>CM056395.1:21620243-22064699 GCA_029718625.1 Synaphobranchus kaupii | reverse complement strand
GCATCCGCAGGCAGAGGTTAAAGGGGGACTCCTGGGTGTACAAGCACCTGGTGGAGGACATCCTGTCCACGTCCCGCGTCTGAGCGTCGCCACGGATACCCAGCGCGGCGGCCCCGCCCCCCTCGGCATTCAAGCGTCCGTCCATTTTTTAGGGACCGTTTTATATCGGGTATTGATCCTAGGACGTCATAAAAGATGGCTGACATCTCCGTTTGTGTTTTTGTACGCCCCTCCCCGTCGCCAATGCGTTCATTTGTCCGTCTTGGTTGTTGTACAGTGTCTTTTGTGGTCTTCTATTCTGTCTGGGTTTGAGTCACTTATCAGTGTCGTTTCTCCCTTTTTATTCTGTACACTAAATATTAATAATAATGAAATAATAAAGAAAAAAAAGTCTGTTAGATATAATGTGTCCTTGTTACACATTAGAAACCATGGAGTTCAACTGCACGCTAGAATAGAGTCTTTAACCTGTTAGGAACCATGGAGTTCAACTACGCACTAGAATAGTTCCTGTTACACATTAGAAACCATGGAGTTCAACTGCATGCTAGAACACAGCCTGTTGCACATTAGGAACCATGGAGTTCAACTGCATGCTAGAACACAGCCTGTTGCACATTAGGAACCATGGAGTTCAACTATGCACTAGAATAGAGCTTTAATAGGATGAACCACCCAGCAGCCCCAACTGCTTTTATTATCTTGACAATCTGTCAGTTTAAAAATGGGTTTTGTATTAAAACAAACTTATGGTAAGATTTTGAGGAGCAAACTGATCATTTTGTTAAAGTATTTTACATCTGTAAACTGCAAAATATTAAATATTTAAAGAATTTAAATATTGTACACACGCGCACACACACACTTCCACTGCAAATGAACACTGTTAACACCTCTCTATTCCTCTGGCTCTTTTTTTTTATTTATTTTTTTATTGAACGTGCAGCATTTTTCTGTTTTATTTCACAAAGCTCCTTCATAATCACAATAGTGATATGACAGCACTGTTCAAATGGAGGTGTGTAGCATCTGTTCATTATAAGAGATTAAAAAGGCAAAGGTAGAGAGCCATAGATACAGGGAAGGAAAATAATAAATTGCTTCCTTTGCTCTCTAGGATTATGTCCATTTCAGAAGGATGGAGGCACTTCTGTCATATATAGTGGCACGTCCATATGATTTCAGGTGCAAACACTTTCATTCATTTTTACTGCAGAAAATAAGGGTGTCTAAAGACGTGAATGAAATGCCTAAGTCTCCCAGTGACCCTGTAATTCTTCTACTGTCTCCTGGAGCCCAGGGGTGTGAGACTGTACCTGTGCCCTTCTACTGGGGCTGTAATATGATCCCTGTCCACTCGGACCCCTGTCTACTATGTGCCCTCACCCCTCATTTTGCAAGCAGTGTGCGAAAGAAATCCTGCAAAACTCTTTCCAAACTAGTGAAGTATTTTGTAATATTTTTTTATAATTATTTTTATTGAGAATATCAATGTAAACTTTCTGAAATTGTCGGGTGGGTGTGATCCTGAATCCCCTCAACAAAACCCCGGAAATAAGGGTTTCATCCAGGGATTTTAAGTGCCCCCATTTGTGAGAAATACTCGCCCACTCGCTTTTTGATGAAGTTGACTCAAATAATCGCCGAAATGCGCCCTCAAAGGGGTGAAGGGATCATATTCGGTCACGTCCTGGGGGGTGTCCTATCTCCCGCTCTGTTTCCCCGCAGAGTTTATTGTTTGTGGAAATCCCTAAAATGTCCACCTGATGTCGCCATTTAGCTGCTTATTGTCATTTGCCACCGGAAGCGTTCTAAAATCCTGCAGTTTTGAGTATTCAGCTCTAAGATTATCTATTTCTTTTTTCAAAAGTTGCAGAAGACAAAGAAAACTAATTTGAGCAAAAATGGCCGTCAAGAATCACGGCTGTTGACATCAGCCATTTGTGTTTGACATTAACTTAAACATTGATATTCTGAGCCCAAACTGAAAACGCATTCGAATGCAGCCGCAGAATGAAACTGCATCAATAACCTCTCACATGACTGTGGACGTTTAAGCAGTACCTTTTAGTGCCAGAGGCCACCTCTCTCTGTCCTTTAAGTGGTAATGCTGATACTGACAGGAGAATCACATCCTCAGTCCTTTAACGTGTATTGCACACTTACAGATACAATACATATACCCAGTTTTATATTAAATGTAATAATACCTACATGTTGCAGGTTGACACCATGAATCCCACAGAGAACACCACTGCAGTAGACAGGTGTACTGTAGAACACCACTGCAGTAGACAGGTGTACTGTAGAACACCACTACAGTAGGCAGGGGGGGGGGGTGAAAATGGAACCCCCTTCTTCCATTTTACACTCACAAACTTTCAGCAGAAGGCAGAACTGTGAAGTCTGTCCTTTACAGCCAATGTCAGCCATGTTCAGTGAGTCAACGTCCCTGTATGTGTTTACAGAGCACACTGTTTGCCAGATCAGCGAGGCCGCTGAATCTGTAATTGGATTCTGAGGAGTTCTAAATGAAATGTCTCAGGTTGGGAAGCGACTCCCTCTGTCATAAGTGCTGCGTTTCTTCCTTGCGTTCGTAATTGGCAGGCAGCCAAACAGTGTGTTTCTCTGCTGAACTCCTGAGTTATTCCTGATATTGGAAATATCTACACATGCCACTTATTTTCAAACCAACCATCAACTGGCTGGTTCTGGAGTGGAGCCAACCAGTAATAAAATGAATTATTCCTGCTAAAATGAGCTTTAACATTTTTTTTTTAGAACCTTTCTGTTTTGCTTTTTGAAACTATCTACTATCTCCCATGCTGCTTTCATTTCTCTCTTGCAGATCAATGCCAAAATGCATTGCATTCTGGGAAAGTGAGTGTTAGATATAAAATAATGGATAATCCATGCATCTCTGCCACCATGCTTTCTGATTGGACCAATGCTGTGTGGGGTCGGAGTCTTGATGTTGCTGTAAATGTGAATACCAAGTTATGTCGTATAATGTAAAGCCATTTGAGATTTATAAGCATGGTTGCAAGTGACATACATTGCGAGTGACGTCCATTGGTTTGTTAATACATAAAGGGAAGGTGTGTGTGTGTATGTGTGAGAGAGAGAGAGAGAGAGAGAGAGAGAGAGAGAGAGAGGGGAAGTGAAAGAAACCATGAGTGAGAGAGTTTTTTCCCCACTGTTTGACAGTTCCAGTTGGCTCTTGCTTGCTTTAATTGGGCCCCAGGATGAGTTTCTCTAGACAGGGCCATTTATCATGGGGGCAACACTGAGAGACAAACCCCACAGGGAGAGAACAGGAGACGTGTGTGTGTGTGGCGGGGGGAGATGTCAATTTAGCCCCCCCCTTCAGCCTGTAAATGATGTCATGATGTCAGTTCCACAGAGCGCTGGAGGGAAAGAGCATTGGTTTCACACAGGAGGACATTAGCGAGGACATCAGTCCAACAAGCCGTCATCGGTACCTACGCGCACAGACCCACCCGCCATGTTATTATCTGACATGCAGAAAGAGAGAGAGGACAAATAAAGAACGTACAAACAGCCTGATGTTACGTCTTATTAAGACACGCCAGCTGCTAAACTTGCAATAAGGTATTGGTTGAGTACAATAATACAGGACATTATCTACTGTCTAGAGATTCAATATCTACTTCACAGAATAGTGTATTTTATATACAGTATATATATGTACTGTATGTATATTACACAAGGTGACATGTAATTCAAGAATAAAGTGGCTCAAAAGGTGGAATACCTGCTTCCTTTACATTCCCTCAGCCATGCACACTGAGCTGGTCAAAGAAATAGCAAATTGTATGACCATTGATCAGGGGCGTCCAATCTTATACAAGAAGGGGCCGGTGTGGGTGCAGGTTTTTGTTTTAGGCCCAGCACTACGATGCCTGATTCATCTAATTAACTAATCGCGGTGATTCAGGTGTCTTAGTGCCGGGCTAAAACAAAAACCTGCACCCACACCGGCCCTTTTCGGATAAGACTGGACACCCCTGGTTTAGATAGACTGAGCGTGTACAATATGGACTCTGGATTCAGACGGGTATTTATGGGCACGGGCCCAAGCAGTGCCCAGGGCGTGCCAGGTCTCAAGCTGAGCGGGCACTGTTCAGCAGATGTGTAGCATGTTTTTTTGCATGTGTCCCATTAGGCCTCCCCCCAAAAATGCCCCCCCCCCCAGACCCCCATCCCATCCCCCGATCCCCGTCCACTTCTTCTCCGGGCCGGCAGCCAAGTGTGACTGCTGCTGAGAAATACCTTCCATTGTGGTCAGGTCGGGGCTAGTTTCGTCCCAGGAATGGCCACTCCAATGACGCTGTTCCACTGTAGGACCATGTCGTCACAGTTAGCCAGGTGCATGGTGAAAAGCTCTGGTATTCCTGATTAACCTGCCTAGCCATGTTTTCGGCCATAACAATCCCACAATTTGACAATTGGCACCAGTTACAGCTGTTCATTCTGTCCTGCCTCGCTGTTACTAACTTGTCTGCTCCAAGTCTACCAGCCTGCAGCTGTGTGTGCATCTTCAGGAGGCTTCTTTACCATAGTTACGCTGCGAGAGGTGCAAATTAAATTGCGCACCATTATTATAAATGTTCTCGTTGCATAATGTAATCATGCATTATCGTTCATGAGGATTGAGGCATAGAAGAGGACACAAGTGCATTGAATCTTTGAACTTAAAAAAATTACCTTTATTTTTTTAAGAACCAATAAAATTATGGCAAATATTTACAAATAATTATGTTTTTTTTGTTTTTTTTTTGTTTCACAGTACGGGTACATAAATCAATAATTCACAAACGACACTCAGTCAGGTGACCAGACGCACATATACTGATTAGCCTACAATCCCATACAATTGCAGGAGCAACATGTGCCGCCGTGGCAACCCGGCCAACTGCAATTCACCATTTCACGTAGAAAACCCTGGAATGAACAAATAGGAACCGATAAAAAATAGCAAGAACAATAATAATTATTATAATAATAATAATAACAATACCAATATAAAAATAATCATGATATTAAAGTCACTATTTCCAGCGTGGACAATTTCAAAAAGTTCAAATGATGAAGGAGGGAAGGGAAGCGACATGTTATCTTTGGCAAATTGGCACTGCTGTTATTCCCATGTCAATATTAAGACGACACACAACACTGAGAAAGAACACCAACATTTGTTTGTCTTTAACTACTAGAAAAATTTAATAAAAAACATACACATTTCTTAAAGAACCGCCCATTTTTGTGAAGTTCATTATTGTCTCCGTCCTTTTGAAGGCATTTTTAAATATCTTTTTGATTTCATTTGTTTTGTACCTTTTTGATTTTTTTTTTTCTTTTTGAAACTTTTTTTTTTTTAACTGGCATCTCAAACTTTGGTGGATGCTATAGATATGTATGTATGTATTATTATTATTATTATTTATGCATGTCTTGATTTGTGTATTTTCTTGGACATTTAGTGAGTGAATTTATTTATCCTCTCTCATTCATCACAGCATTTTTGTTTTACCAAAATCTTTTTTTTTTTTCTTCAGTAAAAATACTTTCAAAACCTCAGATAACAAGAAGAGGCCATGGGAAAATAATGCCAGGATGAACTGCAAGGCCACTGTTAGATGATTGACCAAGATTCTTGGAAACCATTGGTCACATACGTACATTTCCTGCCTCTCTCTCTCGGTGAATGAAATGTAGTGGTGAAAAATGCTGATACCATCGCCGCTGGGATCACCAAGCCATAACTGGGATGATTCAACCCCGTTAAAGCGGTTAGACAATTGCAATTTGGTTGCAAAACCAGATCGTTGCAGGTTTAAATTGTTGTTTGGACAGTGCTGCTGTATAGAGGAGCTTAACTACATGTGATTCCCGCCAATATTGTAAATAGATGGCAAAATGAGGTATGACAAGGAGAACACTGTGTGTGTGTGTGTGTGTGTGTGTGTGTGTGTGTGTGTGTGTGTGTGTGTGTGTGTGTGTGTGTGCTCATGAATGGATACTCCTATGTGTGATATATGTGATGGAGAGATAGAGATTGAGAAAGAAAGAAGGGAAGAATGATTATGGAAAACAAAGTGTTAAGAACCTAATTTCAGTGCCCAGGATATGTACTATTTTATTCATGGTTTGAAGCTATTTTTCTTTCCTCCTCTGAAGATGATATGGAACTGCCGTAAAAAGACCTCATTTGATGAAAGCATTTTGTGAACCTGCCTGTACACGCCTTTTGAATCTGTAAACTTTAATAAGAATATGCAGCACGGAATTATCAATGATTTGAAATAAATAATTGCACTTCCAATAGAGGAAACCAAATGAAACTCAGAAGGTGGTATGCACTCAGGCCTGTTTCATTTTTGGCTGCCTCAAATATTAATCTGGGTTTGACTACTTTTCTGGAAAAGGACTTGGAATTTCTTCTCGGTCAGTATTTTCACTAAATCTATGCTGTTTGTGAGCCAGTTATTACGAGCAATAAAGCACAATTCTTATGTATGATATAAAATGAAGAGGAAAACAACAAAAGAAGATATTTCATGCCAGAAGTAGGCACTCACACAACTTTCCACTGTGTCGGAACGGAGTGCTTGATTCCAGAAAAACATGCACATGTAACGATTAGCCATATTCCTGCTTTAAGAGGATGCTGCAATGTGAAGCGCGTGTACGACAAGGCACATGAATCAAGCAAAGGATGGGTACACTGTGTGGTTAGGCTTCGCAATAGACCTTCAAATTTGTAGGCTTTACTACCGACCTCCATGTTTGTAGGCTTTACTACCAATCCCCATGTTTATAGACCTCAAACTTGTATGCTTCAATATACAACATGAAAGTAGTGAACATCATTTTTGTATAATACTGATACAGAGATCATAGATATGTATACAAAAACATCTTGTGGCATCTAATACTGTATGATTGGCAAATCTCACTGGCACCATAACCTCACTTCCTGTCTAGAAACAATTCAAATTATACATGACAAAAGAGAGAATGATAGTGAGGGAGCAGTCGTCTATGATAAACAGCAAAATAAAACCTGCACCGTGATATAATTACCAAATAGAATTATTTTAAGAGTAGGCTTGCTGTATGAACAGGACAGTTTCTAATTATCTGTTGATTGGTCCTTTTTGTGTTCAGATATTGATTGGTTTGCCTGGCCATCTCCCAGGCAGTGGCAATATTTCCTTTCCTTGTCCGATCCATTCTGTTGTATTTATAAGATTGTTTAGCCTCGCAAACTCCTTGGCAACGGTAAAGATTGCTTCTCTTGTTTGGTCTATTCCGTGTTCAGAGATAGATTTGTTGGCCTGGCCGACTCCTGGGCAGTGGCAGAGTTTAACATCTCTTGTTTGGTCTATTCTGTGTTTTGGTGATAGATCGGGTAAGACTGGTCAACTCCCAGTACGTTGCGCAGCTTACCGCCTCGGTGATTGTTAGAAGTTGTGCAGTGCTGTGACATCCTCCCCCTCACAGAGACTTGCTCACTGACACTGCAAGATGAAAGGGTCTACAGTTGTTTTTATCGACTCGTGGTCAGGACGAAAGAGTATAAAAGGTATAAAAGGCACGGTCCTTGTTTTCAGCTGGTGTAGCTCAGGTTCATAATGCCTCGAAAGGGTTTTTCTATTTTTTGTTAAAGTTCTTTTTAGAGTTGCATCTGTGCAACTGTAAGTTATAAACATAGCAATCGGTGATACAACATTAAATTACAGACAGCAAAGAAGACGGAATATCCTTTGATTATTCTCCTTGCAGTTCTAGAATTTTGGACACTGTCTCGAGACCGAGCGACTGTCCTGTCCCAAGAACTGCATTTTTATAATAATTAAGTGTGAAGCAAGCATAATAAGTTCACAAATAATATGCAAAAAAGGACTGTCTTCCTTTTCTGAAACCATTGTTTCAGTAATTACGAGACCTTGCACTGGTGATTAAAATGCCCCCTTAAGTACTGTAATGCTTACAACAAAGCAGTGTAGCGATCAGTTTAGCTAAGGCGGTTTCGTGTTGCCTTGACGATGGACCAAGCATTGTCACAGCGCATCGTACGGGTTTTCACACGTATGAGAAACTATCTACTCAAATCACAAACTTCTCTTAATGTACGGATGTCTTGCTGTTGCTCCGTACATAGAAATAATTAGGAGACGGCAAGAAGCAATTATTTCAGCCAAGTCATTGGCAGCTATCTTTTGTTGACAGTGGTTCTAACACGAGCACTGCTCTACTTTCTACTGAACCTAAATAATAGTCAAGTCAAGGCTTGTCATTGGGAAAATCTATAACAGGTCTAAATGAGACTATAAATTGTAAACATGCTGAGCTTTCCAATGTACAAACTTGTTATTATAATCATTTCCTTATTGTTCTCATTGTCATTATTAATGTATTTGTAGTAAACATTTAAATATATTAATCTCATAAATAATTCTGTTTCAATTTCCCAAACACAAAGTTTAACATTAGCTTTTTTTTTTTAACAGCTGTCCACTGTTTGCTACAGCAAAAGCTTCAGTGTAAAATTAACTCTGATAGAGTACTTTTATGGAGTACATAATGTCCCAGCTGGACTCGTATAAACCCTATTAGAGTTGATTCAACGCTAGGATTTAGCTGCTGAAAAGAGATGTTCCGTATGCTGTTTCTAGCCACATTCCAACGGTCTGTGCTTTACAATGGGTGGTTGTGGAGCATATCACAATACGTTTGCTTCATTTACAGTAGTGGAATTACATTAACATCTATACATTGTTTTTCTTGTTTTTTTTCTTTACATATATGTATACGTGACTGTACATATAATCTCCATGTACTGCTTCGGGTTAAAGGTAAGAATGGGCTCAGCTACAGAAGCGGCGGCGTGTAACCGCAGGTCTTTGTATTTTTACATCGTCATTTCACTGTACAAATCCCAGAAAGGATTAACAGGACACAGGTGGGACCGAGAGGCTACGTATGTGTCCTGCTCAGTGTGGACATTGTGCTTTTGTCTCACTTGTGTGTGGCAGTTTACTTACTCCGCCACAGTAGCTAAAATGCTTTAACAAATGGATTTGGAATACTGCCAGCATTCCAACCTGAGTTCACATGTTTTTTTAAGTGTCCAATATCAAAACCGAATGGGAAATCCCAGCATTTCCATGTTAAAAAGCAGTTTGGTAATTTGTTTCTGAATGCTTTTACACTGTGCTGTTATCTGGATGTACATTAGTCTGGTTAGCCATTTAACTGTGTGGCAATTGGCTAGCAGGTTGCTAAGGAGACGGAATGGGCATGGCCACATACACAGGGTCACACCCATTCCTTACGAAAAGAAAATATTTTAATATATACTAAAATATAAAAGCCAAAATATAAGGGGTGTATTTTTAAGAGATGGCATGTAATAAACGATATATCTGTTATTGCCACATTCATAAATAGATTCAATACATGCTCATACCTTGAATTTATTCTTCATGTTATGCACGTGAACGTTTTCCACAGTATGTGCATGTAATTGCACACATGAAAGTGGTAATGACTGATATATGCCGCTTGTTTTGACAGATATTAAAATATATTCCTTATAATAAGAAAATGATAAAAAGCAAAAAAGCACAGCTGACATTGTCTTTCAGTCAGAACAAGATTGTCTATACACAACTCTGCTTCCTACTCCAGTGCTACTGAATATTTAGGTTTAAAAAAAGAAAATGTGTGTATTTCATATGTATAAAAAAAAAAAGCAAAGGCTGTCTCTCAGTCCTTGCGTAAATAAATACACAGGATATCTGCAAACATCCTCGCGCCAAACACCATATTCCCAGGCAGAGAGGGTGTCCCTCCACTGGAGAGAGATGGTACACTGTATTTAGCCTCATTGTGTAAATTACGTTTCACCTAAATTTAGCTTCCTGTAGCAATTGCAATTTTTTTTTTACATTTTAGGGAAACCATAAAAAAACAGGGGGAAGGTTTGTTGAGGGAAAATAAACAAAAGCCAAAGATAATTCACAGAGGGATGTTAAGGTTCTTAATTCTGCTATTCTGAGATGTGAAACAGAATTCTATTACGTTTCGCACAATATGAGAAATGCAGATCCCTAGATGTATTGGCACAAGCCTTGAGATGCTTAAAATATGAATTTGCTAATTCCATAAAATGCCCTTCAAAAGTAGCCATTTTAAGGCCCAATGGGTAAAATCTGGGATATGTAGTTGAAAGTGAAATATTTGTAAAAATAAAAAATAATTTTAATTATAATTTAAAATAACCCAGATGAAAATACAGTTTGTATGTACTAGCGTTGAGTCTAAATACTGTATTTGTTAAATACATTTTTGTTATGTATCACATAATTTGTGGGAATTATGTAATACATAAAACCTGACTCTAAACCAAAAATCTACGAGAGTGCTGAATGGGGTAGAACATTGGCTTGGCTGAATCACTCCTGCAGTTTGGCCATCTCTCCTGATGCTGCCTCAGGCTCTCTCTCTCTCTCTCTCTCTCTCTCTCTCTCTCTCTCTCTCTCTCTCTCTCTCTCTCTCTCTCTCTCTGGGCGTGCGTCAGTGGCGGTCGTAGGCGGTGGTGGTGGCGCTGGCCGTCCCCGCCCCGCGCGTGGCCGTGCTGTAGTAGTACGGAGACCCTGTGGGAAAAGAGACGGTCAGGGGGGAGGGAGGACCTCCCAGCACCACACACCCCCGTCTTCATCATTTTCTCACCGGCTAACTGAAAAATAACAGCTTTCTTTATGCCACAGTTTAAAACACTTTGAGGAGTAGGTATTTTTGGATTGTTTTTTGTTTTTTTTTATTCTAAGTCAGTGTTCTAGAACTCCATTGCTTTCAATTACCAGCAGTGATTGTTACATCAGCATTAGAATGTTCATTTAAGAACATTCTAATCACATATTTGCGATCTTACAGCTTAAAAAAACTGTGCCATGCTGTGAGCATTTAAATCTGTGTGATTCCACAGGGGTAAAGGTGGGTTCACATTTTTTCCTCTACACTAGACGGAGCACAACATTGCCCCCTACAGGGGGCCTGGTGACCTGCTGCCATGCATTCCCCGGTTGTGAGGTACGGAAAGAGGAATTTGAATCCCGAGCCAAGCTTCTACTGGCCTGCCCCATGACCCTGGTCTGTCGCCTTCACAGAGAGTTAAAGACCAGCCTTCAGCTCTCTCATATCTCATATGTAGGATGCAGCTGTAGGATATCATTTCTCACCAGAACTATGGGCTACTAAACAGTATACTTAAGACCCTTTCAATACGCACATGCTTTGTTTTGTTTTTTTTTGTTTACTTTTTAAATATATATATATTTCTGTAGTACTGTTCAGATGTGAATAAGGACTACAGAATTATTCTCTGAGGAAAGTCAGACACAATATACTGGATGGGCTTCGTATTGAAAGCTTTACGTCGTCTGTAAATAAAAAATAAATAAAAATCACACTGAAGGGGAGAAGTGCTGTGTTTTTCCTGGTTTCTTACCCAGCAGGCCGGGATTGGTGAACCTCCAGGACTCGTTATACGTGGAATACTGCGGGTGGGAATACGGGCTGCTGGAAAAGTCACCCCCTGGAACGGATGAAACACACCCAACAGCATGTTAACAGAGGGGCTGTGATGTTAGAGCGCGCACACACACACCGCACGACACACACACACACACCGCACGACACACACACACCGCACGACACACACGTCTCCTTCTGTTCGCTCAGAGCAAGAGCTGAGCTGATTTGTAGAAACGCTCGCATTCGTCTTTCTGCATTCCGGCTCTCGGAAGCGTTCCGGCTCTCGGAAGCGTTCTGGCTCTCGGAAGCGTTCCGGCTCTCGGAAGTGTTCCGGCTCTCGGAAGCGTTCCGGCTCTCGGAAGCGTTCTGGCTCTCGGAAGCGTTCCGGCTCTCGGAAGTGTTCCGGCTCTCGGAAGCGTTCCGGCTCTCGGAAGCGTTCCGGCTCTCGGAGCGCTCAGACGCACGCGGTAGTAAGAAAAAAAAATTTGGGAGCGGATTATTTTTCTCCTTTTTTTTTCTCTCAGTCGCTTCCTCTGTCTTTCCCTCCCTCGGCGCCTTGCTGCTTGATCTCCCCAAACGACGCTCCTTCGTTTTTTTGCGTGTCTCTGCTGTTTGTAAGCGCTTCCCTCTTTTTCCGTCGCTGACAGAGATCATCCCTCTCTTTCTCTCTCTCTCTCTCTCTCTAGGGACTTCTGTTCCCTGGCTGACAGTCACAATCACAAGCACCATCCCTCTCTCCCTCCCTCCTCTCTCCCACTCACTCCGTTCTGCCTCAGTGGCTCTGAGCACCCTCTGTTTGTCAAGCCCCCCCCCCCTCCCCCTAAATGAGAGGGACATGCTTGGAAGAGATGCACCTGAAAATCACGCCGATAGTTGGGAGGGGGTGGTGGAGAGAGGGATTAAAAGAGAGGGAGGCGATGGACAGAGTGACGGACATCTCCCCCAGGTGTGCGCACACTTTGAGAGATCTCCATTTCAGAGTGTATCTCGCGGCTGAGAAGCGCACCAGCGGGGGGGGGGGCGGTGGCAGGCAGCAGGGTGCCACGTACTGGCCTGAAAACCGGCGCATTGGCGGTACTGCGGCACGCCCTCCTTCCCACGGCGCGAGGGCCCCGCGCCTTTACCGCCACGGAGACGGCCGCGCGTCAGGTTGTTTACGGCGGTGAGAGTGGGGGAGGGAGGGGCCCCCCCTCTGCTCCTAGAGTGCCAAGGTCACACCCGCCTGTCAAACACACGGGAGCCGCGTGCCTGCTCGGTACCCACGCTGCAAGGTCGCCGTGCTGGGGAATCAGCGCTCAACGCTCCGGGGGGTGGGGGTGGGGGTGGCACGGTTTCAGAGGTAGCGATGCCGAAAGACTGGGAAATTTAAGAAAATATGGTGATTTTCAATTTTCCGCCAGTGTCAGACTGCTTTACACAACAAACCACTGCAACCTCCTAAGACCCAGCAATTCATCTTGGTCTTAATCTCAAGAACCATACATTCTACTATGCTGAAACTTATACGTTAAAAGGGATATTCAAAAAATAAAATAAACTCAACTCTTACTACCCATAAACTCAACCCACTCTCCCAGACACCCCTGGACATTTTGAACAGGTTACTATTATTAATATTGTTGTTGTTGTAGTTGTTGTTGTAGTAGTATTAGTCTTAGTATTATTACCATATTAATCATTGTTTGTATATATATATTTTTGTCCACGACATATTGCAGTATTCTCTATCGGATTAAAGAGAGAGTTTGGGGCTCCTGATTGACATTAGCCTTTGCTCTGAACATTTACAGATGTGGAATAAATCACGGGTAGTTTCTGTGACGGACCCCTGACAGCTCCCAGTTGTATCATGTCTCTACTTGACAAGCTGGAAATGCAGAAGCCACGGTGTGAATGACAAGGATTGAATATTTGCTTAAAAATCAATACATGAATATACAGTGCCTTTGTTTTTTCTCACACTGAAGCCCTTGAAGATTATTTTCTACAAAAAAAAAATACAGTTTACACCCACACTAGAGGAGTACTATAGTACGGTTGTACGTATTTTAAGGATATGTGCATTCAGTGACCTTGGCAGTAGCACATAAAAGTGACGCTGCTGTTCAAAGGTCACAGACAGGTTCTCTGAAATTCATTATGACTCATAGAAATGAGAAAAATAATCATGATGGTAGTGAATGTCTCATATAGTAGTGAATGTCTCATATACTCTTTTTGCTGAGAAATGAGGTTGTGTTTGGCCATCCCTTTCTATTGTGTTCATTGTATTCCACCCAAATATTCAATTCTGTTGAATCGGTTGCATTAACATATTTCCACAAAGAGCATTTTGATTGAGCAGACTTGATAATCAAATGTGAATTTAATTTTTCCAGATAGTCGAAAATGAATATGAATTTCCAGCGTGTGTTTGTGTGTGTGTGTGTGTGTGCTTATGATATACTGTCTGTGGTGCTTGTGCGGGTGTCTGTGTGTATGTGCATGTAAAGCCATGGCATGTGCGTCTGCACGTAGCGTGTGCACGTGTGTGTTCTGTGTGTATGTGCATGTGCGTCTGCACGTAGCGTGTCCACGTGTGTGTTCTGTGTGTATGTGCATGTGTAGGTAGCGTGTGCGCGTGTGTGTTCTGTGTGTATGTGCACGTGTAGGTAGCGTGTGCGCGTGTGTGTTCTGTGTGTATGTGCACGTGTAGGTAGCGTGTGCATGTGTGTGTTCTGTGTGTATGTGCACGTGTAGGTAGCGTGTGCATGTGTGTGTTCTGTGTGTATGTGCACGTGTAGGTAGCGTGTGCACGTGCGTGTTCTGTGTGTATGTGCATGTGTAGGTAGTGTGTGCACGTGTGTGTTCTATGTGTATGTGCACGTGTAGGTAGCGTGTGCACGTGTGTGTTCTGTGTGTATGTGCACGTGTAGGTAGCGTGTGCACGTGCGTGTTCTGTGTGTATGTGCACGTGTAGGTAGCGTGTGCACGTGCGTGTTCTGTGTGTATGTGCACGTGTAGGTAGCGTGTGCACGTGCGTGTTCTGTGTGTATGTGCACGTGTAGGTAGCATGTGTAGGTAGCGTGTGCACGTGCGTGTTCTGTGTGTATGTGCACGTGTAGGTAGCATGTGCACGTGTGTGTTCTGTGTGTATGTGCATGTGTAGGTAGCATGTGCACGTGTGTGTTCTGTGTGTATGTGCACGTGTAGGTAGCGTGTGCACGTGCGTGTTCTGTGTGTATGTGCACGTGTAGGTAGCGTGTTCACGTGCGTGTTCTGTGTGTATGTGCACGTGTAGGTAGCGTGTGCACGTGTGTGTTCTGTGTGTATGTGCACGTGTAGGTAGCGTGTGCACGTGCGTGTTCTGTGTGTATGTGCACGTGTAGGTAGCGTGTGCATGTGTGTGTTCTGTGTGTATGTGCACGTGTAGGTAGCATGTGCACGTGCGTGTTCTGTGTGTATGTGCACGTGTAGGTAGCGTGTGCACGTGCGTGTTCTGTGTGTAGGTGCACGTGTAGGTAGCGTGTGCACGTGCGTGTTCTGTGTGTATGTGCACGTGTAGGTAGCGTGTGCACGTGCTGGATTGAAACACAAACCCTAAGAAAAGAAGGGAAGATGGAAAGGCTGAGTATGAATGAATTAGTCAGGGGTCAGTGGTGATTTTCATTAAAAACAAATTAACTGATGTCAAGGAGGGACAGCTGGGCTGGTGCGATTGGGCTCTAATGACTGTATTCACAGACCCCCTCCATTCCTAAACCCCCCATTCCCTGCCCCCCTGGGAGCGCTGTCATCCTCGCAGACAGGGAGAAAGAGGAAGTGCCAAAGACAGCTCCCCCTACTCCCCCACTATCCCAAGGGGTACCCACATAAATAACGGAGAGGTAAAGAGGTTCATTATCACAACGGTCCACACAAAGGAACGGCAGCGCTTTTCTGCTCGAAAACTTTGAATGCGTTTCACGGTAACGGCACGTGTCACGTAATTTTACCTGGCCGGCCTGAGCGTTAAAAACTGCACCCCGTAAAAGCCTGGAGCCTCACCCCCTGTACCCCAGCCACAGAGAGCCACATCTCAGCTGCTCATCCCTCAGCGGACCTCCGACAGTCATTTCTGCTTTTCTGCTCGCTCTCTTTTTTCAAAACAAAGAACCCGTCGTCATGCACATTATACTCAAAATACTTTCTTCTGTATTACTCTTGGGGGTTTTTGCATTGCTAGGGGATTGTCTGTGGGAAAAGATTCTCTTTTCCAAAAGGGCTGTATATGTCTCTGTTCACTTTGGGTCTACGGAAAGCTATGACTGATAATAAAAGTGCTTTGCATTACTGAGGAGGGGGAGTAGAGTTTCAGGCTGACAGAACATGATTTGGAGCAGTGAATAATTCCTGTAAGCACAATACACAGAGCTCCATGTTAACTCAACACTATCCAGAGTAAATGCGCCGTTGAGTCCATTCGAACAAATCTAAACTCTGTTGGAGTTGAATTAACACTGAACATTTTACTGTGACTTAACATAAAAATATCAGTCCTGAAATATCGCTCTGTGTTCATACGATAGTTCTGTAAATGGCTGTAGTTGTTGAATATAACGCAATCTGAGATCAGTTACGATGCTTCTATATCACAGCACTGCTAACGGAGATACCATTGGAATGAATGTCTCTCACACGTTGTCTATGGACAGCGATTGCAACAACGCGCGATTCGCTTTAAAGCAACTGATACGCGTTCTTTTTCAACAAGGAGGATGTAGGGCTCCATACACTTCATCTGTGCATACAATGGAATTCCCTATTGGAAAACCGATATTAAGCGCGCAGTAGCTTGCCGGTCAGGTGAACCAGATCGGAACAAACGGACCAGTTAAAGTCGCGTGGCGTAGCCTCTTTTCTTCACGCGAGCGAGCCGTGATTGACAGAAACAGCGAGGGAAAGACAGCGAGAGCGACCTCATCTCCCGCTCTCCTCACCGGCACCTCCAAATCTGTTTCCCTGCCGTGACCTTTTAAACCGCTCACGGCAAAAGAAAAAAAAAAAACGACCGCTGATCCAGCTGAAGGGACACGACAGCTCCGGTCCTCTCTCAGTATGAAAGACGCACACCAGAAACACGAGAATCTCCCTGGGGATCCCAGGCTTTAGAAAAGTGTTTTTTTTTCTTTCTAAAGCGTCAAGTACAGTGCCAGGCACCAGTGTTTAAATAGTCCTGTGTGACATTTCTTAAGCTCTTCCCTTCTATCCAGCCAATAGGGCAGGATTTCCAGAACTTTCTGAGCCCATGACTAGTTAACGAGCCAATACATTTATCAGCCCCGTATTAAACGTAACAATAAATGTTCAAACATGTCTTACTTTTTTTAAAAGTTAAAATAACTGTATATATACCTCGCTACGTACAGTGCTAATAACAGGGTCAGTCTTTAATTTGAATGCTGTGATAGTCATTGAACATTTTTGTTCCTGCATATCATCTCCCAACCCACTTCAATCCCTCCTCCCCACCGCCCAACAGTGGGTCCTGAATCGCTACAGTGGATCTTCTGTGATGACTCACCAGGGTACCATGCTAGCCAATGTGGGGGGGGTGGAGTAACTGCCCTGGCCAGTAGGGGGGCACGTGAGGGGGGTACCCTGGCAGGGTGGTTCCTGCGAGATCCCGACCTATAGAGACAAAGACCCCATATCTGTCAACATGCAGCACCAAAAAAATTTAATTGTACGATAAAACACAGACACACTCACAGTCTCTCACACCACACACACACACACAAAGACACACACATGTACGAGGAGACGTGAGACTTCCACAGCCTGCAGGAAGTCAAATGATGGAAAAATAATAATAATTATACTGAGAAGCGGAATACTTTGTGAAACCTTATGAAAAGTGTATCCTTCAGTCCTTGTGGTTCTGGAAAAAAGGTTTTTTTTTTTACCCCTCTGAGGAGATGAAATTATGACCACGTCTTCTATATAATTAATCATCTTGTGTAGTTTGAAAACTCCAGGGTCACAGAGTCAGCTGGCTTTCACTTTACCTCAGCAGTGCAACTGTGTAAAATAAACAATTATTTCAGGTCACTCGGGTACCACAAATATAAATACTCCTTTTCTAACTGGAAGGTAGGTGTACAGAATTCTCAAACTAAGTCCTCTGTAGAAAATTGCCCCAGTTCTGTAACACTAACAACATTTTTAGTTTCCCCAAATTTATCTGGCTAGCGGGGAAGGGACCTCGCTCAGTCTTTGTAATTACAGCACGCTCGTTGAAACGTGATTGGCTGCCCATGCAGCCCTTAAGAGTGACACGGACAGGGCTCTGGCGTGTCTGCTGTACTGTTGGACACCGGCGCGCGACCCCCGCGACCCCACTACCCCCCCCCCCCCCCCCCCCCCCCCCCCCCCGCTCTCAGTCATGTCCTACACTCCAATCACAGGCTGTTAAAACATTGCGCACAGAAACCTCTACTGTAAGTGCGTGAGTCAACCAAGATGGACTTTTTTTGTTCCTTTAATTCCTTCCGCACTGTGTGCGTCTGCTCTTCTGATTGGCTGAACCATGTCACACAGGTTTAGCGTTCGATTAGCAACTTATCCGGTGTCTTCTAAACCTTCCTTCTATTCCTGTCTCCCTCCATCTCTCTCTCTTTCTCTTTCTCTCTCGCTCTCTCGCTCTTTTTCACTCTCTTTCATTCTCTCCCCCTCTCTTTGTTTCTCAATTCAATTCAATAATGCTTTATTGACATGACCGCATTTGTTACAATGTTGCCAAAGCAGGTAGCAGTAGCACTATTGAAATAGCACTCTCTCTCTCTCACTCTCATTCTCTTGCTCTCAATCACATCCTTCTCTCTCCCTCCCTCCCTCCCTCGAGCCTGCCCTCCTGCCTGTCAGTCAGCGCTGAGTGGATTTATATCTGCATTAGCTCACATGACAGTCAATCGCATTGAGTCATCTCCCCCCGCTCGTCATCGTAAAACCCGGACTCTCGAAGGCGTCAGCGCCTCTCTCCATCCTCTCGTTCTCGTTCGCAGGTGAGGGCGATTCTCGGGCCCAGACGGGCAGGGGGATAAAGGGAAGGGAGGAAGGAGACGACGTGCATCGCAGCCAGGGGAATTATGGGAAAGGGGCTGAAGACTAAGGCTGAGATGAGAAAAGCAGAGAGGATTATGGGGGATGGGCGAGGAGACTGGCAAAGGGATGTACTCCGTATCTTAAAACCAAGGGGTTTTTACAGAAACGTAAAACTTTAGAAACTCAACAAGGCCTCGAATGGCACAACCCTTCTGGTCCCCGCTCTAATCCACGCGGAAATAACATCAAGGCGCTCGTATAACATACCCGCAGCAAACATTAGGCGGTACGAAAGACTCCTTTTAATAATCAGGCCGGTATGGGAAAAGTAAGTATTCTTTTGTTTGTGAGGAAGATAGGTGGGGTTTGGGGTTTAAATAAAGGCCTTTATAGCCCCCCTCTACTCTGTCTCTGTCTCTGGCCCCCTGTTGCCATGTCTGAAGGTTTCATGGTACATGTGAGCTGGGAGGGAGGCATTAGCGCAGCCTGCCTGGGAGACTGAGGCGGGTCAACGGGCAGGGCAGCCGCAAGAGAGAGGGAGGGAGAGAGAGAGAGAGGGAGAATGAGGGAGAGGTGGCAGAGAAAGAGATATGTAGAGAGAGAGAGAGACGAATAGAGAGAAGGGTAGAGAAAGAGAGAGAGAGGGACTTCTCTCAGCCTGCCTGAGGGACTCCTGAGTCACGAGGAGAGAGAGGAAGAGGAGGGGGATGATATATATGTCTATTTTACATTCTGACTGGTCTCCACAGCACTGTCACTAAGGTTAATTCGTAGAGCCCTGTGCATCTCTCACCCAGACGCCCACCACCCACTCTCATATTCACAAAGCACAGTGCCTCGTAGCTCAATCTATCACTGTCTTACATCTTTTCTGTATTGTAGAATAGACATACACACACGTACATGTACACATACATTCATACACACATACACTAGGGGGGGGTGGGTGTATGTGTGCGCTTACAGATACTATGCGTTCATACATACTGTATAATCATTGAAAAATATGTTCTTTGGGACTGCCCTGCACTGGTTGAGGCCAGCAGAGACAATCTCTGCCACTAGAGGCACTGCTGGGTCATTACAGGAGAGGGGCTACAGCATAGATATGGTACAGAGTAGACCACTGCACATTCCTCAAAATTACACCCAACTGCACAATACCAATGTCTGTTAATTACCTATCTCTCCCCTCTATACCTTTATTCTTCCATTGTGAAAACTCAAATGTGTGAAATTTGAACATACAATTCCATTATTTTCTTGACGCAGCATGTATTCTGTGCATTTGTGCAATCCTGATCCATAAGTGTCAGAAAGAATGGTTGATATATTTAAGCGCTCCAGGTAGGGAGAGAGCAGTATACAGCCATATGTTCTACAAAAATATTACACTGCGTATTATATTACGTTATATTATACAAGCTTATAAGGTGGTGTCAGTCTCGAATTCTAGCCTTCTGTACTCCTGTTTCCCCTGTGTTTTCTCATTAGCGCCACAATCTGCAGACAGCACTGCATTCTAGGGCTTAATTAGCAGTTTCCTGACTGTTGAACAGAGCCACATAGCCTCCTACTCTGACCTGCTGGGGAATCACTTTCAGTTATTCTCCCCGTTTAGTTTTACATATACTGTACGACTTTAGAGGACAGTGAGGTCTTATATACATTAAACATTACATAGTATCTTTAAGGGGATATAGCTACATTATATACGTACGTCTCAACAATGGCTCCCCTATAGCAACTAAAAAGAATCACTAGGGGCAATAATTCCATCCCACAGTGTCCTCAGAATTCTATTCCGAAATGAACGTGAGTGGGCGTGTCTCCCCTACCCGACACCAGCTGGTACGACTGTGGCCCGGCAACGCCGGCCCCTAGCTCCGCCCCCCCAGGGGCGATGAGGCTGCTCTTCATCTCCTCCAGCCCCCCGGCCAGAGACACCATCGCCGAGTAGTCCGTCGTCTGAAAGAGAGGCGGGAAAGAGAGGCAGAGCGTCAGGTAGGACCCGCAACCCGACGCACGTCGATCACGTTAGCATTGGGGTTAGCACGAAGCAGGCAGAAGCGCTGGTCTGAAGGCGTTAAACAGGGCACCTGATGAGTGAGGCGGAAACATCACTAATTAGCTGATTAGCTGTCATTCAGGGTCTCAGATATTGGGGTTGGGTCAGTACTAGCTGGTGTTCAGAACAGCCCTGCAAGAAAATCCAGCTCTCACAACAGAAAGTGACAGCTCAGTGATGTCCAATCATATCAAACGAGACAAAAAACCCCCAAGAAATAGAATGAACATCAGGAGCTCCTCCTAACTTCAAAAATAGGGAGCAAGTCAGCAATACTATTTCTATTGGTTAATAATACTACAGATATTACCCACAAACCCCTGCAGTCCTCAGAATGTCCTTCCTTAAAGCACACACGGCGCATGAGAACGGTAACAATGTGAAGCGCCATTAACCCTGTAATGGGCGTAGCTGTCAAGCTGTCAATCAATGGACTCACATGAACCAATCAAAAAACGGTTTTCGGTTGAGAGATCCGTCCCGTTTAGCCCCTTGTCTCCCATTGCTAAAGGACGCTGAATCTGTGTGTCATTGGATCAATGTGAACACAGTTAGGGGAGTAGCTTCACCTGTCTACGACCCCTTGGCTGCTGCCTGAGCCATCGTCACCAATTCTTCGTCATCAACTCACCATCAACACGTCAGAGGTGGACAGCGGAGGGGATAATGGCAGCTAAGTTTAGGCCCAGGTGTTAAAACAATGGGTTTTCAGCAAACCCCATTACCATTACCGAAAACATGGTCCGGGCTCACAGGAGCCGGAGTTGTGCCAGTTTTCTCGAAACCGGAACTTGTGTGCTTGCTGCATTGATGGGATTGACGGGATTATCCATCGATCAAGATTCGATATGAAGCCATTTTTCGATGATAGCTTTGTAAGAGATTACTAATATTGGTCACCAGTGCACAAAATCCTTGTTCCGCAATTAGGTGAAGTCAAATGAAACACTGAAATTGAGTGTATCACAAAATAAGTATCAAATAATAAAAATGTATTTAAAAAATAAAGAGCACCCATTTTTTCTAGTTTAAGGTTTTTCATGCCTTTCCTAAAGGTTGCGATTCGTCGATTTATCGATTTTAAAAGTTGGGTACCAGAGAGAGAAAGAGACAGGTAAACACCTGTATTGAAAACCCACTCACATAGAAATAATGCCTGTAAGACCTGCCAATCTCGGCTGGCCTGTCCTTAGAGGCCCACTATTTCTCAGCTTACAAGTCCATTTGACTTAGAGTCCATTTTATTTAATGATCTATGGACTCTAATGGCTAAATGAGATATGTCAAGGAGCACTCTGTGTATGTGTGTGTGCGTGCGTGCGTGTGTGTGTGTGTGAGGGAGAAAGCAAGAGAGGGGGAGGCACAGAGAGAGAGATAGAGAGAGAGAGAGACTGTGCGTAGGTTACTGCTTCCCTTGGCAGCAGTGGGGGATAAACATTGCTGTCATTTCGTGCGTGCGTGTGTGTGTGTGAGAGAGAGAAAGCGAGAGAAGGAGAGGCAAAGAGAAAGAGAGAGAGAGCAGAAAGAGAGAGAGAGACTGTGCGTAGGTCTGGCAGCAGTGTGGAGATAAACATCGCTGTCATTTCTTTAAAACAATCTGTGACGACGTGACGATCCAGCCTGACCTCTTAAACATCCCCCCTGCTCATCAACCAAGCGCGTCCAGCCAACTGTGACCAGAGCGCTCTCTCCCTGCTCGTCATCGACACTACCTCTCCCTCTCCCTCTCTCTCTCCCTCTTCCTCCCACCCTCCTCTCTCTCTCTCTCTCTCCCTCTCTTCCCTGTCTCTCCCTTTGTCCTCATCGTCTCATCGGCCCTAATGTGTCCATGTAAATGTGAGGAAGAGCGCAGGGTAATTGAACATTATGAAGTTCCGCCAGCCCCCTGACAGGCCGCTAAGGAAGATGGATTATTCTCATTTTTCCCCGTAAATGTTGTCAATTTCGGAATTCATAAGCCATCAAGCTTGATCAGAACATGAAAACCCAGCTGTGACAGGGAGAGAGGCTGGGGGGGGGGGGGGGGGGGGGACAAATCAGTGAAAGAAAGGAGACAAGAGGACATGGGGAAGTGTTAGGGCAAGTGTGTGTGTGTGCTTGCAGTTGTACATGTGTGTGTGTGTGCACGTGCATGCAGTTGTTTTTGTGTGTGTGTGTGTGTGTGTGTGTGTGTGTATGTGTGCGTGCGCATTTGTGTGTGTGTGTGTGTGTGTGTGTGTGTGTGTGTGTGTGTGCGCATGCGTGCATGACTGCGTGCGCTTGCGTGTGTGTGTGTGTGTGTGTACAGTTGTGCATGTGTGTGTGTCTGTGTGTGCTTACATGTGTGTGTGAATGTGTGTGTTTGTGAATGTGAGTGTGTGCGGAGATGCGTGTCCTCAGACGTGTTAAACAGCCGCTGCGATTGTTTACCATACCTGAGGACGCACATCTCCACGTCTGATATCAGCACTGCTCCCAGCCCCCTGTCCCCAGACCCCGCCACGTTGCCGCGAAGCTGCCCGCCCGTCACCTTGTGTGCACTTCCCCCGCCTCACTTCCCTTTGGTCTTCTGCCTTCTGCATTCAGAGGTATTCCCAATTCAATTTCCCCCTACTTACGGGTGGAGCAGACAACAGGGACCGGCTCTAATAGTGCCCCGGCTGCCAGTGGCTGCTCTAATAGCACCCCGCGATCTTGCGCCGCTAACAGATGAGGCTTAATCGCGCAACACAAAAATGACTTTGGCTCAGTGAAGGACGCTCGCCGTCATTTACATAATAGCATTTCCACTCGCTGAGCCCCTCTGCCCCACACCCCCCAGTGAACAGCATCTCCCATAAACCCCCCTGCAAAGGGGCATAAACAGAAATGAATCACACTGTCAACGCCGCAGGAGTCTTGCACGGGGGAAGGATTTTAGCAGCGCACACTACAACACTGACTGCAACACTGACCTCGACCGCATGGAGACTGGGGATGTCGCGCTGGCTGTTGTGTACCGACACACACGCCGACACACACACATATGCATACACACACAAACATGCACACAAACACACAAACACACACATATGCATACACACACAAACATGCACACACATGCACATATTCATACACACACTAACATGCCTGGAACACATTCACATGCAGGTACACCGGAATGCAAGCACACAAACATATGTACATACAGACAGACTTACATGAGAACATGTATATGCACATACATACATGTACAAACAAATACACATACACTGTGGAAGGTGGAGGTGAACGCTGTCTACGCCACAAAGCCCATAACTGCCCCTTTGGGCATCAAGGGTGGAAGCCCCCCCCCCATCTGACCTCACTCCCCACTTTGACCTTTGAACTCAACTAGAGGAGACCGGAGCAGAGGTTCATCCCTCTGTCTCTGCCCACAGTCGTTGATGCGCCTGTGGATCTGACAGCGGCACTCTGGGTAATTAGCCAGGAAGTAGGTCTTCCATTACGGCAAGCGGGCTTGATTTACCGCCAGCACAATTTCCTGCCATTGAGAGGGAAATTAAGATGAACGCTGCATGACAACTGAGCGCCGTTTCATATGGTCTCTTGTGAAGAAGGATAGGCTTGTGGAAAGCCTGGCTTTGCCTAATTGACTTCACCAGCAGAGGCAGGTAGCGCTGCCTCTGACCAGCTCAGGGAAAGACAGGACTAGGAAAAGAGGAGAGGGATGGAGAAACAGAACAGAAAAGAGAAGAGGAATGGAGGGACAGCGCAGAAAAGAGGAGAGGAATGGTGGGACAGCGCAGAAAAGAGGAGAGGAATAGAGGGATGGTGCTTTTGGGTATTCACTGAGACAACGGCCTGTAACCATACACTGTCTGCCCCATACAGGTACAGGCACACTCATTCTCTACACACATACAGCCGGACCTGCTCTGTAGGAAAACCTCAGAATCTATCACAAGTGCATATCAAGTGATATTTTTTCACAAATGAGTTCATATTTTTATGATAAATCATGCTTTTATTTAATTTAGTCTAAATAGTAATAGTAAAATAGTTTGTGCAGAGATTTTATTTAAATTCAAGGTACATTTGCTTGTAAGTGTTAATGTGTCCAGGCATGCACGGTTGAATATATTTGTGTGACTGCTTGTGTGTGTACATGCATGTGTGTATGCGTGTGTCTTCTATTGTGCATGCATGCGTATGTATTTATGGTGCATGTATTTATGGGTGTCTGTATGTTTCTTTGTGGTCATCCATGCGTACATATGCCTATTTGTGTGCATCTATGCATGTCTGCGTGTGTGCGCGTGCATGAGTGCGTGTCCATAGCGAGTCAGCAGAGTTGTGCAGGGGGTGAGCGCTCGGGCAGGGAGGGGGCGGAGCCAGCAGGTGAGCGAGCGTCCCCTTACCTGCTGGGGCCCTGCTGGTTTCGGGGGTGGGAAAGAGGGTCAGAGAGGGCCTGCCACTCAAACACTCGGTCCAGTACCTCTAACTGCTGCGGCGAGAACAGATCCCCTCTCATCTGCTTCCTCAGGAAGTCCCGCCCCGGGAGGGAGTGACCGTTCACCAGCGGGGACTCCTGCAGGGCTGGAACAGGACAGAGAGAGAGGGCGAGTGAGACAAGGCTGGGACAGGACAGAGAGAGAGGGGGAGTGAGACAGGGCTGGGACAGGAAAGAGAAAGAGTGAGACACAGGGCTGGAACAGGACAGAGAGAGAGTGAGAGAGAGACAGGGCCGGAACAGGGTGGAGAGAGAGAGACAGGGCTGGAACAGGGTAGAGAGAGACAGGGCTGGAACAGGAGGGAGAGAGGGTTGGAACAAGAGAGGGAGAGAGAGACAGGGCTGGAACAGGAGGGAGAAAGAGACAGGGCTGGAACAGGAGGGAGAGAGAGGGGGCTGGAACAGGAGGGAGAGAGAGACAGGGCTGGAACAGGAGGGAGGGAGAGACAGGGCTGGAACAGGAGGGAGAGAGAGAGACAGGGCTGGAACAAAAGGGGGAGAGAGAGACAGGGCTGGAACAGGAGGGAGAGAGAGACAGGGCTGGAACAGGAGGGAGAGAGAGAGACAGGGCTGGAACAAAAAGGGGAGAGAGAGACAGGGCTGGAACAGGAGGGAGTGAGAGACAGGCCTGGAACAGGAGGGAGAGAGAGACAGGGCTGGAACAGGAGGGAGAGAGAGACAGGGCTGGAACAGGAGGGAGAGAAAGAGACAGGGCTGGAACAAAAGGGGGGAGAGAGAGACAGGGCTGGAACAGGAGGGAGAGAGAGACAGGGCTGGAACAAAAGGGAGAGAGAGAGACAGGGCTGGAACAGGAGGGAGAGAGAGACAGGGCTGGAACAGGAGGGAGAGAGAGGGGGCTGGAACAGGAGGGAGAGAGAGACAGGGCTGGAACAGGAGGGAGAGAGAGACAGGGCTGGAACAAGAGGGAGAGAGAGACAGGGCTGGAACAGGAGGGAGAGAGAGAGGGTTGGAACAAGAGAGGGAGAGAGAGACAGGGCTGGAACAGGAGGAAAGAGAGAGACAGGGCTGGAACAGGAGGGAGAGAGAGACAGGGCTGGAAACAGGAGGGAGAGAGAGACAGGGCTGGAACAGGAGGGAGAGAGAGAGGGTTGGAACAAAAGGGGGAGAGAGAGACAGGGCTGGAACAGGAGGGAGAGAGAGACAGGGCTGGAACAGGAGGGAGAGAGACAGGGCTGGAACAGGAGGGAGAGAGAGACAGGGCTGGAACAAAAGGGAGAGAGAAAGACAGGGCTGGAACAGGAGGGAGAGAGAGACAGGGCTGGAACAGGAGGGAGAGAGAGACAGGGCTGGAACAGGAGGGAGAGAGAGAGGGTTGGAACAAGAAAGGGAGAGAGAGAGGGCTGGAACAGGAGGGAGAGAGAGACAGAGCTGGAACAGGAGGGAGAGAGAGAGGGCTGGAACAAAAGGGGGAGAGAGAGACAGGGCTGGAACAGGAGGGAGAGAGAGACAGGGCTGGGACAAAGGGGAGAGAGAGAGACAGGGCTGGAACAGGAGGGAGAGAGAGACAGGGCTGGAACAGGAGGGAGAGAGAGACAGGGCTGGAACAGGAGGGAGAGAGAGACAGGGCTGGAACAGGAGGGAGAGAGAGGGGGCTGGAACAGGAGGGAGAGAGAGACAGGGCTGGAACAGGAGGGAGGGAGAGACAGGGCTGGAACAGGAGGGAGAGAGAGAGACAGGGCTGGAACAAAAGGGGGAGAGAGAGACAGGGCTGGAACAGGAGGGAGAGAGAGACAGGGCTGGAACAGGAGGGAGAGAGAGAGACAGGGCTGGAACAAAAAGGGGAGAGAGAGACAGGGCTGGAACAGGAGGGAGTGAGAGACAGGCCTGGAACAGGAGGGAGAGAGAGACAGGGCTGGAACAGGAGGGAGAGAGAGACAGGGCTGGAACAGGAGGGAGAGAGAGAGACAGGGCTGGAACAAAAGGGGGAGAGAGAGACAGGGCTGGAACAGGAGGGAGAGAGAGACAGGGCTGGAACAAAAGGGAGAGAGAGAGACAGGGCTGGAACAGGAGGGAGAGAGAGACAGGGCTGGAACAGGAGGGAGAGAGAGGGGGCTGGAACAGGAGGGAGAGAGAGACAGGGCTGGAACAGGAGGGAGAGAGAGACAGGGCTGGAACAAGAGGGAGAGAGAGACAGGGCTGGAACAGGAGGGAGAGAGAGAGGGTTGGAACAAGAGAGGGAGAGAGAGACAGGGCTGGAACAGGAGGAAAGAGAGAGACAGGGCTGGAACAGGAGGGAGAGAGAGACAGGGCTGGAACAGGAGGGAGAGAGAGACAGGGCTGGAACAGGAGGGAGAGAGAGAGGGTTGGAACAAAAGGGGGAGAGAGAGACAGGGCTGGAACAGGAGGGAGAGAGAGACAGGGCTGGAACAGGAGGGAGAGAGACAGGGCTGGAACAGGAGGGAGAGAGAGACAGGGCTGGAACAAAAGGGAGAGAGAAAGACAGGGCTGGAACAGGAGGGAGAGAGAGACAGGGCTGGAACAGGAGGGAGAGAGAGACAGGGCTGGAACAGGAGGGAGAGAGAGACAGGGCTGGAACAGGAGGGAGAGAGAGAGGGTTGGAACAAGAAAGGGAGAGAGAGAGGGCTGGAACAGGAGGGAGAGAGAGACAGAGCTGGAACAGGAGGGAGAGAGAGAGGGCTGGAACAAAAGGGGGAGAGAGAGACAGGGCTGGAACAGGAGGGAGAGAGAGACAGGGCTGGGACAAAGGGGAGAGAGAGAGACAGGGCTGGAACAGGAGGGAGAGAGAGACAGGGCTGGAACAGGAGGGAGAGAGAGACAGGGCTGGAACAGGAGGGAGAGAGAGACAGGGCTGGAACAGGAGGGAGAGAGAGAGGGTTGGAACAAGAGAGGGAGAGAGAGAGGGCTGGAACAGGAGGGAGAGAGAGACAGAGCTGGAACAGGAGGGAGAGAGAGAGGGCTGGAACAAAAGGGGGAGAGAGAGACAGGGCTGGAACAGGAGGGAGAGAGAGACAGGGTTGAAACAAGAGGGGGAGCGAGACAGGGCTGGAACAGGAGGGAGAGAGAGACAGGGCTGGAACAAAAGGGAGAGAGAGAGACAGGGCTGGAACAGGAGGGAGAGAGAGACAGGGCTGGAACAAGAGGGGGAGCGAGACAGGGCTTGAACAGGAGGGAGAGAGAGACAGGGCTGGAACAGGAGGGGGAGAGAGAGACAGGGCTGGAACAGGAGGGAGAGAGAGACAGGGCTGGAACAGGAGGGAGAGAGAGACAGGGCTGGAACAGGAGGGAGAGAGAGACAGGGCTGGAACAGGAGGGAGAGAGAGACAGGGCTGGAACAGGAGGAAGAGAGAGACAGGGCTGGAACAGGAGGGAGAGAGAGACAGGGCTGGAACAAAAGGGAGAGAGAGAGACAGGGCTGGAACAGGAGGGAGAGAGAGACAGGGCTGGAACAGGAGGGAGAGAGACAGGGCTGGAACAGGAGGGAGAGAGAGACAGGGCTGGAACAAAAGGGAGAGAGAGAGACAGGGCTGGAACAGGAGGGAGAGAGAGCCAGGGCTGGAACAGGAGGGAGAGAGAGACAGGGCTGGAACAGGAGGGAGAGAGAGACAGGGCTGGAACAAAAGGGAGAGAGAGAGACAGGGCTGGAACAGGAGGGAGAGAGAGACAGGGCTGGAACAGGAGGGAGAGAGAGACAGGGCTGGAACAGGAGGGAGAGAGAGAGGGTTGGAACAAGAAAGGGAGAGAGAGAGGGCTGGAACAGGAGGGAGCGAGAGACAGAGCTGGAACAGGAGGGAGAGAGAGAGGGTTGGAACAAAAGGGGGAGAGAGAGACAGGGCTGGAACAGGAGGGAGAGAGAGACAGGGCTGGAACAAAGGGGAGAGAGAGAGACAGGGCTGGAACAGGAGGGAGAGAGAGACAGGGCTGGAACAGGAGGGAGAGAGAGACAGGGCTGGAACAGGAGGGAGAGAGAGACAGGGCTGGAACAGGAGGGAGAGAGAGACAGGGCTGGAACAGGAGGGAGAGAGAGAGGGTTGGAACAAGAGAGGGAGAGAGAGAGGGCTGGAACAGGAGGGAGAGAGAGACAGAGCTGGAACAGGAGGGAGAGAGAGAGGGCTGGAACAAAAGGGGGAGAGAGAGACAGGGCTGGAACAGGAGGGAGAGAGAGACAGGGCTGAAACAAGAGGGGGAGCGAGACAGGGCTGGAACAGGAGGGAGAGAGAGACAGGGCTGGAACAAAAGGGAGAGAGAGAGACAGGGCTGGAACAGGAGGGAGAGAGAGACAGGGCTGGAACAAGAGGGGGAGCGAGACAGGGCTTGAACAGGAGGGAGAGAGAGACAGGGCTGGAACAGGAGGGAGAGAGAGAGACAGGGCTGGAACAGGAGGGAGAGAGAGACAGGGCTGGAACAGGAGGGAGAGAGAGACAGGGCTGGAACAAAAGGGAGAGAGAGAGACAGGGCTGGAACAGGAGGGAGAGAGAGACAGGGCTGGAACAGGAGGGAGAGAGAGACAGTGCTGGAACAAGAGGGGGAGCGAGACAGGGCTGGAACAGGAGGGAGAGAGAGACAGGGCTGGAACAGGAGGGAGAGAGAGACAGGGCTGGAACAGGAGGGAGAGAGAGACAGGGCTGGAACAAAAGGGAGAGAGAGAGACAGGGCTGGAACAGGAGGGAGAGAGAGACAGGGCTGGAACAGGAGGGAGAGAGAGACAGGGCTGGAACAAAAGGGAGAGAGAGAGACAGGGCTGGAACAGGAGGGAGAGAGAGACAGGGCTGGAACAGGAGGGAGAGAGAGACAGGGCTGGAACAGGAGGGAGAGAGAGACAGGGCTGGAACAAAAGGGAGAGAGAGAGACAGGGCTGGAACAGGAGGGAGAGAGAGACAGGGCTGGAACAGGAGGAAGAGAGAGACAGGGCTGGAACAGGAGGGAGAGAGAGACAGGGCTGGAACAAAAGGGAGAGAGAGAGACAGGGCTGGAACAGGAGGGAGAGAGAGACAGGGCTGGAACAGGAGGGAGAGAGAGACAGGGCTGGAACAAAAGGGAGAGAGAGAGGGTTGGAACAAGAGAGGGAGAGAGAGACAGGGCTGGAACAGGAGGGAGAGAGAGACAGGGCTGGAACAGGAGGGAGAGAGAGAGGGCTGGAACAGGAGGGAGAGAGAGACAGGGCTGGAACAGGTGGGAGAGAGAGACAGGGCTGGAACAGGAGGGAAAGAGATACAGGGCTGGAACAGGAGGGAGAGAGAGACAGGGCTGGACAAAAGGGAGAGAGAGAGACAGGGCTGGAACAGGAGGGAGAGAGAGACAGGGCTGGAACAGGAGGGTGAGAGAGACAGGCCTGGAACAAAAGGGAGAGAGAGAGACAGAGCTGGAACAGGAGGGAGAGAGAGACAGGGCTGGAACAGGAGGGAGAGAGAGAGACAGAGCTGGAACAGGAGGGAGAGAGAGAGACAGAGCTGGAACAGGAGGGAGAGAGAGACAGGGCTGGAACAGGAGGGAGAGAGAGAGACAGAGCTGGAACAGGAGGGAGAGAGAGAGGGTTGGAACAAGAGAGGGAGAGAGAGACAGGGCTGGAACAGGAGGGAGAGAGAGACAGGGCTGGAACAGGAGGGAGAGAGAGAGGGCTGGAACAGGAGGGAGAGAGAGACAGGGCTGGAACAGGTGGGAGAGAGAGACAGGGCTGGAACAGGAGGGAGAGAGAGAGGGCTGGAACAAAAGGGAGAGAGAGAGACAGAGCTGGAACAGGAGGGAGAGAGAGACAGGGCTGGAACAGGAGGGAGAGAGAGACAGGGCTGGAACAGGAGGGAGAGAGATAGGGCTGGAACAAAAGGGGGAGAGAGAGACAGGGCTGGAACAGGAGGGAGAGAGAGACAGGGGTGGAACAGGAGGGAGAGAGAGAGGGCTGGAACAGGAGGGAGAGAGAGAGGGTTGGAACAAGAGAGGGAGAGAGAGACAGGGCTGGAACAGGAGGGAGAGAGACAGGGCTGGAACAGGAGGGAGAGAGAGACAGGGCTGGAACAGGAGGGAGAGAGAGACAGGGCTGGAACAGGAGGGAAAGAGAGACAGGGCTGGAACAGGAGGGAGAGAGAGACAGGGCTGGAACAGGAGGGAGAGAGAGAGGGCTGGAACAGGAGGGAGAGAGAGACAGGGCTGGAACAGGTGGGAGAGAGAGACAGGGCTGGAACAGGAGGGAAAGAGATACAGGGCTGGAACAGGAGGGAGAGAGAGACAGGGCTGGACAAAAGGGAGAGAGAGAGACAGGGCTGGAACAGGAGGGAGAGAGAGACAGGGCTGGAACAGGAGGGTGAGAGAGACAGGCCTGGAACAAAAGGGAGAGAGAGAGACAGAGCTGGAACAGGAGGGAGAGAGAGACAGGGCTGGAACAGGAGGGAGAGAGAGAGACAGAGCTGGAACAGGAGGGAGAGAGAGAGACAGAGCTGGAACAGGAGGGAGAGAGAGACAGGGCTGGAACAGGAGGGAGAGAGAGAGACAGAGCTGGAACAGGAGGGAGAGAGAGAGGGTTGGAACAAGAGAGGGAGAGAGAGACAGGGCTGGAACAGGAGGGAGAGAGAGACAGGGCTGGAACAGGAGGGAGAGAGAGAGGGCTGGAACAGGAGGGAGAGAGAGACAGGGCTGGAACAGGTGGGAGAGAGAGACAGGGCTGGAACAGGAGGGAGAGAGAGAGGGCTGGAACAAAAGGGAGAGAGAGAGACAGAGCTGGAACAGGAGGGAGAGAGAGACAGGGCTGGAACAGGAGGGAGAGAGAGACAGGGCTGGAACAGGAGGGAGAGAGAGAGGGCTGGAACAGGAGGGAGAGGGAGACAGGGCTGGAACAGGTGGGAGAGAGAGACAGGGCTGGAACAGGAGGGAGAGAGAGAGGGCTGGAACAAAAGGGGGAGAGAGAGACAGGGCTGGAACAGGAGGGAGAGAGACAGGGCTGGAACAGGAGGGAGAGAGAGACAGGGCTGGAACAGGAGGGAGAGAGAGACAGGGCTGGAACAGGAGGGAAAGAGAGACAGGGCTGGAACAGGAGGGAGAGAGAGACAGGGCTGGAAAGTGAGAGGGCGAGAGTTTGGGTTGAAAAGATTGACAGACTGAGGGACGATGAGACACATATGAAGACAGCCTTACGCTGAGCGACAGACTGAGAGAAGACAGGATTGGTTTGGTAGGAGTGGCTTAGATGAACGCAAAGGGTCTTGCAAGAGAAATACAGAAATCCTAGAAGCACAGATAAAACAAAAGAAGAACAAAATCAAATGATCAAGAAACAAACACAAGCAACAAGACCACTGCTAAGTGAAACAATTCACTGCTAAATGCACAGCACATGAACCTTAAACAGGATAAGACAACAAGAAAATCTCCCACAAAGAGTCCACTGCTAAGGCTGTAGCTAGGGTTGCCAACCGTCCCTTGAAATAAGGGACGATCCCTTATCAGTTCAATAAGGCTTATTGAACTGATAAGGGATCGTCCCTTATTTCAAGGGACGCAACCCTAGCTGTAGCCCACAGCTGCTGAGAGACCAGAGCAGTACCCTAACTCACAGCGTCCCGCTAGCCACGGCGTACAGCTAGCCACAGTGCCCAACTAGTCACAACATACAGCTAGCCACAGCATACGGCTAGCCACAGCATACGGCTAGGGTTGCCAACCGTCCCTTGAAATAAGGGACGATCCCTTATCAGTTCAATAAGGCTTATTGAACAGATAAGGGATCGTCCCTTATTTCAAGGGACGGTTGGCAACCCTACATACGGCTAGCCACAGCGCCCAGCTATCCACAGCATACGGCTAGCCACAGTGCCCAGCTAGCCACAACATACAGCTAGCCACAGTATATGGCTAGCCACAGTGCCCAGCTAGCCACAGCGCCCAGCTAGCCACAGTATATGGCTAGCCACAGCGCATGGCTAGCCACAGCATATGGCTAGTCCCAGCACCCAGCTAGCCAAAGCATATGGCTAGCCACAGTGTACAGCTAGCCATAGCATACGGCTAGCCACAGCACCCAGCTAGCCATAGCATACGGCTAGCCATAGTATACGGCTAGCCACAGCACCCAGCTAGCCAGAGCAACCGGCTAGCCATAGTATACGGCTAGCCTCAGCACCCAGCTAGCCATAGCATACGGCTAGCCACATCACCCAGCTAGCCATAGCATACGGCTAGCCAGAGCAACCGGCTAGCCATAGTATACGGCTAGCCTCAGCCCCCGGGGGTGTGGGGGGGGGGGGGTCAGAGAACAGAGATAAAGCACAGAATGAGCTCAGACTCAGCCGCGGTTCACCCAGGCAACAGACTCCATCCAAACGGGAGAGAGGGAGGGGCGGCGCCAGACCGGATTCACACGCTGTGTGAGGAATGTCAATGGCACACATTTCAGCAACATCACAGGTACACTCCCCCAACGCGCACAATCACACGCATGCACACGCACACCATACACACACACATACACAAACACAAACACACACTCACACACACAAACCACACAAGTGCACCCGCACACCATATGTGTAGTTCTGGGTCAATAGGGTGACATGTCACCTCCAATATTTTCACTTGAATTAATTGCTAGACTAGCTAGTATGCTTGTGAGACTTGACATTTGACTAGACGAGACTATGCGGTCCAGCAGTGTGTATCCCCTACGGTTGAAATTAAATCTACACCTTTGGTGCACACACACACATACACACTCACAAACGCATAACACCCCGGCCCCTCCCCTCAAACAAACACATACTCGTACACCTCCACACACACACTCACATGTAAACAAACATGTACATGTACACACACTCACAAGCACATCCCCACCCCCCACCCCCCCACCCCCAAATCACACACACACACACACACACACACACACACACACACACACACACATCAGTTGGAGTATATGATCTCCAGTCCCAAGTGATTGACCAATTCCAGGACCCTGGGCAGCTGAAATAAAGGAGGCCGTGAAGAGCAGGAGTTAACTGGCTCAACTCATCACCACCCACTTAATCCCACCGTCCGCCGCAGCTGATGGAATCCAGCTGATCAATCAGGAGCCCCTGATGGCACCATTTCAACCGGCTTATTGCTTTCTGCTGCTCTCAAAGCCCCGCCTCCCCGCCTGCACCCTGCTCCGGCCCCCAGGGCGACACAAAGCCCTGCCTCCCTGCCTGTACCCTGCTCCGGCCCGGCCGAGACAAAGCCCCACCTCCCCGCCTGTACCCTGCTCCGGCCTGGGCGACACAAAACCCTGCTCTCCCCGCCTGTACCTTCCTCCGGCTCGGGCGACTCAAAGCCCCGCTCTCCCTGCCTGTACCCTGCTCCGGCCTGGGTGACACAAAGCCCCACCTCCTTCAGGTCTCTTTCACCTGCACTATTCTCCACCTGCCCCCCCACCTCCCCCTCAGCCACACATCACCTGTCACCCCTCAGGCCTCTGGGACAGGGTCAGCTTAAGCCTTAGTAAGCCTGGCTAAATGAAGTGTTTCTGAAATGAACTCCATAAAGAGAAAGAGAGAGAAAGTAAGGGGGAGAGGGGAGAGAGAGACATAGATAGATAGACCTGCTGAGATCCGGGACACACACACACACACACACACACACACACACACACACCTGCTGATCCGCAGAACTCTGATCTCCTCAGAGGAGACTCAATAACAGCCCGTTTACATACAAAACACCATGAAGAGGGGAAGCCCCTGTACTTTCATGGCACAACTGAGGCCTACGCATGTAAAAGTGCTGCCGTTTCCCGTCAATCACAACAAAAAGACCCAATCGCTCCGTTTGGGCTGGTGTAGCCCCGCCCACTGAGTGTAGCCCATCCCTCCTTGGCTGTACCCCCCCCCCCCCCCCCCAGCCCACCCTCTCGTATCCATGATTGACAGCAGGGCAGGCTGACTACGAGGAGAGAACTCACAGCAGAACTGAAGGATTGACGCTATCAGAACATTGAAATGTCATAGCAACACGTACTGACACTAGCCGTGACTGGCAGCGATGAGGGCGATTATCCTGTTGAACAGGCGAAAAGAGCGGGAGGGAGGCGGGGGATTGGCTGCCGCCGTCAGATTCTCAACACCTCACACCGCGCTGAACGCCAATACAGAGGCCCTCTGGTGTGTGTGTGCGTGCGTGCGTGCGTGCGTGTGTGTGTGTATGCACGTGTATATGTAATTGCAATTTGTGACAGGTAGAGTTGCCCAGTCAGCCATGTCAAAGTCACCTGAGAAAAGCCAGCTTAGGTAAGCTGTTCACACAGTGCCCTTTACTGCAGGCCAAATGGTGAATTAAGACAGGATGCCAGACCCAGCCCTATAAGGTCCTACACACACACACACAGGGGCATGCACACACACACACACACACACATACATAAATCATATTCACACATACATACATACATACATACATACACAAATGATCAAACACGCTCACACACGTACATATATCTCACAGGCACAGGCACACACAAACCTTCACACAAATGCACCGATGAAGCCACCCACACACACAGGCACACACGAAGCCGCACACACACAAAGACACACGAACGTTCACGCAAACGCACTGATGAAGCCGCACACACGCACAGGCACACACGAACCTTCACCCACATGCACAGGCACACACGAACCTTCACACAAACGCACTGATGAAGCGGCAAACACGCACAGGCACACACGAACCTTCACACAAACGCACTGATGAAGCGGCAAACACGCACAGGCACACACGAACCTTCACCCACACGCACAGACACACACAAACCTTCACAAACGCACTGATGAAGCCACACACACACACACACACACAGATGAGAAACAGTGGCTGGAAAGCCGCAGCCTTCCCTGTTCACAGTCCAGCGTGGAGGACATCCGCCTCATCGGGAGCCGTCATAAAAGATCCTCACGGCTCGGGGGGGGGGGGGACCCCACAGATCTGATAGAATGCTAAGAGGAAGCTCAGAGATGTCTCAGCCCCCTCCTCTTATACCCCCCCCCCCCCCCCCCCCCCAATGAGGCTGCATTGTTTTCTTTCTCTCTCTCTCTCTCTTTCCCTCTCTCCCTCCCTCCCTCTCTCTATCCCTCCCTCCCTCTCTCTCTCTCTCTCTCTCCCTCTCCCTCCGCCTTTGTCTGGGCCTGCGAACGAAAGCCTTTAAGGGGGACAAACGGGGCCTGAGCGGACGTCTGTCGCTCTCGGGGTTGGGAAAGGGAGTGGGCGGGCGGGCGGCTTGGCAAAAAAAAGAACAACAGGCGAGAATCTCTTTGCACTTGACACAGATTACCATACTGAGCAGGGCGCTGAGTGGGGGGGTTCGCCGGATGTTTTCTCAGACACCCAAATTCTCCTTCTGTATTCCGTCCACCCATCTGCGAAAACCAATCGCCCCAATCGACCCTATAGAGCAAACGGGCCCGTCCGCCAGATCAAAGCCCAGAGCACTGAGTGAATCTCTTCCCATCCCCCACTCCTCCTGTGAATGAATCCCTCCCGCTCTCTCTCCCTCTCTTTCACTATCACTCTCTCTCTTTCTCTTTTCACTCATCCATGGGGAGGACAGGGCAGAGTGAGGAGCAGAAGGAGAAGGAGAAACCAGGGAGGTTGGGGAGCTCTGAAGGGATTAAACGTGATCCGTTTCCTCTGCCCACGCCCGAAAGTGTCCCCTAACCTCTTAATGAGCTCACTTTCAATGAGGGTGAAGCGGGAGGTGGTGGTGGGGGGGGTTCTGATTATTTCAGGGAGGGCAACCCCCCTCCCCCCACCCCCCACCCCTCCTTCCTCAAAATAGGCCTCCCTGGCAAAAGGAAGACAAGGAAACAATATACCCCTCCCACCCCCACTATGGGACATGCCCTCCTCCATTCACCCTGCTTCCCCTTCATTTCGGCTGGGTCACTACAGCCCATACACTCGCCCACAGCTGCCACATCCCAAAACTTTCATTCCCATAATGCTTTGCAGACCTGTGTCAGGCGACTTTGTTTACACACATATATAGACGTATAGAGTTGGTGCAGAAGGACGGTCACCACAGGGTTGAACTCAGCAGGCTACATCATCTATTTGCATATGTGGTGATTGGCTGTGATGTCCAAAGATAGAAATTTCAGAGTGCTTTTAAAGTATGTGTGAGAATCGTTTCACTGCAGCCTTTAGTCAAACTTCAATGACAGCAAAGGCATGCAGTTAAAATAAACTCCTGACAGTTTAAAATGCAATGTTGGACACGATTGGGGGGAAATAGGGTTCACAGAAAGTCATCAGAACCACACAAGCAGATGTTGGTTTTTTGGGGCGGCGTTATCGCGAGAGAAGAAAAGTTCTGGCCGCGCTCCGCCAGCCCGTGGAGATGGCCCCACAGCGTGACGCGCTGTCAATTAAATATTCAAATTCGTTTAGAGCGCTTTGTATTTTTTTCCCTCTCCGCAACGCCGCCACCAACACGCCGTCATGTGTAACATCAATTAAAGCGGCAGGCGCCCGCTAATTGCGCGCTGATTAACAATGAACTTAATGAAACGAACAGCGAAGTGGCCTCCTTTCGCTTCGCTCAGATCGCCCGCTGAGTGGGAATCATAAGGGAAGTGAGCAAGAACGCAGCATTAAATCACAGCACCCCGGGTAACAGTCTCTGGTTCCCGTAACATTCACTGAACGTTAGGATAGGCTAAACGTTTCCAACACGTAGCCTGCATGTACACAGTTTCCTGGGTGTCATTTGAATGTTTTTTAAGTCACAAGAAACTTTACTGGAACGGTCTTAAGAGTTTTTTCATTTAAAAAATAACTTGTATTGTGGATGGTCGTCCATGTTCATTTTAGCGGAGAAGTTGGCGATTTTCAAAGAATATGATATCTGGTAGAATCCAGGGACATTTCATCAGCGCACGTTAACGTCCAACGGTCACAACTTACATTCCTCTCTCCAGTTCTGTTTGCATCTCACACATATCCCACCCTAAACCACGTCACTCTCAGTACACAAAGTGCAGGGCTCTGCGGGCAAAAATGTTTTTTTAATGCCCTCCCTGGATGCTGATGTTGGTTTTAAATGTGCTGAAGCCTTGGGGGAAGAGCGGGTGTTTATTTTAACCCCCACTCAACCCCCCGCTCTGTAATGTGGCAAATCAGATGACTGGAGCAGGCATTGCTTTAATACAGTTTGTTAAAGAGTGAGGGATTTCCGCCAAGCGTCTGTTGGCAAGACAATACACACTTGCATTGACCACGCAGTGCATTGTGTGGTCAGTCACACACCACGGTATGAAATTAACTTTTTCACCCACTGGCTAGAGTGGCTTGTGGTTTCTAAAAACCACCAGCCATTTTCAACATGTTACCAGCCACATTACCTTTTACAATACAACACAAACTGGTTGGTTACCGGCCAAAGTTTCACACCCTGTCACGCACTTGCCGGAATATTCTACTGTTCTGCGGGAGCGTGAAGCATCACACAGTAAAGCCCTGCCTCTCTATGAGCCTGTCAGAAACCATGTTTGACGCAGTCCGTCTGCGCGGAGGCGGTGTATAGACGCACCGTGAGGAGACAGAACGCACAACACTCCCGCGATTTGCGAGTACGATTTCAGAAAACGGACTGCTCGGACTGCTCCCACTGTCACATTCAACCGACGGGTCTGTAAGAATCTCTAAGTTCTGTGGGTCTCCGAGTTTGACAAAATTGCTTTCTGTTTGTTAGAACATGCAGATCACTGTACTGAGAACAAACTGTGGCTGTGAGTCTCCACCATAAATTCACCTTAACTCTGGTTAACTCTGGTTAAAGAGAGAAAGCTGGGGTCCAGCGTGAGAGACAGCAGGGGGCCGAACCACAGACACACACACCTGTGTTACTCCTCTCCACCCAGCATGCGTGCGCGTGCACACACACACACACAAAACACGCACATGCAAACACACACACACACACACACGCACACAAAACATACTGTACATACCCATGCACACACATACACACACACACACAAAACACACATACACACACACAAAACACACACATGCAAACACACACACACAAAACATACTGTACATACACACAAACACACACACGTATACACAGTACACACACACACACACAAAACGCACACACACGCACACATACACACACGCACACACATACACAGTACACACACATACACAAACACACAATCCACACCCCTAAATAGAAATCAGCAAGACTGAAAACAAACATTAAAAAAAGCATATGGTAAAAATGAACTACATTTCCCAGCATGGGACCGACCCCCCCCCCTCTAATTAACAGAAGGGAGCGCATGATGATCGACAGCGGGCGCATCTGCCCTTAAACAAGCGCCACGGGGCGCTGTTCATTTGCTGTAAACACACTGACAGGCTGGACTGATGACAGCGTTACATCATGTCACCTATCACCAGGCACCCCACGCATTCACTGTACAACAGAGAATCTTCTGTGCCTCCGTGCTGTGGGGATTAGTGGCAAATCCAGTAAGACACTGGACTTGGGCTCTGGAATGCCGTATTCTGGCTCCATTTGTATGCTGGAGGGAGGGACTCCATTTGAACTGCTCGGGTACACACCCAAGTGATTATACAAAGTTTGATGTAAGTTATGAACCGTAAGTCACCCAGGAAATGACCATCTGTTAAAACGAATGCGTAGCGGTAATCTGTTTTATTTCCACTTTCCAATATAGCAAGAAACACGTTACTTAGGCCACCGGAAATATTAGGAATAGAGAATACTGAAGATCACGTGAAACGTTTGTCAGACCAGCATCACCATCTTAGAAGCCTGACTTGGATCCATTATAGCACATAGGGGCAAGAAGTAAAGGGCGGGAGACATTAACTTCAGCAGTATCTGTCTCTCTCTCTCATACACACACACACACGTTTGTGACTTACCTTCCTCCCTCTTGCGTTTGCTGGCATCTGCGGTAGAGCTGATTCCCAGAATGCCGCTGATTGAGTAGGAGGAGCCGGGTGAGTCACTGGTTACCGCGGACACCTGAGTGACCGCTGCCGTTGAAGCTGGAGGGACGCAGAGAGAGATGGTCACGCACGCTGACCTTGTGTCACGCTCTGACATCACAGCTCACAGTTTTTTTTATAAAAAGCTGATCTGGAATCAGTGCTTGGGAGCAGGAGCTCTCCACGTTCCTGAATATTGCAATCGCAATATTGTCGAAACTTGTCCAACTTTCCAGAAAATCTGGAAATCTGACACTGGCTGTTGTCACATCTAGGTTCTTCTTGAAATTTCATTGACAGGGCATGGATGAATGTATTTGGTTTAAAGTATCTTCTAGCACATGGTTACTCAAATCTAGCCCTCAAATTCAAATCGTGCCCTTACTCTTTCCGCCCAGGCGATTAAGCAACAATCAGTGGTGCTGATTGGCCAGACTGTCTTCACACCTGACTCCCAGGTAAAGGGAGGGTGGAATGGCAGCAGTGCATGGACCTCGTGGTCCGTGATTTGAGCAGCAGGGTTCTAGTAGCTTGTAGCTTGTAGCATGATAGTAGATAGTTAGTAGCACTAGAGGCAGTTATAAATAGTGTATAAGTGACAGGAACAATAGCTACAGTAGTCACAGTGGAAGATATTGAATGAGTGGCATTTATAATGGTTACAGTGGATGTAGTTTGGGGGGGGGGGGGGGTAGTCCTGGCTGTAAGGGGGGGGGGGGCTCTTACCTAAGCTGTGAGTGGAGACAGAACCGGGCTGGAGAGGAGGCTGCTGTACCTTAGTCCGAATGATCCTGTGGATAAAGAGGGATGTCAGAGCGCTCATGGTCACGTGCGTGTGTGTGTGTGTGTGTGTGTCTGTGTGTGTGCCTACATGCATGCTTGCATGTGTGTGTGGGTGAGTGGGTGCATGCGTGCGACGTGCGTGTGTGTGTTTAGAAGCGTATAAGAGGCTATAACTGTGTGTAACATGGAGCCCAGAGCTGAGGGAGCCTGACATGGTAACGGGCCTCATTCTAACTGCATGGCTGGTCATGCAAGCCGCCCCCCCCCTCCCCCTCCCTCCCCCCTCTCCCCCCCTCTCCCCCTCTCCCCTCTTCTCCTCTTCCCTTTTCTTCTCTCTCCTCTCCCCCACTCCCCTACACCCATCTCCTCCACTCAGCTCTCTCCCTCTCTCCTCGACTCCTCTCTCCTCTCTCCTGTCCCCCTCTCTCCTCGACTCCTCTCTCCCCTCTCTCCTCGACTCCTCTCCACATTCCCAGGTACTGTGGGTGGGGGGGTGCTGTCATTATACACATCGTGTCAAACCAGCGAGCTGCACCCTCTTCATAAATATAGAGTGCCCGGCCCTAGGGGTGTATTCCGTTGTACACACCTTACACTCTTTCTATCCTACTTTGCACAGGGCTTCATCTCACACTCCCACAATGCACCCTGATTCACACAGGCAGCGATGATCTCTGTACATTATATTACGCTGATTCAATACTTTGTCTTGTAAGTCCATGCAGACCTGACACCCTGATCGCAAGATCTGTTAATAAAGAGTTTTTTTCGCGCCATCGTTTGAGTGTTTTCCCTTCCCACTGGGGAGTTATTTTACCTCAAATGCTCACTTTTTTTGGGGGTGTTCAGGCCTGGCTTTTTTTTCGCCCAATTTTCTTTTGTATTTCCACTGTAAAGCGTCTTTGAGACAGTGTCTCAGTAAAAAGCGTTTGTTGCATAGTCGACCTTCCATATCTTTGAAAAATCAAGCTGGTTGAATTATTTATCTGAAACCAGAACCATGTAGGCAAGCTCTGTATATTTTTTTAGGATTATCAAAGCTGCTGTTTTTGGTATGGAAAATAAGATGACATTTAAGGCATAATGTAAGTAACTACATTACATAGCTACATTTCAGCTAATATCTTTATAACACATAAAAACCCTGGATATAAATGCAAAAGCGCGCATCTCCGGTCTGACGGTTTGTGTCCGGCGTTGCCGTGCCGACCCGACGGCCCTCCCACCTGTTGATGGAGCTGACGCTGGGAACACTGTCGTTGTCACACACTCTCTCCGCCAGCAGCCTGTCCCTGATCTCCCAGGCAAACATGGTGGGGTTTTGGCGTTTGTAGTCAGCGATTTTGTCGACAACTTTGGGTGTAGCAACCTTTGGTTTGGATCCTCCAATCACTCCCGGCCTGATACTGCCTGTCTCGTAGTATCTGTCCAAAATTAACACATTACATTACATTACATTACAGGCATTTAGCAGACGCTCTTATCCTGAGCGACTTACACAACTTTTTTAGCATTTCTTTTACGTTTATTATCCGATTATACAGCTGGATATACACTGAAGCGATTCAGGTTAAGTACCTTGCTCAAGGGTACAACGGCAGTGTCCTACCTGGGAATCGAACCTGCAACCTTTCAGTGACAAGGCCAGTTCCTTCACCATTATGCTACAATGCCGCCCCACAGATGGGTTTTTAGAACAGCCCAGGCTCCAGCTACCACTGTGAGCAATACTGTCCCTGAGTACAAGAGAACTTATCTGATTTTTAAAAGAACGAGAGTGTGACTGTGTGTGGGAGTGTGCGTGTGTGCATGTGTGCGTGTGAGTGAGTGCAAAAGTGTGCATGTGTATGCCTGTGTCTGTGAAAAAGAGAAAGAGAGACTTTTGATTTCTAAAGAGTGAAAAGTGTAAAAAAGTCAAGTGCAAACCACAACCGGGTCTGACATGTGCCACCTTGGTTGATGCAGGTCAGAAGAGGAAAATATCCGTCACACTGCAGTAACCTCCACAGGAGAGAGCAAGGTTTAGTGTACCTCCACTGGGCCCAGGAGGAGGGTAAGTGTACCCTCAGTTCTCCTGCTAACTGCTGTAAGGACAGGGCTCCTACACCAGCTCTCCTGGGCTCTACATAGCACACTGCCCCCTGGCAGCCGGCCCTGGAACTCACACCCTGCAGGTCCCCGCTTTGCACTTTTACACCCATTCCCACGTCCCCACATTGTTCACAGACACAGACACACCTGTCTGCTAAAATCACATATCAAATCCCACACAATTATACTCTCACACTTGGCATCAATCACCCAAAAAAATGAAAAACAGCAAACAGGATGCCTTGCATAAATATTGCAACACATGCATAAACACACACACACACAAACAGGTATGCATACAGACACACACATGCACTCACGCACATATACACACACACATGCACACGCGTGCACAAACATGCACTCACTCATGCGCATTCTTGAACAAGAAAAAGACCCAAAAATGTGTTTGCAATTTGACTAGATATTGAAGCAGGAAACACACTGTGGTGTGAGGCTAAGGATAAAGACTGTGTGCGTATCTGGCTCTGAAACCAGCCGGCTTGTGCCCCTGGCTGCAGTTCAGACATCCTGCTTGCAGCCTATGGCTCCCTGCATCAGTGCTGGGGGGGGGTCAAGGGGCCGGGGGACGGGGGACGGGGACGGGGTGGTCCAGGGGGGCCGGGGGGGTACAGGGATCAAAATAAACAGCTGCATTGAGCACTTCAGCCCAGTCAAAAAAACTTATCTGCGGTTACCAAGGAAATGTTACTGATATCAGCTCGTTTATTTCGCCCAATAAAGTGCAAGCGCTTTGAGCTATGGAAGCAGAGAGCTGTGAGTAAATCCGCCCCCCCCCCCCACCCCCCCGAAACGTAACGGTTGAATGACCAGAACGCTGGGGCAGGAGGGAAGAGGATGACTGGGGAGAACAATGGGGAACACATTTCTCATATAGCCGAGGGCTGCTCCAGCTTATCCCTAACCGTCATTCCTCCAAATCGCCTCTCAATATTTCTGCACGGGAAAAAAAAAATAAGGTGCCAGTTTCATTTTGATGCAAATGCTTCGAACGGCAGTAATCTTTTTCCTTCTGCCGGCTTTCTCTTTGTCACCGAGAATGAGGGGAGGGAATTTGCCCAACCTTTCAATTTCGGAGTTTGTCCCTGAAAGGAGTCACACACACAGGGATATGGTGGACGGGCAACAGGAAGGACGGATCCAGTGTGAAAGATAAACAAAGTAAATGCAATTTGGAGTTTTCAGTGCTTAAAAAAAGGACTGTTTTTGAATAATTTATAAATTTATATATACATTTTTTCCTCTCAATTAAGCACTGAGCTACCACCCCATTACTTATGAACCTCCCTCAAGCTTCTCACAACAGTTGTGCTGTTGCATCTAATTGTGCTTGCATACAGTGTCATTTTAAACTGCTCAGAGAAATTACCTGTTGCTTAGTATAGCTAAATGCCATAGATACAGATGTGCCAATGTTGTGTTTGAGCACTTGTGAGTGTGAGAATAAAGGTGTTAGGCGTCAATATGAGGTGTCTAGGTGTCAAGGCTGAGAGAATAGACGAAAGGTGGTGTAGGTGCTGAAGGTGGTGTAGATGCTGAAGGTGGTGTACGTGATGTAGGTTGTGTAGATGCTGAAGGTGGTGTAGATGCTGAAAGGTGGTGTAGGTAGTGTAGATGCTGAAGGTGGTGTAGGTTGTGTAGATGCTGAAGGTGGTGTAGGTGCTGAAGGTGGTGTAGAAGGTGCTAAAAGGTAGGTTGTGTAGATGCTGAATGTGGTGTAGGTGTTGAAGGTAGTGTAGGTGATGTAGGTTGTGTAGATTCTGAAGGTGGTGTAGATGCTGAAGATGCTGAAGGTGGTGTAGGTTGTGCAGATTCTGAAGGTGATGTAGGTTGTGTAGATTCTGAAGGTGGTGTAGGTGCTGAAGGTGGTGTAGATGCTGAATGTGGTGTAGGTGTTGAAGGTGGTGTAGGTGCTGCTGAAGGTGGTGTAGGCGGTGTAGATGCTGATTGTGGTGTAGGTGTTGAAGGTAGTGTAGGTGCTGAAGGTGGTGTAGGTATTGAAGGTGGTGTAGGTGCTAAAAGGTGGTGTAGATGCTGAAGGTGGTGTAGGTGATAAAAGGTGGTGTAGGTGCTCGAAGGCGCTCACCGGCCCAGGATCTTGCTGACGCAGCCATGACTGACGCGCAGTTGGCGGGAGATGTCGCAGGGCCGCACACCCTGGTGCGCCAGCTCCACGATGCGCTGCCTGACCACGTCAGGCAGGGGGCGCCCATTCACAAACACCCCTCCCAGCTGGTTGACCCCGCCATGCCCTGCGGAAGAGGGGGAGTATGAGACAGAACATAGCTCATCCTCATCCTCTCTTCCATACCCACAACATAACGCTAAAAGAGACTTGTGATATATGGCCCTGTGTCTCAAAAGGGTGAGTGTGAAGGCTGCTCCACTCCTTAATATATAATAGATATAATAGATATAACACCAACAGTTATCTAACTGCATAAGCTGGTACAATGTGTGAATAACTTTGTACATGAGCATTAAAAATAGTTACAAATGTTGTGTTTTTATGTTATATGTACTTACATGCAAACTAACAAAGAGAACATACTACTGCAATAACTTACACACTTGCACAAGTAAGTGCCATTTGTACACAACACATTTCAGCACAATAACTAACAACTCTAAAACCACATGTTCTTCAATCACAAACTTATCATTTAAACATTAATTACTGAATACAGATTGCTGAATTTCTGAATCAGAACAACACAACACTGCAGATTATATATAACATCAGTGATATTGATCGATCTGGCATAGGTTGGTTGGTTGGCTGACAGTTGATTAACACAATAAATGACATCAGTTGCTTTATCAGAAATGGAAGAAGGTGAAACCTAGCATTAGAAATGTCTTACTAATAGTCCCCATGCAGAACAAGATCTCTGATTTAAAATCAGACTCTTTAGTCCTTGGACCACAAATGCACACCAAGAGCGATCATATTTGTTTTTACCTCTCTTTGACATAAAGACACTAACCATGTAGCCAGTAGTCAGAAGTCTGTAGAATACTGCCCTGGTGGTCACATCTAAAATTACATATATTTAATAAATTACCAGTGTTTCCCCAATGGTTTGAGGAACAATTCAATATTGGAAGAGCTGTGGGCACTTACATCCTCCTTAACATTATTCCTCTTGACAAACTAATGTAAAATTCAAAATATCGCCTGCATTATGACAAAAAGTTATTCTGTTAAAACAAATGTTGACATACCACTGTGGCTAAACAGTAAATTGAATAGACCTCTGCCTTTATGAAGAACATCTGTAATCCTAGTAGTATCTTAAAGTTAGCATGTGAAAAGTCTAAATTCTTATGATATTCAGCATAACATGTAGGAATCCTTCTTGACATTTTAAAAGAAACTACTTTTCACAAACAATTTATTTAAAAGGCACAAACTTTATCAGTCAAACTTTGTTTTCATTTAATCATGCAAATATCATCAGTTGAAGCATCTTTATATATTTTTTCTATATAGCCTACACACTAAATGACTTGTAAACACAGAATCCTGCTTTTGTTCTTGTTATTATACGACCCAAACACTTGTGTATATTTGACGCATCTATCATCACTGAAATACATTTTAATTATTGCAATACCAATACAATCTTGTTTGCGCGCAACTGAACCGAACAATGTTAATATCACTACAGCATACAAGGAGAAATAAATAACTCACACATAGACACTCTATAATCCCTTTACCTTATAATATTATCATACAGATTGCTCCTTTGTGGAAAATATTTTAATAAAAAAGGGAGAGAGGGAGAGAGAGAGAGAGTGAAAGATAATCCTGGCTTTAGGGTGCATGGCTTTTTTTAAGCATGCCAAGGATTACAAGCAAAAATAATGCTAAATAAATGTTAAATATTTTCAAAACAAAAAGATACATAAATCCCAGCCAATATTCTGCATTTGTCTTTTTTTTCATTTAATTTGTAGTCAATGGTCAGTTTTATTTGAGGCCTAATAGAAAACAAAACAATGTTGGGATTCACTGTGAGTACACTGTATGTGCTTGGACTTGGGTTCACAAGTGTTTGCGGTTGGAATGAGTCAGACAAATGGTCTACCTGAGTTGTTCACCGGTGGACCTGCATTTAGCATGGCATTTGTGTGCTTCTACATAAACATTGAGCTCCATTAGGGAAGTGATACTTCACAGAAAACAGAATGAGGAGGGGCTAGAAAGTACTTCCACATTTATAAAATAAGTCAACCAAAAACATTTTTAAGGCCATATCCTGCCACAAAAGCATAGCTACTTCCCTATCCTCTCTTTTGGAGAACTAAATTTGTTTTGGCTGCAAAACTAGCAAGGGTGTTCGCTGTATTGCAAAAAATGGGCCCCCTGTACCCCTATTAAACAGAGTTAGGAGTTACAGTATAATATGAATTATAACAATGAGAAAAAAACCCAGCGGACACAATTAGCTGTAAGCACTTACTCTACCAGCTTACTGTTATTCTAATATATTCCTGCTGAATTTATTTCTAAAAAAGCATAAAAGGGCAGGTTTTAGCATGTGCCTTCTTCAGCAGGTAAGTCTTCACTAAAGACTAGACCATGAGCCAGGGATTGGTACCTGCAGAAGAAGCTCCATGCCAAAATGGGATGTGTTGTGCATACAGTATATTGCAGATCTCAGTGCATAACAATAATTAAAAAGTAAGTATTTCATTGCACATTGTGAAGTTTCGCTTTCCTTTCTTAACACATTATATGTTTGAGTAAAACTTTTACAGGAGTTGAACACACCTCTGGATTTCTACGAACCATACAGATCCAGAAGTTCTACATCAGAAACAAATATGGTAAGTATGCCCGCTAATATTCCTTACTGAAAGCATGCTTCAGTTAAACCGAAGGTAAGCTGGATGATGCAACAGATCAGAACTGGAAACAGGCCTGTGTTGGTTGTCGCCCCATGTAGAGCACATCCCTAGCAGGTCTGTGACATACAGAGAATAGCTGGATAATGTAATCAATGGGGAGTGGCTGCATTTGGCATTTGGTCCTTGGATGGCTCAAGCCATCAAACTGAAGATTAGGAAGCCACTGCACTCAAGAAGAGAGTACAAACCATAAATACTAAACTTAGAACTGAGAGGGGCCTATATGTTTGGCACTCAAAAGACAAGGCTTAGATTTATTCTTCATTAAAAAGCACGAGCAAGGCAGATGTTTAAAGATCTTGTCTGAGGATCTCGTTTTTTTAGTTTTTGAAAAAAAATTGGCACCCAATTCTCATCCCAATTTGGAATATCCAATTACCTTCCCAAACCGCGTTCATGAAGCAACCCCACTGCACTGGACACACAGGTATTTTTTTTTACCTCAGTGCAAATCCACAACTTTCCTTCGAAAAAACATGTGGCTCCCACACGGGCGGGTCCAACCACGTGTTTCTCCCGATGCACCATCGCCAAACAGGGTTGCCTGCTGAACGCAGGCCGACTGATCCCACCCATCCGGATTCGACCTGAGACCGTGTGGCTCATCCCTGCACCACAATGTGGCGCTTTAACTGAATGAGCGGCCCAGCGGCCAGCCATAGATCAGAATAACCACTACGTTCAGAAAGCGAGCTTTCTGGGTAAAAACCATAGATACTCAACTTTGAATGGGTGTATAACTCCTTAATTCCACTCCTTGATATACCCCAGTTTTGCCTCAAGCTAGGACATCCTCGTCAATGGCTGATGGAACCTGATGGGGTCTCTGCCACTAATCTAACCGCCAAGAGAAGACGGGGGAAGAGCCGTAGGATTCTGTCTGAGGGCGTTGAGCTGGCACAGAACCGGGCTGGGCTGGGAGCTTAACACCACCGGGCCCAGCTCTGCAGCGAACAAAACCACTAGTCCTGCAGAATCCGCTCGGCACAAACAGAATCTACACCTAAACCCAGCGCCCAATACCTCAACCTCACTGGCAAAGTCCAGCTGACTATTCCATCATGCTGTCCTCTTTCAGCCAGTCCATCTGCTGGATCTCCAAGGTTACAGCGGAACCAGTCAGTCAGCCTACCTGGAAGGCACTGCTAGACTTCCAAGCATAGGCGAGGGTTTCATTTCAACTTTGGGGTAGACACACTGCTGCACCACCTATTCTCATGTAGTCAAACGTCAGGTCTCACAAGCGCACTAGATAGTCTAGCAATTATTTTACATGAAAATATTGAGGGGATATGTCTCCCTGCCACCCCCCCCCCCCACCCCCCCCCCCCCAAACCGTCACGTACGCCTCCAAGGTACCCCTAATTCCAAAGTGTTTATTGTCTTGAGATGCTGTCCATCACAATGAGATGGGAAAGAGAGAGGCTATAATGTCAATGTGTTGATCTGACTACTTGAAATTGCACAATGGGATTTTCCAATCATTTCCAATGGAGATGATGCCTGACCAGCAGATATGTTTGGTGTGTGATCTCTGCCCAGATAAAGCGTTAAAAAATTACACCACAGATATGATTGGTTGCCGGCTGCTGGGTTCTGCAACTGCCATGTTGAGGAAGAGGGAGTAACCTATATGAATGAAAGGTAGCTACTTCCATCAGGTACTATACGGGTATAGTTTCTCCAGGAGATTAAGTCGCTAATGGATGGCCCTGGCTGATTTGAGGGTCTGACGGGAGTTTTTTTTGCAGAAAAGTGATTTCCCACCGGAAACGCTGCTATTTGCAGGGGCGAGTAAAGCAAACACAGTGAGAGAATTCGCCAACATCTCGTCTCTAGAGAAACGAAACAGTTCTCACTGAGTGGTTCAAAGTTGATTGGGAGTATCTGAGTGAGAGAAAAAAGAGATTCCACAGGTCTGGTCTCTGGCCTGTCGTTATACACCCTAATGTTGAATGCGCTTTGCGTCCTTGTCTTTGAATTGCAAGTTTAAACAAATACAGTTGGCTCAACATTTAAACAGAATCGGTAGCAACTAGGAGTATCAACAGTCATAATATAAAGAAATAGATTAATCACTCAATTTTGAATGAGCAATAAAAAAATAAATCCTTTACCCACGCTGTTGTTCTAAAAAATAACTAAATTATTTTATTTAAGGTTAAGGAGGAAGCTTAATAGATTCAAATCCGGGACTTAGTTTCAATGAACAGAAATGCATATTTTATATCTATGCACGGAAAGATTACTCTAAGACTAAAAATGAAAGATAAGGCGCTCATAGTAGGGTACTGGTAGACAATATGAAGACTGTTAATATATATTATATACTCGATTCATTACTTCATAGACTAAGGATTGGCGGCAGAGCTGGCTTAAGGGTGGGGGACGGATTTCTAAAGGGGAGGGGTTTTGATCTTTACAGTAGCCTATTTCTCATTTCTATATTTCTGATAGCTTATGTATCAGGCTCTGCTTTATCCCCCTGATTGATTTAGTGGATCTTTCCGGAATAAATACAGCGCTGAAGAAAAAATACATTTATGTTCGCCCATCCAGAAAATAAGCTCTATTAGAGTACTCTCTTCAATTTCAATCTTTTATCTCCGTTGTCAGGGACCGCTATTGCAGTTAACGGGTCACGGGTTTGCTTCTTATTAATAACTTAGGAACAGGGGGGCAAATAAAGAAGAGCGAAAGGAGAATGTGGCGTTCACATCCGCGGCTGGCCTGGTTAAGATTAGACTTCACAATGCGATTGAAACATTGCGCCCGGCAAGTTATTTTCTCCACCCATAAACAACATAGTAAATTACATATAATACATATGCTAAACTGGCGGCCAAGCTAAAGCTGACTCCGGAAATGTTCTTATCAGATAATTTTGTGATGGGCTTGCTTAAATGTCCACCACAAGCCTCTTTCTCTTTCATGGCGGATTAATACTATTTTAATACCATATGCGCTGAGTAGGGTTTACAATATGAGCTGATACTAGAGATATTTTCAGGATACATTTAATGTGCTGAAACGTATTTTACAATAGTTATAACCGGGTGTTATAATAAAATTAATCTTGGTTCAACCGCGTGCCATGAGCTGAGCCTTTTAAAGGCCTAAATAAAATATTATTACTTTCCTTTATTATATTTTATAGTGCATATAATAATAATAATAATAATACTAATAATAATAATAACAATAATACTTTATTAATTATATGTCCACATTATTTAATATTAGTTTACAATAATAATAATGGTTTACTGATAGACTGCTTATCTGTCCAAATGTGCATTTCCGTAGGCAATATTTGTGATTTGTGTTATTTCATATTATTTCGCTTTAAACACGACGGCCCCGTCACAAATCTACATAACCTCCCACTGTTAAGTTCATTGGTTTATATATAATAAAAAAAGCGTTTATGACTTACATTCTCTGGATTTCAGAGACAGACATAACGAAGCGAAACAACAGTAGGCCTACAGACATTTAATTTATCTTTTCAACACTTCATTTCCAGTTTCTGGATTTGGAGACTGGGGCTGCTCCTGAAGTCACATTGTATGCTATATCGAGGTTTTAGGGGGGCTGTATTAAAACTAATAATCTGAACTGAATATCTGAAAATATTCAAATATGCAGGATTGTTTTTTAAAGTTATGCCATAATTAGAAATATAACCGTGGGACTGGTAGCAAATAACACACCGGTGATTTTACATTTACCATGCGCTTTTCCTAATATCACACACGGCGCAGCATTGTGTTCCGATCTTTAACATTGTAGGCATTTAGCAGACGTTTCTGAGCACTTTACATTTTATGTTCCTCATACATATAAGTATTCATCTATTTACTGCAACTCAAGGTACAACGGCAGTACCCCAACTGAAAATCTAACCTACAACCTGGGACTTGCAAACTCAATTCCCTAATGATTATGCTTGATTCTTTTTTTATTCATTTTGATGCACTGCCTCATATTTACATTTCCGTGTAGGCTACTTATTATAGTTTCTTTAAAAGATACAATACACAACACGAAAGTGCATCAGATAGTGATCTCTGTCTCTCTTTCACATACATACAGACATACGCACGGGCGCGCACAAACCCCGAAATGCTCTTTCACACTTTTCACTTGTGCCCTTGTTAGACTTTGTTCATATTTGCAGTACTAGCCTACCTATTACCTAATAATTTCCAAGAACTCCGCTGCCTCTCACATCACCGTGACACTGGTTTGTCGCCTTGAACCATTTTATGCACTGCTGTGCACCAAATCATTTCACATTTCTAAGTGACTCCTTCGGTGTAAGAAAAACTGGACAAGGAAGTAAATGTGATTCGTTCTAGCTCCTTTTTATCCGTATATTTAATCTGGCGTTTAACTCGCCGCGAGGAGAATTGCCGTTTCATATAACTGCCTGTGAAATGACAAATCTTCCCCCTCTCCAGACTCTCGCCCAGCCCGGTAAATTACCTTATATAGCCTTTAATACAAGAAATCATATATCCATTATTCATAAAGTAGCCTAAATGCTAATTGTGATTATTTAAAAAGAAATACGTGTCGATGCCGGAGCTACAATTGTATCTTATATAGACTATGCATTGCCCTACTTTAAATATTAAATATTGATTAAGTTAATAATCACATTAAACAACGTGTTGACAAATAACAGAACAGTAGGCTATACTAATAATAGGCTATTATTTGTCTCATTTTACGATTAGTTTTGTTCCTTATTTAATCCGAACCAACATTGCTCTTCTTATCAGTCTTCGTTTGTTGTAGCACTAGGCCTAGTTGCAAATTTGTTCAAGCATTTGATTGAATTTGTTTAATTGTTGTGACTGTGTATTTCACACCAGTTTATTGTGAGTAGGGACGAAGATGCGAGGAAATAGGTCTGTTAAACAACCAGCACGAAATGTAAAAGGAAAGAGAAACAAAAAAATGACTGGTGTGGTCGCCAGTAGCTACACAGTGTTAACCCTGGATGCAACAGCAAGATGGTCTATCCTACCTACCACTGCAAGGGTAGGCTACGCAAAGCATAGTTTAGATCTTCACACTTAACAGACATAACTGAACTTGTTTCTTGTCCTGTTTGTTTCACTTGCCCAGCAGGTCAAGTTCGTTTTTTTCTTTGTTGCCCCCCCCCCCCCCCCCCCCCCCCCCGACACACATACGCGCGCGCGCACAAACACACACACATGAAGGCTGGACATGCATCCACTGCAAGACGGGTTGGGCTTATTTTTGACCAAAATAACACTGCCCAACCACATCAGCGCTGCATTAAAAGGTAGCCTACATTGGTTTGCAATGTGCTTTCATTGTATAATGAAACTGAACAAAACGAATAGTCTACTCATTTATCTATTATATTTCACAAAACAATATTCCGCTTCTCTGTCACTTGTGTGTTGTTCGTTCTTACGCCGACACCGAAAACTATTTTTTTGCAAATTTAAAGTGCAATGGCCGTCAACATGAACGTATACATTCAAAGCGAGAAGCCGTTCACTTACTGTGCATCGCTGCGAACGGGTCGTGCTTACAGTGTATTTCCATCGAGAAGGAAGTCTCTTAGCTGGCGGAGTAACCACAGCCTGACCCCTGCCCTCCGGTATTAAAACTTCAGACAGCCTTCGAGGGCGTTTTGTAATGTTGGTTTATCAATAAAACAATGTCGAAATAAATAAACTGGAACCGTGCGTACTGGGATGGGGGAGTTTTTTTCCTGGGAGTATCCCTGAAGTTCCAAAACAAACAGAGGGAATTGTTTCGAATGAAAATATAGGTTTGCAAACGTGTGAGATATAAAGCAATTGTACTTGCAAAAATGTTGTAAAAATGCTGGAATGATTTGAACAAAAAATATTAATCGACAGCGAAAACAACGTAGGCTACAAAAAACCAGTTATCCTTTTCTGTGTCTATTTTACTGGGGCATTACTTCCCCGGTGTCATTTCCCCGCCTTTTGACCTGATACTCTGCTGTTATCAGTCATAGGGCCGTCGAAAATGAGCTATTTGAATCCTTTTTCACGTGAGCAAAACGACTTAACGGTAAACTAGACAAAACGAATGAGATAGCTATGTCCAGATGGAAAATAGTCTGATAGGTTGTTGTTGGTGTTGTTGTTGCTGTACATGCCCCTTCCAACTCAATTAAGACCGAATAGCCGAGGAGGCAACCCGGCTGTGTAAATACACAGTAAACCGCGCTTCCTTGCCCGGTGTCTTTGGCGGATCCTCATAGAATCTGCATTCCTATGTCCGTTAGGCTATTAGTTAAGTTTTCGTTGCCATTCCAGCTGTTGAGACTTTAATTAGACTTTAATTAAAAATGGAATAGTAATATTTTCTGTTTTAGTGGAAAACGTCTCCCTCTTGAATTCCCATTTTTGAAGCATTATTCATAAACTCCAGTGAAACGGTTTCCAAAAATGTAATGCGATTAAACCCTGCAGGGTAAAAAACGCACCTTTGGCAGAGGTTAAATTTGAATGACTGCAACTGGACAAAAGAGAGAACATAGAAAAATCGCAAAAATAAATTAGGAAAAAATGCACCGAAGAATTCAGAGTTTTCCGGCGAACTTGAAATTTAGCATCCGGCGCGAAGGAATAGGGCAGGTAAACTTTCATTTGTTTGCTGTTTCCTAACATGAATATAATCCACGGAAACGGCCTGTGTAGTTCTCGTTCCTACAGGAATGCTCTCCTGCCGCGTTGTAGAGACTGGAAAAACGCAGGATTTATTGTTCCTCGAGTAAATATTCCCGCGGCGAGGTACAACTGTGCTACGCCTCCGGCAAAGCCACCATCGTGCACACAGCGGGTTTCAGGACCTGCGCTCGTGTGGACAGCGCCACTGGCTCAGCCCCGGAGCCTACCACCACGCCTCGGATATTCTGCCACTCAAACCCACTCTGCCAATCAGGAAGGGCCTCATGTTTCGTGATAACCAACGCGAAGTAAGATGAAATACACTCAAGTTGTGATCAATGTGATTGGTTAGCCCTTGCCCCGTGGGCGAGTCACGTTCGGTTCAAAATTGTCCATTGATAAATGAAAGGCCTTGCCTTGCTGGTTTGTAGTAAATTACCTTACTATCATTCAAACTCTCTTAGAACTTCGCTAACTATTAATTTTTTATATCTCCATTAAACACTGGCATACGTAATAAACTCTTCCGTAATTATGCTGTAATTTAAAATTAGATTAATTAATAATGAATTGAAATTGAAACGTGAGAAAGGACGTTTAATATTCATAAATGTAACTGTCCATTTGACTCATATTGCAGATAAAGTGTGATACGGGAGCAAAGAGTGTCCTATACACCAGTAATGTTCAGTAAAAGTGTGAGACTATAAACACATAGCAATGAATTAAATCAAGGTTTTCGGTGAGATCTGGGAATTTGGGATATTCTAAACGCTGTTTACATAGCATTATAGCAAAATGAAACAACGTGTAGACCTAGTTCATGTGTTATTCGGTCAATATTAAGTGGATTATGTCTTATAAAGAAAAACTACAAGTAATATCACCACTACTCCTGGTAGTGATGTTATAACGGGTGATGGGTATAACGACGAAGATAATAATAATAATAATAATAATAATAATAATAATAATAATAATAATAATAATAATAATAATAATAGGTATTTTCTGGTTATTATGATGATAATATGAATGCATCATCGCCATCACCATGGTGCTTATTATTATGGACAATTTATGCAGTTACCTAACTGAAGGTTGTACATTGTTATTTAATGCTTAAAGATGGATGTTAAAGAAGTATTTTTTTTTTTTTTTTTTTTTTTGGTAAAGCTACATCTACACGACTCTCTCTGATAAAGACCTACATAGCAACACAGCAAAAATGCCGGTGTAATTTTAACACTATTGGTGTACATTTAACAACCTAGGGTGTTTAGAGTCCACGGATTCATATAAACACCCTAGGGTGTTAAATGTAGGCTACCGCCATTTTTGCTGTGAAGAATATTCGGTTGCTCTTAAATTATATGCTGTGGCCCGCACTACTAGATTCGGCCTTTTCTTTATTTTAATTAAGTCATCTATTTTCATAAATATAAAGCTGCATTTTTGTCTCAATTAATTCAGGGTTATCTGCTTATGTTTTTCGTTTTTATTAGGTCTTAAAGTACTGGTTCTTTTTTTTTACCTATGAACCTGGGCCCCGTTTCCCAAAAGGATCTTAAAGATAATCTTTGGCCATTTTGTTTTTATATTACTTTCATTGTTTGTTTGTTTTTTTGTCAGCCAGTTTTTTGTCTTTCTCCCTCTATTTTTATTATCTTTTTATGTAATGTCAGTAAATCTTAATCATTTTACTCGTAAAATGAATAAAGCACAAACACAAAACATTATAAGATGATTTTAACTCTATGAAACGGGGCCCTGATCGTTATGTGTACTACTTCGTGTGGCATATTTATGAGGCTACAGTTAAGGTGCTTAGCTTAGTAGGGCTGATAAATAATTCATTGTAAACAACATTCGTTGCCTGCATTAAACTGTTTACTGTGACCTACAATTATCTTTCAGATTTAGATTTTTCGTTACCCTTCTTTTACTTTCTTGTTCACAAAACTGGTTTATTGTTAGATTGTTTAAAAACTTTATTCGTTAAAACGTAAACTTTTGGATAAATACACTTTTGGATAGGCTATATTATATTTATGTAGCCTAACTTCCTCCTCCTTGCACAGCACGTAGCCTCTTCCGGGCCCAATGTAAGACTGATTCCAACATTCGTCAGCAGATCAGCTAGCCACTAGGGGGCGAGCACGGCCGGATATAGGCCACTGTTTCAGACAGACTACAATAATTAATATCAGAATTAAAACGAGAAATAAAGTCAGCTTTTGTTCCCATTTATTTCGTTTTGTGTTTAACTTGTATCCAACTAGCAATTCAAATCAATTTTACCATTTGTAAGCGAGGCCTGCCAGTTTTGGAGCCTCTACAGCGACTGTATCGGTGATTTACAATATTCGCAGTTGATTTGTTAGAAGGCCTAAACCCGATCTTTAAGGAAAATTAAACAGGTCCCCAAATGTTAAAGTGTAGCCATTACGCCACTGACGGCCACAAAACGAGTAGGCTAGTTGTAGGTCTCCGTCATCGATAGACTATAGCATGTAGCATACTGTCCTGTCCACCATGCTCAGACACTGATAGGCTACACCACAGGAAAATCGGACGATTCATCCAAAGTGCCAACAGATTAAAATGTCAGTGAGATTAACGTGACTTGAATACAATCAAATAACTATAACCTGTTATTTTTCATCACAGCCAGATGAAAATAAAAAGTTCATATGCATCGTTATGACTACGCAATGCAGGGGGTAGGCCTATAGCCTATCTCTTTTAGGGGCAATTGGTGTAGAACGTTACAGCCAATTAAGTGCAGGCTGGACTACGATTTCAAACTTTGAGTGGCAATGAAGACACATTTTGCGCGATGAAAATTCAGTACAATTAATTTTGAATATATAGCTTTGTGTCGTTTATTTTTTTTAAACATTACGATATGACTTAGAGTTAGGATACAATTGAACTTGCTCGACTTATTTCAGTAGTATAGACTATATGCTTACAGGCTTTTAGCTGTAAAGCAAATCTCCGGTCCAAACACGCATAGGCTACATATAGTCTATTCATGCGTTAATATCAGCATAATAACGAACATTGTGTTGCTTGCAAAGTAAATTTTCAAGGTAAATACTCTATAAGTAAATACGTGAATATGCAAGTTCTGCGTCTTCAGTTGAGGTAAAAAATTCCAGGGATAATGCTAACAAATTAAGTTATATTTCTTTTAGCCTTAAGGGTGTATTTGCTTTGACAGGAAAAGCGTCTTATAAGAAAAGTAAACTTGTCCATATATGGAATGAATCAAATGTTAAAAAAAAAAAATTTTTAAGTTGGTTTTGACTAATTAATAAAATTTTAAATAAATGGTATCTATGAAAGGGACTGGGCCTACCATTATTGCGTCTAAAAGTGTAGCTACGATTTATTTCAAAATTAAATATTGCTTGTTTAAGAACAATAGGCCATATAACCTTCGCATAAGCCAACTGGAATGTTTTATTAAGTGTCGAATAAAATATAGTCCAGAAAACTGTATCATAAAAAGGTTAACCACCTATATGGATGGGCTAAATGAGCAAATAAACACGTCAACCATGAACACTCAGGGCACTTTTACAAGCACGAAACTGTGTTTATAAAAGTCGAAATTAATCTCTCGACACCGTAGGTTTTTTTTCTTTTCCTTCGTCAATTTTTTTTTCTAGAAAATAGCTTACTAGCAATAGTCAATTACAATAATTGGGGAAGAATTTGCACTATCGAATTTATGGAAATGTTTGCACGAGACCCTTGAATGAGTTTGTGGATGTTAAGAATTGCGCAGGAGGGCAATTATTACACGACTACTACTGACTGATAATGAGGAACTCACGTCTCCTTAACTCATACACATTTTAAATAGGCTACTATACATTTTAAAATAATATAGGCTACCAGGTATACTCTGACTACTTTAGCTGTAAGATTAAAGTAGACCGGTGACTTAAAATGTAATTTAAATTGAAAGCTCATAAAACCTTTTTTCTAAAAGTGTTGCATCTGTTACACTCAATAGTTAAATTGACAAAAGAAACTCCTGATGAAAGTAAAAATTAAACGATTTTGTCCTCACCCAAAAAAAAAAAACAGAAAATAGACTGTGCTGTCCATTGAGGGGGCAAAATTATTTGTAACCAGTTTTGTTATTTACACGCGAGTCTGTCGCGACTATGTAGTTTCATTTTTCTTCAGATGGGGCTGTGACCCCCGCAGCGTCTGGGGGGTTTTCTGTGGCCGAGAATCAGATCGCTGCCGCAGGAGAGTAGCCAACAGAGGCCCACGTGTGTTGCACAATAGAGTCAGTCTGACAGGCCTGGAAGTAAACAATTCTATAAATTATTTCACGGGTCACAGAAAGCTTGAGGTGATGGCCTGAACGCGGCCAAGCAGACAGCAAGGGGGTCCTGTCGATCACTGTGGGGTCTTGGTGAAGCAGGGTCTGGGCACAAGGTGGACCCTGACCGACCGTCGGCGACACGATTACAAGAGGTTGTGCTTTCAAACTTAATAATAAACCCAGCTTGCAGCGTTTAAAGAGGCGCGGGCTTTGCACAGAAGGCAGCCCTTCATATCCGAGCTTGCCAGATTGTCATAATGAAAGGTCACAGAATAAGCGAGGGGAGGGGTTTAACGAGAAGATTTTCGTTCTGTGTTCGAGATCAAATGTATAATATCGATATTTGAAGTTTGTCGTGGTAGGCTATAGGCTATATATTTCGTAGGCTATAGTATATAGCACAACTGTCCCGAGGGGTGCCTATCGTTTTTGTACACTTTTAATGGTAAAAACGCATACGTCCCTGCATGTATATATAACAAAAAGTTTGGTTAGGCAATTATCATATCCTTCAAACTGAAGGCCACGTGCTTCCAATAAATAATGATATTTTATTAATTCTGTTTGAATAGTAATTCTATTTTTTGTTTTCTGTTTTCACATAGGCTCTTTTTGTCGTTATTGAACAGTGTGAAAGTGTGAAAATATGAAAATAGCCTACTATATTACGCTGAAAATTTTCGCCAATCCTGAAAGACAGGAATAGACCTCGTTACAAATAAAGCACGATAAAGCACGCGGGCAGGGCGAGGAAGGTAAGTGGTTCAGTTACCGGCGTGGCTCAATGGCGCGTTCTAATGCCCTCTAATTAAAAGCCCCGCTGTTTCAGTGGATCTCTGCTCATCTGGAAAACTCGCACAGAAACCTGTTGCATCAAACCGCGAAGACAAGACACCAACCTAGAAACGTGTATTTAGAGAACGATGAGCGCATCGCTGAGAGGAGACAGATTAAAGTGGGTCTGCACTCAACGTTAGGCATTAGCCTTCCGTGTGCTTCATTCAGTAATATAGAAAGCACGGTTTTTGCACATGATTGGGAAAAAAATAATACAAAGGGAAATTATTACATGTACCGATTTTAAGTTAAATTAATGGGGAAATATGCGCATAATTTGTGGATACTGCGCACACGAGTACATTTTAACTGACTTAATATAGACAAAAATAAATAAATAGTCTACTACAAACTATAGGCCTACAACAAACCTGACTTGACAAGTAAAAGTCCTGAAATTTCAGTGAACTTTAATACATGTCCCCGGAAAGTAGGTGCAGTTGCTGCTTAACACTATAAATTCACAACTTGAGAGCATGCTACAATAGCACGGTTTATGGATTTGCCAGTTTTTTTTTTGTTTGGTTTTTTTTTTTTGGGGGGGGGGGGGGTATTTGTAAATATAACAGCTTTACTGAAATTAGGCCCCATATATTTCAGTCAGCATGGTGCTGTAATTTTATTTAAATAATGTTTATTTATAAACTGTTTGGGAAAACTATACTCAACGCAGAACTTGTTTGACATTATTCATCATTGTTATAAATTATAGATTGATATTATATGTAATTACTTTCATTAGGGAGCATAGAAAGTGTGCATGTGCTTGCTGCGGGGGTTTCCGAAACATTATACGGCTCTACCGCTGTTTAACAAATCTAAACACCAAGACGGGAATATTCACTCCATACTAACAACATTCAAACGGGAGAAACTTAACGAATGATGGAAGAAATAATTAAATGGTTTTTAATACCGTAATCATGTTTATACTGACGGTCGAAACAACAAAGAGCATCAACTATTGCAGAAGCGTCAGTGTTGCTTTCCTGCAAGAACGTGTTATCGGACATCGATTCTCCTGTCCAACACGTAGGATAAGTAGCTTCATTATGACCATTGATTTTTCTCCTTTCTTTTTACATAGGTTGAGATGTCATAACATACGTTGGCCTTCTTGAAAAACCAAAAGTTCAACAACTTGTCCACGAAGGGGTGCAGGCTACTCATTTGATATCAGTCGGCACGTGAGCAAAGGAAAACAGACATAGGCTATACGACTAACAATAGATTTTGTTATTTTCTTCAAATGAGTTTCGTAATCTAAAAACTGGCCGAGTAGTGGCCTACTGTTTTGCAGGCATAATCGCACAGTTTAAAAGCAGAATGCAAAATAATAATAATATAAGATTAGCTGCTGGTTGCAGTCTAATTCAGTCGTAAATCATTTCGAATCCACACGATATCGACGTGAAATTGAAAATTCAGTCGAAAACAATTGCGTCGAAATAAAATATAATCTGAAACTTTTTTTTTTTTCAAATAATAACATCTATTACAAAAAAATGTAAAAAGAGTAAGCACAATTTATACTGAGTCAAAAGTAGCAAAATGTAGATCTATATTTGAGAACGCTGTAGCAATTAAACTCAAAGCAAGAGCTATTCGACCCACAAATACACGTGTCCAACAAATAGCAATTTCTCCATGTGGGACATAGCCCACTGCGAACTCAAGGCTGCATGGCTCTACTGTAGACTATTAATATGATGCAGTGGGACACAACAGTCTTCAAAGTCTTCAAAGTCACAGTTACCTCAAAGTCAACATCAAATGCAAGTTACAGACTTTTCAGGCGAAATGTTTTTGACACTTTGTTTTACACGTGACACCTTGAGTGTTTTCTTATTTTCCTTCAAAATATCTACACAAAACATGTAAAATATTAAGAGTGCCCCTACCTGACCTTCCGCCCTTGTACGACTGTTGCTTGTGGTCTAATTCCATGCTGGGTCGTGGGGTTGGCAGGGAAATGAAGGAGAAAAAAAAAGAACAAAAAAGTTTCCAGTTTTTTTTTTTTTTTTCCTACAGCGGCATTTGGTGAGTTGTAGATTGAAATAATTCGACTCTTCCGCTCCCTGTTGCGCTGTTGCAAGTGTTCACTGAGCTGAAACTAAACGTTTTAGGTGGAAAAAGGGCTCAGTGGGGACCGTGAAATGATTAAGGAACTAAAGAGCAGCTCGCGCTGTGTGCCCAGGTCTTCTTCCTCCCCAACATCACGCGCCTTCCCCAGGCACAGTCCCGCGGTCTGACATCTGTTACTGAGCCCCACTTTACTAGACTTTTTTTTGTTTCTTTCTTTCACTCACATTTGTTATCCTTCCTCTACACCATAGGTCTCGTTGTACAGAGGGTTTAGGGGCCACACGAGAGAAGAGGGAGGAAGTGACACGATCAAATGTATACACATATATGGTACAAACTTCTGAGTTTACCAAGTGGGCCTTTGAACGAGGTAGGCTGCTTTGGACCAATGTCTTTCTTGCTAGTTTTGGGGCCACAAATTTATTTAAGTTTTGTGGAAAGTTTATCTCAACATGTACACAATAATTTGCTAGCTAAGAGTGAGAGGATAGTGGTTTTAACCAGTTGCCAAATACAATTAACAGAGAAATGTGGCTGGTTGCGACCATGATGCATTGGTGACCTGCAAAGCACTTGAGGTACCCACCCTCTCTCATTTGTGGGTAGTTCATAGTTCTGAAAGAAATTGTGGTCTCTGTAAAGCTCTGAGTGGGAAAGAACTCTTGCAATATGGCATATATAGTACATAGTACTTTCTATATAGATTTATTTCAAGGACACTGTGGTGCACTTGCCCTTAACTTATTCAGTCTAATGTTAACACGGTTGTCCCTGACAGAATTTAAAATAAATAAATAAATAAAAACATATTTCTTTCTGGCCTGAATGCTGCTTTTTTCAGAACAACGAATTGCTCCAATAATATATATTTGGAGTATTTACATACAAATCAGTGTTAAAACTAGCGAGGATGACTTGAAGGTAGTTTGTGTGATGTGGTAAAGGGAGCAACAGCGGCTTCGTCATTTTACTGCTTCTTTCACTGCGCTGTTGACGTTGATGTTGTTGTTTTCTTCAAATGCTGTGTAGGTCACCTTGGCAACTATGCCACCTTCTTTTCATTAATTGCCTTGGTTCCTTCGCATCGGCAAGACCCGTTCTTACAGCTTCAATAAAATAATTAACTTAAATTGGCCCTTGAAAAAAGCCATTATTCAAACTTAAGCGCGCGGGCCTTGTTGGCTCCAAACATCGTGGAGCGAGGCGGACATCATCGTTGTGTGATTTGCCCACAGTGGACATGCATGGTCCTCAATGGCAAGAATGAGAAACCATCGAACACAAGAACAAAACAAAAATAACACGAGATTTGAGGTGGTCCAGAGTTCACAGGCGACCTCAAGACAATGGAGGCCGATACAATGGAACCAACACAAACCAGTGTCTTCTGCCGGTTGTTGGACGATATGCACCCGACCTGACCCTCAGACACCCATGGCTGTGATTGAAGACACCGCAGTGCTCTCTGTGGACTTTTATGCTTCATAGGTCGAACAGCAGACAATAGTGTGACACAGCATTACAAGACATCCTTGACTATGTCTCACAATGAAACAATAAATCCATGCGAACATTTTGTTTGGAAGGATTTCATTCTGTAGACTGTGTACACTTCCCTTAAAAGGATATGCGTAATGAAAACGCACTCCTAATAAAATATAATGTTCTCCCTTTTCCAAACAGTAAAGCTAATTTTATGCATATACTGTATGTTTACATCACATAATCGGCACTCAGTCATCAGCAATATATTTTAATATTCATCAAGTTCATGGGTGCAGCCATCTAGATTTTCTGGCAAAACCATACAAATATTACTGGCAGGATCATGTGTATTATTCACCCAGTGCTATTCCAGTTTTCCTGTTTATTTGGTTTTCCAATGTGGTGCACATCAAAGCAGTGCAGCTTGAAATTGTATAGGGGCGCAGCCATTGAACACATATATTATGTATCTTATCCTAACACTTTATATTTGTCTAGCAAGCTAAATTACTAGATAGTGACCCAGCATGCAATAAATAAATAAATAAATAAATGTTTCTATTGTTTTTTTTTATTGTTTCTCTATGTTTCTAATATTTCTATTGCAAACCCCCGCAACCAATGTGCATATGTGCATTATAGTTGGAAAATGGTTCGTTTAAAAAGACAAGCTGCCCGATAAATAAATAAATAAACTTCTTTTTTTTAAACTGATCAACCTCATCACAGTTTTCTATCATAACTAACATATAAGTATTATGCACTATAATACTCTTTATATTCTATTGCACGTCTTTCAGATACAGATTTACAACCAAAATCACTAAATTCATCACGTATGTCACATACATGATAATTAAACATTTTCATGCTAACTTTGCAATGAAAAAGCTAAATTCAGTGATATTTTTAAGCAGTTGCAAACATAAAATATACCTGTATGACTTTCTAGAAAGTGCAAGAAAACTTTAAAGGTTGCTTGGAATCATTCTTTCAAAGGTTTACAATGAATCAGATCCATCCAAGTTAATGGGAGCTCAAAGTGTATTTTATTGTCAGTAAATGGTCCATACTTATTTCTGCATGAACCCCAGAGAACATGCACATATAACCAGCTAAATGTACACAGCAGAAATGGTGGCGTGCATGCGTGCAACACCCTACAGTATTTAAAGGAGACCACAGTCTCATATAAACACACTGGGCTGTTAAATGTACACCAGTAGTATTAGATTTACACTGCCATTTTTGCTGTGTACCATACACATGGCAAGTCAATAGCCCATACAATACTGATTTGAGATTTGTGTTTTGTGACAATACAAAACAATCAACCTCTCTCTGGGTTTCTCCATATTATAGAACCTGCAGGTTATTTGTAGAACAGCTGCTAATCCCAGTCATCATAATTTTAGTTAGCCCCACAAAGGTATCAGTTACATCAGATGGAAGCAGATGAGTTTCTAATTCCCTTTTACCATTTCACCATTAACCTCCATGCTAGAGCCACAGCACACCAGGTCTCCTTCCAAGAGTGTTAACAAAGGGTTAAACATCCAAAAAAGAGACAATGCATATCTTCATAAGGTATGTGTTTTTAAAGGCAATAGATTTGGCCAGTCCAATGGCTGTTAGACTGCAAATTCATCAGTTTTGTTTTGGAAATTTATATACTGCAAAATATACTGGCCAAGTCGATTGAATTATTAAATTGCACAATACATCTTCATGTTTCATTGCATATTTTAGGTTTTTTTGTCTAAACAAGCTCAGACAACGATGCCTTGAGGGCATATTTTGGCCGCAAAAGTTTTGTTTGGCCCAACTCCCGGCTACTTGGGTATAGATTCAATCTAATCAATGTGATTTCTTTTTGAGAATGAACTTCAAATGGCATAGCACATTTTATCAATTGTTTCACAGCATGTTTAATTAATTTCATTGACTGACAACCAAATGGGTCTGTGTAAGTATTAAAAAAGAAACCTAATTAAATAGATACTCAATGGGCAAGGGCAAAGGGCACTGTGGTTAGCTTGAACCTGGCCTTAAATAATCCTTTACAGAAAACACGATCAGTGCTAATGAAATTCCCCTTGATTGACACAAACACACGGCGAACTCTGTGGGGGTGATTCAATCAAAATGCAGAGCAGGTTGACCTTTGAAATGTATACAGCAGTTTTAGTTTTAAATGAATTGAGATTTTGGTCACTCCTTACATCAGTCTAATCCTAGCATGTATTGTTTGTAAGTTTTAAGAATGAATAGGCCTTTAGGTCTGACTTAATCATACTGACTTTGTACGAGAATGTTCCTGTTCCTAAATTATGAGTAATGATGGAATCCTAAACCGGAATATGTTCATGAATTTATCAGACACTGAGATTGATTAAAAAATACATGAAATCATTTAATGGATGACACAGTTAAAAGGACGGCATTTTGACAAAACGGCGCTCCACTTTAACTCGCCCCCAAAGTCCACACTTGTTTGAATGGATTTTCCCTCCTGATTATGAAGAAGCTACTATAATGCACTGCATGCAAAATGTATGTTTGCTTATTATTATTATTATTATTATTCTGTTTTGAAAACAATAATATGAGATATTTTCTTTAAGAACAACACCAGTTACAATAACAATACTACTAATAATAATAATAAATGTATTTTTATAGTTGTTTCCAGAAAACAAAAATTAAATAAGAAGTGGAGTGAGCAGATACCGAAATAGTATATATATATAATTCCCAGCTGTCTAGTGTTTATTCAGAAAGAATAATTTCTTCTTGCATAATTACATTTTATTTTATCCTCCTCCTTGCTTGCATCTCTCCCTCCCTCCATAGTTATATTTAGTTTACTTGTACACACATTATTATATATATGAAGGGTACTGTAACATTGTACATATAATACACAACATACATGTGAGAAATGTAATTCCTCTTACCATTTATGGCTATTCGTTTATTATCATAATCAATTTCACTTGTCAAATGATAAATCAGGTGTTTTGCTTTCTCGTTTGACGTGTTAGTTCTCTATTTCTGTCTTTGATTTGAAATTATTATAAACATGACGTGAATATGTGTACACATTGCAAGAATACGTTTGTAACTTTTTTTTAAACCTACATTTAAGATATGTCAAATTCTAAATTGGGCAAATTTTCTGAAATTCAAAAGAGACGACAATTGACATTTTTCTTTTAAATGCTGAATGATATATGGATGTGTTTCAAACCTTTTTTAAATAACATAAATAATTGCCTATATAGCAGGAAAATATATAAAAATTATATATAAAATATAAAAATTGCCTATATAGCAGGGCCTACAAACAAGGGATTGCACTCATTAACGGTAAGACCTAATTCAGCTTCAACATGGAATGTATCCCACATGTATAAATGATCAGCAAATTACACTGATTTAAATGACTATTTAAACATGCATTGCAGTTTACTGAGATCAACATAAAAATAAGATGCATGGTTACTGGCGAATCCGTCCATTACATTTAAAACATATATAGCTTTAAAATGGAAAATGACTGAAAAATATGGATTCTTGTTCATTTACATTTAATTGATTACAGTCGATACCTGGCATTTGTTGTTTTTTTTTGTTTGTTTGTTTGTTTTTTTCGTTTTGGTTTAAATGTGAATTTAATAAAAGTCACAATTTCTGAACGTTTTTTCTTTTCCTTGACCATGCATTTCAATAGCTGGGCTTCAAGAGCAACATGGCTACGTAATTGTAGATCCATGAGCTACATAGGATGGATTTCACTTGATGAATCTCACCCGTAAATACTATTTATCTATTTATTTATGTCTAAGATTTTATTGCGGTTTTTTGCCTTTTATCAGTTACCTAGTCTGTACAATCATTGCAGGGAAAAAAGAAAAAGAAGCAAAAAGTGCATATGGCACTCCGTGCTTGTTGTCTCATCCTTAATCATATTAATAACACAATTAATATTTGGGATGCTTCTAAGAACCCGCCAAATTAGCTCTGCGACCCCTCGCTGGCCAAGTGGAACTGAAAATAATGACAAGAAAGACCGAGACACTGCAATGTAAACGGACAATTATAGCTCTGAGCAAACAAACAACCAACAAACACAGAATAAATATTAAGTTTCGGCCGGTAGCCAATCAGATCACTTCAAAAGGAACAGTTAAAAAGAAGACCATGATGATGTAGAAATTTAATGCGAAGTTTTATACCTTTAAATTAATTCCTTCCCGAATGACATTAAGGTTAAAATTGATAGGTTCGTTCAAGTAGATCCCTAAAAGTAGGCTACAATAGTAATTTAGGACACTGTGGCTACAATACTGCTGGTGGACTGGAATTTTGATAATTTCTGAGGGCTTGGGACACTTGCTTAAATTGCGAATATTCATTTACCTTTTGGGCTACGCGAAAAGTTTGCATGACTTCAGAACAAACCGTGCACTTGTGGATGCGTTTTTAGATTTGATAAGGAATCACCGACGTGGCCTAATATTGTGTTAAAAAAAATTCAAATGCTATGCATCATGGAATAGGCTACATAGCTACTCTAAATTGAAGGTTAAAGCGAGATTAAAATACTGCCTAAATCTAAGTATTATCATGAACATGTATGTTCATTTCTCAGCTCAGCATTCAAAAGGGCATTTCCTCTCCGTATGCACAGGATTCGGTTAATAGGCTATTGAAAAGACCGTCTCTGCAGGTCTTAATCCCATTGATTAAAAATCGAAGGAAAATTACATTTCACGCACTGTGTCCAATCCCCTTGTTAGGGGATCCAAGGAACTTATTCCAGTGGGTCAAATGGCTGTCAACTCCGGAAACTGTTCCTATGTAGAGGTGTGAAAGCTGTCACGTTTACAAGCCTGACCCATTTATTCTAAAGGCATTCTCGAAGACAAGTTGAATAAAATTTGTATTCTTTCAAATCCAAGTATCAATCAGATATCAGAAGCTTAAGTTGCCGGATAATAATTAAAACATAACTCAGCTGGACAGTGCTAATCTTAGTCCTGTATGCACAATCCCTATTTTGAATTTCAATTGACACATGGATAAAAACAATCCTTTATTTAACTATAGAGCTATCTGAAACAAACAAATAGCCTACACTTGTTTGAAGATAAATAATGGCTCTGAAGGATAATGGCTGTCAGATTTGCTAGCATTATAGTTGTAAACAGAATTCTATGCCAATTTGTTCCATGTTCCATTGAACGTTTGGGGTGTTCTACCTGAAAGTGTTCCATGGCTGAATTGAAGGCCTAGTATAAGTATGATAGGCCTATCCCCTTCATCCAACATGACATACATGTAGACTTTCTCTGGACAGCAAGTATGCAAAAAGTTGTTTTAATTTGCTTTCACCTAACATTTAAGGCACATGGCTGAGATGTTGATATGATATTACGCTTTTCATCAAAAAAACGAGTGCCATTTGTAACTTTGTTCCTGTCTGCCTCTAGAACCAAAAAATCAAAACAAGGAAGGTGATGCTGCTTTCGGCCGGTTAGCATGTGACCTTGCAGTTATACAAACCCATTTAATCCATGATAAAAAAATGTAAAAAAAATTAATTTAAATGATACACACAAGCATAGAAAAGGCAGACTATAATAGCACTTGATGTCTGTTCATATCAGTTCATATCAGCTCTGTCATTTGTATAACCGAGAACTGTTTTTTGAAGAATGGGTAACAAATCCACCATTTGTCAGAATGGCTTCTGGGTCTTGTAAGAGGGTTTCTCAAAATGTTAAAGTTACCCTGAATAACAAAGCTCATTGGCATTATATTCTATTCTGAGATCAGAAGCTGCCATTTAGTCAATCATTCATTTCACATATAAATCTGTATAGGCTATACCGTTGTGAAATACAGCAAGTATAATGTGCAACACAGAGGATATTTTGCATGTGGCCCGTGCCAACAAGCATGCCTATTATTGAACTGTTGCAAAAAGAAATGCTACCTACAGAGAACAATTTATAATATTAATCTCAGATACAGCCTGCCTCTAACTTGCACAATCATGAAGCAAGCCCTCAGTTATATTCCTTTTATAAAAGGAATAATCCTTTCATATAGGCCTACATTCTGCATCAAACTCTCTACCATCATTAATACTTCACCCAGTTGTTGTGCATAACTCAGCTGCTATGTGCAATCCACTCCTGAGCCTTAGTCTTAACGCCACCTTTTTAAACACATGAATGGTTGAATTCATATAGTTTAGTCAATAGAGACGGGATGCTCATTTTTTGAAAGAGTAATGATAAATAAATAGAAAATAAATCAACCCTAAATCTCAATTTCCAGGGAGCAGTGACGCATTCCCACCCCAATCTATTTCTGATACCGAACCCCTACTAAAGCACGACCCAGTATCGAGCTTAAATCCATTGGTGAGAATGTAACCTTTGGAATAAAACAATTTACTCCAGTGATGGGCTTTCCTGCCCACGACACGCATGGTAACATCGCAACAATCGGATGGCATTCAGAACAGATTTTCTTCCCTTAGCTAGAAGCTCAGAACATATAGCTCAGAAATATAGAGCACGTCCGAAACTCCAAAGCAGCAAAATACACGCAGGCACGTAAACGGAATTGCTGCACCATATAGCCTAAAATGTATCTATGATCAGCGTCTTGTTCGTGTGCATTGGAAATGGTTTTTTACTCTACCGCACGCCTGCTATAGCCAACTTCCCATTCAGCAATTCGTTCTTACCACCCCGTCTGATAAATAGGTTACGTTGTGATGTTGTTATTCTTATTATTATTTTAAACTGCCATTCACAGTAGTCTAATATTTCTAGAATTCGGTTGTCAATTATAATTTGATCTTGCTTGAACGCGATTACCACACTCTACTCCAGTACGGGGACAGACACTGGCACTATGGTTGGACAACCAAATACTGCTTTCTGAAACCCCGGGAACACTTTGATCGGTCAACTTTGATCAGTGGCGTAAGGTTTTGGAAGTACAGCTAGGAAAGTTGTTGGCAAACTGGTAAATAGAGGTGAGTTTTTAGTTCGCTTTCACAGATGTTACAGTGGAACTATAAGTGTATGAGAATACAAAGTTAAGTTACCACAGCATGACCTGCCCAGGATAGTTTGCATCCGGCAGCAGTGTATGTAAGATCAGGGTAAACACGTGGACACTCAGGAACCAGATCGCTAACGATAGACGTATACAGTCAATAGCACTAAGTTACATGTTCTTGTTTTGACACAGTCGGAACACACAGAAAAACTCACACTGAAGCTCAAAATAACATGCAGCTATATTAACCTACGTAGTAATGTACTGTGTCGCTAGCGAGCTAACCGGCTAGCTTACAAAGCAACATGTGTGTTTGATAGCTAGCTAGCTAGCTTGCTAACTCAAATTTAATTGTGTTAATGATAACGTTATAACATGTTACAGTGCATGCACGTTCGTGTCGAGCCAGTCGAAACTCTAAATGTCGGGCCATTGACAAATCAGTGTTTATTTTCTAGAAGTATCATTTTAAACGGCTTGCCACGCATAAGTAGCATGTTAGCTGTTGCTAACTCTTGCGCACTCAAGTGACGTTTTGTTGAAGTGCGACTTTGCTTATGAATCCGTTTTGCTTATTAGCTTTAGCTACATTATGAACACAGCGTTGACAGCCTGCCGCTACATATTGTTCTCTAAACAGTCATCGACTGTTAGCCAGCCAGGTAACTCATTAAAATTACTGTCCTGTTTTTAACCAGTATTTTCTGAGATTTAACTTGGTTCCTATACTGGAGTGTATAGTTGTGTTGTTTTTTGTTGTTGTTATGTGCCTAGACTGTGTCCTCGCTGCCTGTTTGGCTACAGCAGAAGGTAACAGCCCATTGTTGATGAGACAACCATACAATCTAACCTCCCTTATTTAACTTTGCACAGAGATATGAAATACATGTCACAACTTGTATTCATTAACTTCAATATCTGTGCAAATTAGCCAGTATTTTTATTCAAATATGTTTTTGTTAGATTTCATTTTGCTGTGTGTGTGTGTGTGTGTAAAGCATGCATATATAGCCTAAGCATTTTCAAAGAACCCGATGGCTCCAAGAATCCTAACAGTCCTTGCAGAATAAAACGCTGCATTACAATCCAACAAAATGGCACATATTGCTTCAGCGAAGTGTGCTTATAGACTGACAATCTGGAGTTATTCCATTATTTTTTTATATATATATATATATATATATATATAAAGTAACCATGACTTTAGCTGTAACGCTCACTGTTCAGACTCCTGACCCACATATTTTAGTTTTTTCCCCTTCCCTGTGAACTGCATTCAGACCTCTAATGTTCAGGTTGATGCACAAGGTAATGTCTAAAACCAGGACGGCGCCTCCTATACCCTTTCAAATCCCCAGCACTGGAGCAGGGAAATGAGCCATGAATAAACGGTCTGCATTTGGGAGGCCGGTTGGGCCATTTGGTTTTTTTCCGTTTCGTATTCCTTTCCCTCTCTGTCCCGTTCCTCCGGTTGCTGGCTTGTGACCGTCTCATGTTCATCGCTTGCTGTCATTACAGAGATGCTCCACTGTATGGGCCAGTGGGCCCGTACGGAGAACTCTCCCCACGTCTAATGTTAAGTGCCCATCTCTCGTTGGGTCCACAGATGTTTTTCCATGACCTCATTTTGACGGTAGATACCTAATTCTGCTTTTTGGGATTGGCTTTTGTGCTGGGGAATCTGTAGCGATTACTGCGTCTGCGTGACCCAACCTGGGTGGTAGAAATTCAAATTATACAACCAACTGTAAGGTATTTGAGGCGGCAATGAGACGCGCAAACTCACTGCCCTCAATCTTGTGCAACCGTGTGTAGAATTGATCTTTTTGTTCTGTTTTTAAGCACTGTTTTATTGGAGCAGATACTTTGGCAACACTCATGAAATGGAGTGAGACCAAGGCTTGATCCAGGGTGTGATGTGCACGTTATACACAAATGGACCGTTGTTGTACATTCTTTGAGAGTGTTTTCATCGCTGTTGTTTAATTGATGATGCCGTAATAACGAGCGACATGCAGGTTTAACATGCCTCCCGATTTAAAGTGCACCCATGACAGTCTATTTAAGGTGCCTCAGTTTGTTGCATTGTGCTTCACAGAGCACTACCAGGAATCATCAAACTAAACGACAGAAAATCACACCCAGCTTGGTGAGCGAGCAGTGGGGAACTATTTGCGTGGCACACAGGATACAGGGGTTCGATACAGGAAATGAAACCTGGCAAAACGTACAGGGAATGCACAATAACCACGTTCTTTACCGTCCGTATAACGGGACAAACCAAATGTATAGAGGGACTAATTCATTGTGTTTTTGGAACCATTGAAATCAGTGGAAGGCCTCTATAACTGCTGTGATAATTGAAACCGCCATGGGCTGTTGGCTTCTTGCTCTATGTTGGGATGATGATGATGATGATGATGGTGATGACGATGATGAATGTCTCCTCAGCAGCTCAGGGGCCCTTCAGCATGTTTGGGGGGTACGAGGAGAGGGAGGACTATGAGGATGAGCTGTACCAGGAGAGGGGGGATTCCAGCGGCTCAGAGGTGGACAGTGAGCTGGAGTTCAAGCTCTACAGCCAGGTACATTACTCCTCCCACTGGGACGAAGAGGAGGAGGAGGAGGAGCAGGAGGAAGGGCAGCCTCAGCAAGAGGTGAGGGAACAGTCGTCAAAGGGCGTCATCGTTATCGACTCGGACCCCGAGATCATCACCGTGTCGGACGTCACAGAAGAGGAGGAGGGCGTCTGCGTTGCCAAGGGCAATAAATTGCAGCACCTACCTCCTGCCAGCAGGGGGCAGCCTCACGCACACGTCGCTTCTCAGCCGGTCCTGCTGAGCGAGGGCTCGGAGGATGTAGTCCTGGACTCAGACTCAGACTCAGACTCCGATGAAGTGGAGTCCTGGATGGTACTTGGACAGGAGAAGCAGGACTGTGACGAGACCATCCAGCTCAACCTGGAGGGCGGGGCAGTCGTCAGCTCTGGAGGTAAGACAACGGCCACTAACACTGGAAACAGGCAACCTGCCCACTGACTGACACACACAGACTGACTGACTGACACACGCTAGAACCAGGCATCCTGCCCACTGACTGACATACTCAGACTGACAGACTAATTGACTGACTGACACTCACACTAGAACAATGCAACCTGCCCACTGCCTGCCACTCACAGACTGACACACTAACTGTCACTCACACTGAAACCAGGCATCCTGCCCACTAACTGACACACAGACTAACACACTAACTGACCGACTGACACTCACACTAGAACAATGCAACCTGCCCACTGCCTGACACAGACTGACACACTAACTGACACTCACACTGAAACCAGGCATCCTGCCCACTGACTGACATACTCAGACTGACATACTAATTGACCGACTGACTCTGACTGACATGCACACAGACTGATGTACTCTCATGCTGCCTAGCTCACATGCAACCTGACTGGCTTTGACACATTAACTGACATGCACACACTGACAGTAATCTTGTCCGACATTTCGCATACTGAATGGCATGTTGAACACCACTGACTGACTGATACAAAACAAACACTGACCAATTGCCATGTGTGTCATTGACTTTCTGACATACGTGCTGACACTTTTTTTTATTATCAAATAATATTAAACGGGGTGTTATTAATGTTGCCAGTGTATTCTGTATAGGCATAGAGAAAGTAGTTGTCTTGCAATGTTGTTGTAACGCAAAAACGATCTGTGCTTTATTACAATGTCTGAGATGGTACAGGACAGGTAACGTGAGAGGTCAAAAAATGTGAATTCAGAAATGAAACGCATAAGGAGTTCACATTCAATGGAACAATGGAAGCACGCTTCCAAAGCCTTCCCACCAAAAGACATTTTCATATGCGGGGTTGTCACGGACACGCAGTGACGCGCACAGGATCCCATATTTATTCATTCAGATTTAAGGATTTGTGACTTCAGTTTATAAAACTGCAAGTGAGTTAAAAAAAAAAAACCTCCACAGTGGAAAGAAACAAACATTCAGATGCTGACCGGCTAGACACTATTATTGGTCTTCCCGCTCTTTTATATGTTAGAGGCTAAAAAGGAAAACTAGCTTAATTTCCCTTTTATTACTTGGGAGAAAGAGTATACGCTCAGCATCTTCAATCATACAAAGAAGAAATCGAATGATAATTGAATCCTGAGCAGCTAGGTCACTAACCCTCGCCCCGGTCCTTTCAGTGTTGAAATGTGTCACACTTTTTTTTTTTCTTTTATAAATACCTTGAGCTGGAGACGATATGTATTAAAAAAAAAATTTTTGGTTAAAAATGTACTTTTGACTTGACGTTAAGAATGTGGTTGAAGCAGCTAACCAGCCACGTTAAGTCCTGTGCCCTCGTTTCGTGCGCTGGCGGATGAAGAGATGGGTCACATGGCTTGGCTTGGGTTGGGTTGGGTTGGGTGGGGGGTCTGATCAGAACCAATCAATCAAACTGTATTTATATGGCACAATTCATGTCAAAGAAAACGCAATTCAAAGTGCTTCATATAAAATCAAGATAAAAACCATACATAACAAGAAACTAATAGACACAATAAAACAAGATAAGCGCGATAAAAGAGAAATAGATAAATAACATAAAATAATTAAGATGAACGTGCCATGTTCCTCCCAGAACTGCATGCTGCCGCTACGCCTGCCTAAAACGATGGCCATCTGCAGAGCAGCGCCGTGCCACTGGGTTCATCTGCATGCGAATGCTTATGTACAAACTCTCCTCATAACGATATGTAGAGAAAGAACCAGAGAAAACAAAACAAGTCTGCGAGAGAGAGAGAATTGAGTCGTATAAGATGAATACAAAATATCTTTTAGCAAATCTCTGAAGGTCTACACATTAGCTTAAAGTGCAGCCTCAGCAAACCGCTCTGTATCTCTTTATTTCTCTGTACTTTCCTCTGTCCATTGATGTTTTTAATGGTTTTTGTGTTTTGTGTATTCTCTCTCTCTCTTTCTCTCTCTCTCTCTCTCTCTCTCTCTCTCTCTCTCTCTCTCTCTCTCTCTCTCTCTCTCTCTCTCTCTCTCTCTCTCTCTCTCTCTCTCTCTCCCCGATTTAAATTTCGCCGGGCTTTGGGCATGCGAGCCGCCGTTTCTGCATGAGTGGCCATGCTAGCGCAGCAGTGCATGCTGGGACATGCGCTCTCGCTCGGTTTGGGATTTCCTCCAGTGGGGCTTTGTTATACAGAGAGGCTGCTCTTTTCTGCTTTCCCTGTGATCTCTGGAGCCTGTCTACACCCCCCCCCCCCCCCATCCCGCACCCCCTCCTACCCTGGAGTTCAAGGGGCCAGAGAGAGGGGAGGAGGGGCCATTTAACCAGGGGCAAAAGAAGCCCTTTAACTCAGGGGGTTAAGACAGGAAAGCAGTTCTTCTGGAGGTAAACTGGTCAGAGTCACTAAGGGGGGAAGATTTTGGAGAGATAGGATGAGGTTTTTGGACATGTGGAGGTTTTGGAGAGATGGGGTGGGGTTTTTGGACATGTGGAGGTTTTGGAGAGATAGGATGAGGTTTTTGCACAGGTGGAGGTTTTGGAGAGACGGGGTGGGGTTTTTGGACAGGGGAAGGTTTTGGAGAGATAGGATGGGGTTTTTGGACAGGGGGAGGGATGGAACAGTTTTGGCCCATGGCCAGGTAGTGACAGGTAGCTAATGCAGGGGTCGGGGGCAATAGTGACAGCTACAGCATGTTCTCAGAATGGTGGAAGGGAGCCAGAACCATGGGCCTTCTCTCCCTGTCCTTCCCGTCCATCTGCACCACTGTGCCCCGTTACTGTAAGCACTGCGGGGTCCTACCAGTAGTGGGGTGCACTCCACACTACCCTAGCAGAGCAGTGTGCATGCGTGGGGCACAGGGCTGAGTAGCCGTTTGGTTGTTAGAGTTCATTCTGGAACATTCCCCCGGTTGAGCGCTGCTGTAGTATTGTAGGTTATTGTGAGGTCGGTAAGAGATTTTTTGTTAAGAGATTCGCTGTTCGAGTTTTTTATTAATTTGATTGTTTCAATACTTAACCATGAGATCACCTTTGGAATGCTTCTTAATTAGCGAAAGAAAAAAAGGAAAATCTTGGGTTTTATCTCTGTAATATTCAAAAGGATAGTTTGCCTTCAAAAAATCACAGGCAGTATTATTGATAGATTTTATTCATATTCTTTCCTGAATGCATTATTGAATGTTGTCATCGCTGTTCATGTAGAGAGAACAGGAGTCACATATTTCCCAGCTCTTGGATTAAAGAAAAAAAAGGAAAAAAGCACAGTGGGATGGTTCAAATATTCCATCTTGGGAGCACTAGAATATTCCAATATCAAATGAATGATTGAAGCACATATCCTAAGCAAACATGCTGTACAGCAGGGCTGTTAGCAGGCTCTGTCTGGCTTTTATTGTGTGTGTGTAAAAGGATGAGGTTGGGTTAGGAGTGGGGATGTGTACGGGGGAGTGCTGGTTGAGTTTTATTGTGTGTGTGTGTGTGTGTGTGTGTGTGTGTGTGTGTGTGTGTGTGTGTGTGTGTGTGTGTGTGTGTGTGTGTGTGTGTGTGTGTGTGTGTGTGTGTGTGTGTGTGTGTGTGTGTGTGTGTGTGTGTATAATGATGAGGTTGGGTTTAGAGTGGGGATGTGTTTGTGGATTAGTGGTTGAGTTTTAGTGTGTGTGTGTGTGTGTGTGTGTGTGTGTGTGTGTGTGTGTGTGTGTGTGTGTGTGTGTGTGTGTGTGTGTGTGTGTGTGTGTGTGTGTGTGTGTGTGTGTGTGTGTGTGTGTGTGTGTGTATAATGATGAGGTTGGGTTTAGAGTGGGGATGTGTTTGTGGAGTAGTGGTTGAGTTTTAGTGTGTGTGTGTGTGTGTGTGAGTGTGAGTGTGTGTGTGTGTGTAAAAGGATGAGGTTGGGTTGTGTGTACGGCGGAGTGCTGGTTGCGGCCATAACAGAGAGCCGTGGCCACACCGGTCAGCACCAAGCCTCTGGCTGTGGGGGCTAGAAGCAGTGAGCCGGTCACCTGTCTGTAATCCAGCCTATTGAGAGAGCTGGCTGGGCAAGAACAACAGCTGGGCGGGGCTAAATCCTTCCGGCACATCCTGTTTGTCCTCACAGTCTACTGAGATCCCCCAGGGCTGAGGGGTCCTGGGTGGCGGGCCGCAGGGGGGGGTGGTCTCCAGTCAGGAGGGTCGGGTGGGGGTGGAGGTGGGCGGGGACAGTGGGGGTGGAGGTGGGCGGGGACAGTGGGGGTCTTCTCAGGGCCGTGTCGGCCATATTTGGCTTTTCTTTTCCTTTTTCGGTTTTCTTGGTTTTGTTTTTGGGCGAAACGGTGAGGGGTTGGGCCTCGTTTTGGATTGCGGCTGCTGAGTCCCAGCACTGGTCACACTTTCTAACCTCACTCCCTCACCCCAGCCCCCCCCCCCCCTTCCTGTCCTTGTCTTTCATAAAGACTCAACTGTATGAAGCATGCAGCCTCATAGCCTCTAGTTAAGGGCAAGCAGCAGGCTGTGTGTGTGAAAGTTACTATGTATTTTTGTGTGTGTGTGGGGGTGTGCTTGTATGTGTGCATGTGTATGTGCGTGCAATAAATTTAAGCTGTAGGGGAGAGCTCTGTTTGGGTAGAGGTAAGTTTGTTTTTTGGTTTTCTACAGGCCAATCTCCCACTCCCTCTGTTAACACTCCCTCTCTCTCTATCTCCCACTCCCTCTCTCCTCTCTGTTTACACTCCCTTTCTCCCTCCCTCTCTCCCTCCCTTCCTATCTCCCACTCCCTCTCTCCCTCTGTTCACACTCCCTCTCTCCCTCTTCTCACACTCTCTCTCCCTCTCTCCCTCTCACTGTTGCTGTTATTCTCCCTCTATAGCTCCGTTTCTCCTCACCTTTGTCATTTCCTTTCTTATTCTCGTCCTGTGTGACTCTGATTCTCTGTCTCTCTCTGACCTGCTCTCTGATCCCCTGTCTCCTGTTCAATAGGACCCTTCCATTCTCTGCTTTTTAACACGGGTTTATAGCTCTTCAAGGTTATATAAGTTGTCTTTCTCCTTACGTTGTGCAACGATGCTCTCTTTCCTAATACCATCTTTGCTTGATGTGCTGACCCTCAGAATGAAGCTTTTAGCATTAATTAGGGTTTTTAGCTTTTTAACGGGTGTTGAATTAGGGTTGCTCTCAGTGCTCGCTTCTTTCTCCCCCTGAGAAGACAGATTCTTCCTTTTATCCTGTTTTATTGCACTTGGATTCTGGGTTTCTAGGTTGATGTTGAGGTTGTGTTTGAAAGCTTGTCTTGTTTGTCTCTCTCTCTCTCTCTCTCTCTCTCCACCGTTGGGCCTAAAAGCCAGTGGGCCCTCCTAGAGAGCCTCGTATTGCTGAACGTATCGCTGTTACATAAAACGAAGGGGCAGGATTTACATTGTAAATGCGTCCGCCGAGATCGGGTGGAAAACTACGGCTGGTTAGAGAGCGATTGATGTGCATCGATTCTGTGCGCTCTGCGCCGGCAGTGTGCTGGACACGCCATGTTTTATTCACGCCGCGCAACCGTGCGTGCGTGCGTGCGTGCGTGCGTGCGCAGACGTGCATATATACGCAGATGTATTTGAGCTTGTGGGTGGGTGTGGGTTTGATGCGTGTGTGTGTGTGTGTGCGTGCGTGTATGTGTGTGTGCAGACGTGCATATATACACAGATGTTTTTGAGCTTGTGGGCGGGTGTGGGTTTGATGTGTGTGTGCGTGCGTGCGTGTATGTGTGTGTGCAGACGTGCATATATACGCAGATGTATTTGAGCTCGTGGGCGGGTGTGGGTTTGATGTGTGTGTATGTGTGTGTTTGGCTGGATATCCCTGAGATCCAGTTGCAGCATCATTAAAAGTGTTGCTCTGTATGCAGAGAATCTCTGAATTAACGATTCTCTACCTCTGACGTGCACATATTTTAATAATACAAAAACAGTAACAAGCAATAACATGCAGTATAACACAAACAGTAGTAATAATAATAAATATAACTGGAATATTCATAAAGTTGTGATGACTGTTATATTTACTGTTCATGTGTTTGGGCTCTCTCAAAAAGGATGTGTTGATATCCAACACAATTTTTGTGTTACTACGTCTATGTTGCTCTCTCACATTTTGTGTCAAATTACACAATTTATGTGTCAAAAAGGGAGTTTTTAATACAGACTGTGTTGAAAAGTAAAGCAAAATGTGTTGTCCTTAAAACCTTAACTAGACACGGAGGCTATAACGACACACTATGTGTTATAGCCATTTTTATTTTTATATATTAAATTAAGATTTAGGTTTTGAGGTATGGCCTTGGATGATAATTATTGATGGTTTTGAGTTCTATTTATGTTTCATGTGCCTAATGTTGTGTGGGATGTCACGTTTGAGGTGACGTGAGAGGGCAAAGGCTATATCGCGTTTCGGGTTAGCCGATGGAAATGTCGTTTCGAGAGTGTGTGATCTTTCCGGTGTGTTGTGCGGGAGGACGAGGAACCGCGCAGGGAGCTGTGCGTTGTGTGTAAACGCGCGGGGCGGGCGGGCGGGCGGGCGGGCGGGCGGGCGGGGCGGGGCACAGCGATGGGCTCTTATCAGGCCTGCCCAGTGCCACGCCGTGTGGAACGTCACGCCAGGTCCCCGCGCGGCGTGTTTGATCAGGCGCCGAAACCGCCACGCCGCGCGCACGAGCGAATCATCATGTGCTCCGGGCCCGTCTTTTATCTCTCCGCTTCCGTCTCTCTCTCTTTCTGCCCGCGATGCGTTTCTCCGACTCCGTTGCCTTTTGCAGAGTTTATCGCGGGTTTTCCGCGCGTCGCTGTATGTGGAGACGGCGGATTTGATTCTGTTCTGCGCTTGCTCAAAAAAACACCGTCCAAACTCCAGGTCATCCTCGTCTGTCTGTCTGTCAGCGCTTTCAGATAAAGAAAATCCCAACCCTTACACATACCTGCATTATTTTTGTGTCGATTTTCCAAATAAAGAAATACATTTTTTATATTTTATATCATAGGTATCCGTTTCTTGGCCTGCGTTGACAGTACAGTATTCACAGTCGGAATGATGTGACTACCCTTTTTATTTTAAGCGTGGATCGCATGCTGATGTGAAACTTGTGATGTCTGGGTGCCCAGAATGTTCTATCAATTTCATGTGACGTGACCTTCACCCTTTGCCCTTGTCTGTCACATCAAGAAAAATATTATTTGAGAAGCGTCTCTGTAAAACTCCTCTGATATTAACTTGGATTGAAATCCCCTCTTTCATGGCGTCTCTTTCTCTTCCAACGACATGTTTGATGAAGGGTTTTAATTTGTATTTCTTATCTATGTACCTATAAATATTTGCAGTTTCTGAAAATACCATATTTCTTTCCGGGAAGCATGAAAAACACAGCATCTGGTTTTGCCTGGCAGGTGCTAATCTGATGCATCAGGCCGCCCCAAAGTTAAATCTGGCAACATGGCACACATTTTTTCCATGTTGTTCTGGCATATTCAAATACCATGCGCAGAAAAATTGAATCACATCGCTGTAAAAAAACTAAAAATAAATGTTTTGTAATACCGAGAACACTGCCGTAATGTTATGTCATGAAACCAGTGGAACGTTGTCCGTTCCCTTCCACTGCCATGCTGCGTTCTCATTGGTCAGTGTGAGTAACTGTTGGCGGCAGCCCACGGAACCAAAGGTCCTAGAACTTGGAATTCCATCTTGTTGAAGTGACTGGTTGTGGTCATAATGTGGTGATTCAACTGAGGGACAAAAAACGATCTATTTGGATTTAATGTAGCATAACGGTTAAGGTACTGGGCTTGTAAATCAGAGGTTGCAGGTTCGATTCCCAGGTGGGGCACTGTTATTGTACCCATAAGAAAGGCAATTATTACATTACGTTACATTACATTCATTTAGCAGACGCTTTTATCCAAAGCGACGTACAATTAGTGCATACAGAGACATCATCAGGATCACTAGAGAACAGACAAGACAAAGCACATCCTTCCCATAATGTAGCAGCTATCCCTAGTAATGAACGTTGACTGTAGTTCACAGTAAGCTGTGGGTAAATCAGCTATACTACACGTCTATTCTAAATACTATTATAAACTATAACAAACAGACAGGAAAACACAGGGAACTAGTAAACACAGGGAACTGATATTCCTAGGTTAGAATATCATTCAAGGTGAAGTCTGAAGAGGTGTGTCTTCAGGTCTCGACGGAATGCAGGCAGGGTTCTGAGCCTGAGCTGCTTCAGCTGTATTGTATTGTGAACTGTATATAAAGAATGTAATATGTAAATAGCTCTGGATAGAGCGTCTGCTAAATGCCTGGAATGTAAACGTATATAAGTGTGAAAGAGCAGGTATGGACCACATATCCAGGGCTATAGAGGCAAACAGATTTTAGCTGAGTGAAGCATTTCCATTGTCTTTGAATAACAAATTTATGGGTATTTTTTTCCTTTTTTGGCTACATTACAGCATTATCTAAAGCTGACATTAATGCAACATGTGTGTGTAACTACAATGAGATTTTTGGCAAAGGTTGAGGCCAAATCACAAAGGACTGTTATCTGTCTGTTAGTCTATTACACCGGTAGCCATCACTCGCACTCCTTCAACACTGTTCAAGTCCAAGTCAAATTCAAATTCAAGTTCAGTGAAGAGAGCAAAACAAAAAACAACAAACTGTCAATTACAATTACCAATAATTGTTATTTTAATGAAGCAATCGCTTAATATTAAATCAAATTATAATTGTGGGGACAGTGAGGAGAAGCACCCTTGTGTGCTGTTATTAATTGTATGTGTATTCATTTATTTATTAATTTTCCTGAGGAAGAGTTTTTTTTTTTTGTGTAATATTTTTCTCAGTGATAGTTATTATGCGATAGCCCGAGGAGCTGGTTTAGATATGAATATTAATATGTGGGAGGAGGAGTGTGAATGTTGTCGTTGCGGTTGCTGTAATGGTGATTTAGCGTTGGAGACCCAACAGGCCGATTCTTTGTCCTTTTGGCGCGATTTGAATGCGCCGAGCACCATATGGCAGAGAACGTCTAATCTAATGCGTCAGACTGATAAAGCAACGGCCCTGCTTTTAGCCTGTTTGACCACGTAAACAATATAAATATGAAAATCTTTAATGGCTAAATAATACACACGCACACACACACAGACACACAGCTGTTGATAGACAGGGTCCCTGGCAGGAGGAGGTCCTGAGTTTTAACATTCCCCTTAATTAATCTGGCTCCAGCTCCCCCATCTGCTGCCAATGACAGAAATTTCTCCATAATTATGAAATTTTTGCGTATAATAGTTATTTTTAATAATTACTCTGCTCTGGTTTTGATGAATCAGAGCCCCGTCTTGCGGGCCATGCGTTTTTGGCGGAATCGTTAAGCTATCGCCGTGGGGACAGGTGAGAGGGATCAAGGACGGGGGTCATTCCCTTATTCTCTGCCCTTCGATGTGAGACCAAAAGGGATTTTTGTACGCTCCCCGTACCAGTTGGCATCCATTTTATGTCTGTAATTTAAGCGACGGCGTTACCTGGGCGGATTCAGCTGGCTGTTGAAGGGCTGCTGACAAAGACTAGCCCCCCCACCCCCCATCACGGTGAGCTTCCTGTAGCTCCTGGTAACCATAGTGACCTCAGTCTTCCCCCACGGGTTTAGGGGTTAGAGCAGGACAACGGCTCCTAAACATTGTGAGCCTGATGCCCACTGAGTGAGAAGTACATTTACCGTGACCCTCTCCTTTTTAAGTGCAGCCTGCCATATGCCCGTAGAATTAAATGTCTTTTAACATACGTCCATCATGGATGGCGTGCGTGCATGCACGTCCACTGTAAGTGCAGTGGAATGTGTTTCTCCCAGGAACCGCCTCACCCATGATGCACCAGCGATTCCCGATCCAGTGATGGGACCCACTGGAGCAGGGGCTCGTGGACCTAAAGGTCATGGGTTTGAGTCACTAGGTCGGGCACCACTGTTGAAGCTTTGCGCAGGCTATTTTACCACATTAACTTGAGTATAAATGATCCTGTGGTGTATTGGGGGTGTGATACTAAACTGTAACCAATCATAATGGCCTTGACGATGTTCCGCCAGTATGCAGGTAAAATGATGTTGTTCTTTTGAGGCGATGGATAAAGTGATTGCGTAGTAGTCCTCATGGCCCTGAAAGATAAACGTGTCTACTGAAGTGATTTGGGGAACTCGAGGTGGGTAGGGGGACAGAGGGCAGGGGGTGTGTCGCTGTCGGTAATCTCTCCAATACACACGGCCTCCTCTGGGACCCTTTGACAAAAACAAAGGTCACTATTATTAGGGTCTCCTTTGCATACAGATCAACTGTGAGAGTTAAACGGTCTGCCCTTTTGAACTGACTGTTAAATGGAAAACGTGATGTCAAAACAACTTTTACTGTTCTTAGCAAATGAAGGGGGAGTGGGAGAGAGGGTTGGTAGGACTAGGGGTTTGCAATGCTCCAGTGTTGTTAGTTTAAATCGAATCGGCGCATAGTTTCGTTACGCTGTCCCCCCATTCTGCCTACGTTTCGGAATTGATGCGTGTGTGCGCGCGCACTTTTATAATGCGCTTATGCACATACTTTATGAAAATACAGCGCGAGCACTGGCTCCCAGAGGTGTCCCGGGCCCCGCGGCGCTGTCACCAGTGTTCCAGAGCACAGCACGAGGAGTATTACTCACAGGCTTGACTCAGTGTCCAGTGGGACGGCTCGTCTGTGATTGGCTGTGATGCCGGTTTCCACGGCAGCATCTCCTTCGAGGAGGGTTTCAGCGCTCGGCCTGGTGCGGAGCGTTTATGCTCGCGCTGTGTCCAGCGGGACAGTTCGTCTGCGATGTGCTGCGACACGGACCATTGCTGCGGGTCATTGAGTCTCGCTCCGAGGGGACAGTCCTGCAGCATCCCCCAGTGTGTGTAGGTGTACCTCGGCGACATGTTTGATCTGTGAAGGTCCATCATTTTTGTAATACAAGTAAACGTCTTCGTGTCCCCCTCCAACCTCCCCCGCCAGAATCGGGTTCGTTTCGGTTTACAAGTTTCCACCGCGACGGGAAGTCTCCTCCGCGCGACTTTCATTTGCAGCCTTAATTTAAAACTTCGCGAACGTGTGTTTACTGTATTAACGCCTGTCTCTTTATCCGGGATTAAGGTAAATTAAATGCAGAGATGCAGTCTCTGAACAGCGGGAAGGTGCGCGAGATAATTCACAGCGTTCTTATTCAAGCTTCACGCGGCAGGAGTCGGCGCACAGAATTAATTAGGGATAATATCATAGAGCATGTGGCTCACTGATTTATTCAGGTGTTTAGTTATTGATATTTAATGCGTATTTTGCATTGCGCTTTGGTATTTTATAATGAAGGGATCTGACTTGGAACGTTCGGAGCATGCGATTCCTTCTTCATTTATTGCGCTTTAGTGTGACTTTACTCGTTCAGTTTACAGGACAGAAAGTACATACTAGGTTTGAAAATATTCCAATGTACTTTTCCCAACTATTGTTGGGTTCCCAATGCAGCGCATTTTCACTTCTACCCTTATTATCCCTACACACTTATTTCCCCTCAAGAGAGAAACAAACCTGTAAAAATAAACGTAATTGGTAGATATTACTCAGAAGAAAAATGTCACTTTCAAATCTGTGCCAGCTGCATATTTTCAGAGTAATTAATTTAATGTTTTTGAATGTTTAATGCTTTTTTCCCCCATCATGATAGGATAAGCTACCTATGCACGTCTTTCTTTTCCAGACTCATGTAAATAGTGATGTTTAGGTTCTTGAATGAGTGTCTTAAAGCTCTAAGCAATACAAATAACATGCTCTCACCTTTTCATGTAGTTGTTTTTTTTTATCATTGTGGTGAATGCATTTGAACAAGTACTAGGTGGATGACAAGGAATATTTGAAAGTATTTCTAACCAATAAAAATACAAAAGTAATGCTCCTTGCAGTCATGGATATTCCAGGCAGAAAATTGGAAAGCCACTAAGGAAAACTTGAACATGGCCGTATACATCCGCCAGTCCGGTGGAACCAATTTAGATTGATTTGACCCCCATTGCTTTTAACGGCACCCTGGACTCATGACACATGGATATCGTAGTGTGCCGAATAATTCATAAAATTCCTGTACAAGTCGGAGCACTTATTTGTCCTGTTATGGTGAAACTGTTGGCTACTTTATTGACATCTCTTTCACGTGTTCTTATTAAACCAAAATGTGGAAATCTTGACATTCTTAAGCTTTCGTAAAATAGCCTGATTAAAGTTACAGTATGACATTTAGGAATTTCATATGAACTGCTTTTTATTCTAGTTAGTGCAGAAAATATTTTTTTCGAGCGGAATAACAGTTTGTAAAGACACAATTTCTATAGGACATCTTTTGGCAGATATTTGTATTTGAAAATGTTGAAAGTCCCCCGTGTTCCTGTTTTTGAATGAGAAATCAATCTTACGTACAGAATTATTTAAATGCATGTAGAGAACATAAATAAAATCAGTCTTTGGGGATTTTCCTGGTTTGTAAATGTGGTTCCACACACTGTCTCAGTTTAGATTATGCTTTCATCGTTCTTACTGAAGGTAGGATACATCACATGTAATAAGTGCAGTGTTTAATATTAGAGAAAAGGGTCGGCTTTAAATAATTGTAACCTTGCAGCTAAGTTGCACTCATGCCCTAAGTTTGTTAATTTGATTTGATGTTATGGTTCTGTTTTTATTGATTTTTAATTATTACTGGAGTAAAACCTGGGTAAGCCTAACGTACTAAATTCACCTGATAAATGGGAGACATTAAATTTCATTCTGTTCTTCATTCAATTCAGTGTTAACTATGGCAAAAATTTACCGAGCGATTTTCAGTGGACACACTTTATTTAGTCTATATAAACTGGAAATCCCAGTGTTACTGCAGCGATGCCAGTGGTATTTAAAGAGACTACTTTGCGTCGGTGCCTTTTTATGTTTTCGTGTTTGCGGAACGTAAAATATTTCAGTCAGTCCCTTTTTAATGAAAATAATCTCCAACGGACTCGTAAGGATCAAATGGGCTAGGCCTTGCTTGGGTAGGCGACAGAACCATTGATCCGTATTGAAATAAAAATCAGAAGCGATTTAATCCTTTTTGCTCAAACACAAAGGTGGCATAGTCTCTTTGTCTTTCGTCTTTGTCTGCCCACAGTTTTCCCCATTGGACTCTATTCCTGGTTTAAATACAGGCCTACTTGGCCTGTGTGAAGTCAAACCACTTTTTTTAAGCAATTGTTTAGTTGGACTTAGCAGCCACAGATAGTAGATGGCATCCCTTACTTACAAGGCTGCCTCATTAAACCCTTGCTATGTCCAACCAACTACCATTCCTGGGTTTTCATTTATTTGTTTGGTGTTTTTTGTGAGTATTTTTTTTCTCTTTCTGAGATGAGCATGTAAGTGTCCTTCACCGTGTTAGTAATCAATAGTTATCGTTGTGACTTACTCTGGCCAGCTTTAGCATTTAGCCTAGCCTAGCCTTCTGAATACATCTGAGGGGAGAGAAAAAAAATAGAAATTGTTTATGAGGCAAAAAAGCGTGACGGAACTTCCCCTGCTAAATCTCCTGATATTTATTCAGCGTTCGTTCTGATCTGAAATCTTTTCTGTCCCCCCCCCCCCCCAGACCTCTCTTTTCTTTTTTAACACACTAGAGAGACGTGCCATGAATGAATGTGTCATTTTTGGGGGGGCAGAGGGGGGGGGGGGAGAAATACATTTAAGAAAAGGAATGAAATGTAAGCCAGACATGGATACACTGCAGGTGTACTAGATGAGGCGGGTAATGGTTTTTTTCATAAAGCTTCACCTAAAGGAAGTACATTCTAATGAAGAGCATTAAGGGGCATTAAGCTAGCTCAAAGGTTATATTAAAATGTCTCGTTTGTTTATGTGAATACTCAAATTCAATTTACAGATTCGGCACTTTAATAGGATTTTCAGCTTTGCGCAGGGAGTACACGTGTGCAGGGAGTGTGCGAGTGTGCAGGGAGTGCACATGTGTGCAGTGAGTGCGAGTGTGCAGTGAGTGCACGTGTGCAGTGAGTGCGAGTGTGTGCGAGTGTGCAGGGAGTACACGTGTGCAGGGAGTGTGCGAGTGTGCAGGGAGTGCACGTGTGTGCGAGTGTGCAGGGAGTGCACATGTGTGCAGTGTGTGCGAGTGTGCAGGGAGTGCGAGTGTGTGTAGTGTGCAGAGAGTGCACGTGTGCAGTGTGCAGGGAGGCTGTGTGTGCAGTGTGCACGGTAAGCGGTAAGAGTCTGTGGGACTGTGAACCTCACCTATAAGCTCCACGGCCACACAGGCATGCCCGCCCAAATCACACGTCTCTGCGACAGGCGAGAACTCCAGCCCTGCTCACACACTGCGGTTCGGCCGGCTGATTATTATTTTATCACCCAAAACCCCTCAAACGCGCTTCTCAAATGTCCTTCTCCCGTCATGTGTGAACAGTGAATTCAATAATGGATGAAGTGTATATTTTTTTTGGAAGAAGCTCTCTTTGCCACCAGTAAAAGTGAGAATTTGACATATATTTCAGTGGGATTTCTGCTAAAGTAATTAAAGGCTTCAAATATGCGTGAAGGGTTTGCACTATTATGCAGTCACTATCATACAATAACATTACATGCAAAGTACATATTTCTATCCAAAATTCTACGTCATTCAGTCCATTCATTTAGATTCTAAAAAATGGTTGTGGTGGTGATGATGGTAATAATCCCTTTATTTATTTCTGAATGTTTCTTATTTGTTTAGACATTCAGTCAGTTGTCTATCTCGGATGACACGTATAATAAAACATCCATTGTCAGCATTTAACTATGTTTCATTAAAGAAAGATATTGTTAATTCACTCGCTGTTGGACGAATAATAGCAGCATTAGCAAAGCGTGACATCCTGCACACTGCGCAATTAACGGCGCAGTACGTCTACACTGTAACTCCACCTTTAGCGCCTTTTCCCCTAATCGCACAACGTGCTGAAGGGCTGCATAATTGATTGGACTAATCCTGTAAGATGTCAAATTATTAGATAAAAACACGACGTTGGAGTGACGTACGAGGCAAAGCCGAGCGGAAGGCCGTGAAATCAGCCGGGTGATCTGCCTTTCCCACAATGCCGTTCAGGAGTAGGCCTCGTTGTGCAGAATCCTCAGACGTAGTCAGTCAATCATGGTCCTTTATGCTGTTTTTTTAATAGTCCTTCCAAACAACTGGAAGGTAGAAGTAATCAAATGAAAATGTATTTATGTAGCGCATTTCACAAACAACTGTCACAAAAATACGCTTCACAGAAAACCCTGGCCTGAACCCCCCCAGAAGAGCAAGCCAAAGGCAACAGCGGCAAGGAAAAACTCCCTGGTGGAGTTTTAAATTAAATCACACATAAAAATGTCAGTGGCTGAATTAAAGGCATTCATATTAAAGTTACAGATATGAAATTGTATTGAAGTTTACGAGTATAAAATATTCAGTAAAAAAAAATTTGATACCAAAAATATCCAGGAAAGGATCCGTTTACCGGAATACAGGAGGAAGGGGCCAGAATCAGGAAGAGAGGGAGTGAAGTGAGGAAGAGGACAAACACACAATAAAGCTCAACGTAACGGCATGGCTTCTGCTCCACTTTGCCTTGTCAAAAAGACCCGGTACACGCAAAATAAAGGAAACGGCCAAACCTCAATCCGTCAAATCTTATCTATAATCCCTCCTCGTAACCGGGTTTCTTTTTCTTCATTCGCGTCTCTATCGATCGCCTTTTATTGCGTGAGTGTTGCGGGTGAATTCTTTGGCATATTTAAAATGCTGCAGGGAAGATTTTGTCAAGCCGAATAATGGCTCTTCTTCTGTGGTGTTTTGGTCTGGGGGACTGAACCAAGTGCAGCAAGCAGTGGCAATCACCTCTTTCTGAAATTAACTGAAAAATGTACTATTAAAATTTTTTTATTATTTGGTTAATCATAATAATAATAATAATAATATGATAGTAATGATAATACATGTCTTTTATATAGCGCTTTTCTCAAACCCAAGGGTGCTTTACAGGCAAACATTGAAAAAACAAAAAAAAGAGAATTGATCGACCGGGTTCTACAGAAAAACAATATGGAAAAAAACAAAGCAAAGAAATTAAAGACACAAATTATTCTTTAAAAAAATCAAGTGCATTTTATTTATTTATAATATTGCATAGCTGATAGGTGCCTCAATTTGGATTTGAGAGCATTTTCTTTAGCATAATCATTACAGTACTGGCTTATTGACTTTTATTAAATGGCCTATCTGACCTCCATGTGTAACAAACTTGCTAGGCAGTAGGTATTAGCCAAAATGGCATGTTTCCTTGTTTGCTTCAATTTTGTGTAGATGAAAATCTTGACATTTTGCTTTTTATTTTTCACACGCTTGTCACATCAATCCTGCCTTCCAAAGCAGGAGCGCTGAATCAATTTTCCACCGCCGCGTTAATTTCAGAGCATGACAGTCGAACTCAATCAGCAGAGACGAATGCCCTGAGCCAAAGGTGCCACCATTTTGAGGAAGGTTTAGCCTACGTAGCAGCCAGCGATGGAAACACTTCCAGGTGGCCAGTGAATTTGGATTGTTAGTTGGGATGTGCTCTGTGTGACACTTAAACTCTGGAAAGGTAAGCATTCTTTTTCAGAATGTTTGTGGCTGTCCACAGCCACGTGATGGGGGCACAGGGGTCAAGGACCCCCAATGTTCGAGGTGGGCAAAATTGTCCCCCTCAAAGATAATGGTATTATTTTGCTGCAGGATTTAATAGCTATATTTTCCCCTTCCTCCCTCAATGTCCAGCTCACCCCTATGCTCTTGCCACTCTGTGAGCAGTTATTAAAGGTGAATGTGTGAATGACTGTTAATGAGTCACCATAAAATCCCATTCTGAGGTCTGTTTCTACTATATACTGCGTTTGCCTGGGTAAAAGATTTGTTATGCACTTTTAAGCGCATATTTATTTTTGGAAATCCTTGTTAAACGGGCTCCGGAGTGTAGAGTTCTCCTTGTTTTTTTTTTTGTTGTGATTAAGCATGCGCTAGTTTGTGCTAGCTAAGCTTTAAAGTCGTCTGCTCTTGCTTTAAAGTCCACTCTCACTCTGCACCCTTGTATGCCTTGCGTAAATAAATAACGTGGACTGACGCATGGATATATGCGCCAGCTAGCATTTACTGTAGCGCTCTATTTGGATTCAACACATAGAAGGGATAAACCGTATAGAATCGGTCCATTTTGTTTTCTTGAGAACGAAACACATGTTTACATTTCATGTATTTAAAAAAAATACGTTTTTTTTTTTTTTTTTTACATTTTTTTATTTCATTTAAGTAATCCTGTGTACTACTATGTTTTATCCCCAGTATGTAGTGACGAGTGGATAGCGCAGTGACGGCGGTATAGCGTATTTGTTTCTCAGTCTGAAGTGGAATTCCTTGTGATTTTCACCTGTTTTCATTCCTAATGTGCAACACATTGATTCCCCATTCATGAATACAGGGGGATACAGTCGCAAATCTAAATTAAAACTTTAAAGAGCCGTTATTTAATTACCCCAATGGCAGTGGATTTGGAGTTGGACAGAAGGAGGCTGGGATTATTTCGGTTTTCAATTTGCTTTTGCCACCATTCTGTCGTGAACGGGGGGCGGGGGGCGGGGGAGGGGGGTGGGGGTGGGGGGGGGGCCCTCCTCAGGCAAAACCCCCCCTCACCTCACTGATGAAGCACGCGCCGATAAATGGCATTATGGCAAATTCCACTTAATGACAAAATTTTTAATTTTGCGAACACGGCCTCTTCTGTGGCGCGCTGAATGGAGGCTAATTACAGCTAGATTCAACAGAAGAAAATATCTCGTCTCCCTCCTAGATAATGGGCCAAGCAATGGTGCAGATTAATGATGCTATTTATCTTTTTTCTTTTTTTTTTTACATAATAACAATAATAACAATCGCGAAAATTGCCTCTAAGCCCGATAGCAGAGCTCCCAGAGGAAAATATTCATCAGAATGAAATTGAAGTCGCAACTCAATGGTTTTATTTAAATATTTTTTCGAAGAGAGAGACAGAGAGAAATGGTGGTTTTGAATTTGTGTGTGTGTGTGTATGTATGTGTGTGTGAGAGAGAAAGAGAGAAAGAGAAAGAGAGAGAGAGAGAGAGAGAGAGAGAATGAGTGAGAGAATGCATGAGAGAGGGAAATGGAGAGAGGCTTTGTATTTTTGTGTGTGGGGCGATCGGGTGGTTGATTTACCCCCAACAGGAACGTAAGAGTATCACGGTAAAGAAAGTGGTTTAGAAATTCAGATGAGGAAGAGGTTGTGCCATATCCCTTAGCGCCAATTCTACTGACTACCGCACAACTTCTGAGGACCAGTACATGTTTGTGTTACAGGGTGAGTGTGAGGACCAGTGGGTATGTGTGTTTTACATGGTGAGTGTGAGGAGCAGTGTGTGTGTGTTACAGGGAGGGTGTGAGGACCAGTGGGTGTGTGTGACTGTGTGTTACAGGGTGAGTGTGAGGACCGGTGTGTGTGTGTGTGTGACTGTGTGTTACAGGGTGAGTGTGAGGAGCAGTGGGTATGTGTGTGTTACAGGGTGAGTGTGAGGCCAGTGGGTGTGTGTGTGTGACTGTGTGTTACAGGGTGGGTGTGAGGACCAATGGGTGTGTGTGTGTGTTACAGAGTAAGTGTGAGAAGCAGTGGGTGTGTGAGCATGAGGACCAGTGTCTGTGGGTGTGTGTGTTACTGTGTGTGTGTGTGTGTTACAGGGTGAGTGTGAGATCTCTTGCATTGCAAGTCTTACATGTTAATGTAATGTAAAGTGACTGTGATGTCAGAGGAAGGCCTTGCAGTACTCAGGTTGACCAGCAGGGTGGTGAGGTCTCTGCTGTAAACAGACCAGCAGCTCTTCCTCTGGCAGGGCTGCACCAGCTCTTTGCTCCCTGGGCCATGTCCCCTCTGCCCTCCTCTTTCACTGGGACACACTGCGTGCGTGCGTGCGTGCGTGCCTGCGTGCGTGTGTGTGTGTGCGTGTGTGTGTGTGTGTGTGTGTGTGTGTGTGTGGAGGATGGTGTTATGAGGCTGTGTTCCCCAGCTTTCTGTCACTCAGGAAATTGTAGTCAAATATGTTTGAGAGCGACGCCACCTCTTCAGTCACCGGCGCTTGTCAGGTCTCATACACAGTCACACACACACTTCCTTCACCGGCACTTCTCAGCTCAGAGAAAACACACCTGTTCTGTGGTGAGCTTGTTTATTCCTCTTGAGTTCTGCTGGCCCGTTCCCCTGGGCTGTCACCGGAAAGGACACTGTGGTGGGTGGGGGGGGAGGGGTGCTCCACGCCCCGAACCCCCCCCCCCCCCCCTCCTCCTTCGCAGTGCCTCCATTGTCATGTATAGACTTGCTAATCCCGCTGTATCAAACATCCCCTCTCCTTGGGGGCGGCTGGTGCCGTCTTCCGCTTTCTTTGTGAGGACCGACGCCTTAATGGGAGAAGTCAACAGGGCCGCACAAAGAGGGGGCAGGGACAGCTGTTTAATCGGGGTCAGCGGGAAGGGGCGTGGCAGGGGCCCGGCGTCGGCCCCGGGCTTTGATGTGATTTGGGGTTACAGACCCCCTCCCACCCCGGCCCAGCCAGCCACGATGAGGTCCTCTCTCCAGGACACTGTGGGCTGCGTGGTTACACTTGAGAGGAGTTGTTAGGGGAGACTGTCAGGGAGCCGTGTGTGTGTTTGGTGGGTGGGGGGGGTCTGTGTGTGTGGTGTGTGTGAGCATGCATGTGTGTGTTTGTTGGAGGGGTGTATGTTTGTGTGTGGGTACGCGTGTGCATACATGTGTGGGTATATGTGTGTATGTGTTAAACACACTGGCTTTAGAGACTAGCAGGCGGTAAAAATACTTTTTGTAATTTAACCCCTCTTTTGCATCAGTTTTCTCTCTCCCGCTCTCTCCCTTTATCATTCTCTCCATCTATCACTCTCTCTTTCTTTCTTTCCATCGCTCTCTCTCCCTCCTTCTGCCTCCTTCTCCTCGTCTCTCTGTCCTCCGCTGTGGACGAGGTTCATCCTTCTGAGGAAAGGGAGGGGTTCTTTTCTGGGTCTTCCTCTCTCCTCCTCCACCTCCTCTTTCTCCCCTGTGTGCCCCTCGTGGCGCGGCAGGCTGCTCAATTAACCGTCCCGTTGTAACCGGGCCGAGGACGGCTGCCGGCCGGTGACCAAGCCCTCTTCCCGTTTGGACCATTACGGAACAGTTTGTTATCCGCCACCAACAGGCCGACAGCCCCTCACTCTTCCCCTCACTCTTCCCCTCACTCTTCCCCTCACTCTTCCCCTCACTCTTCTCCCCATTCATTCTCTTCACGTTCTGTTAATCAGCGTGCCTATGAGACAGACGGGCCGCATCTCTCTCTTCCCCCTCTCTCTTTCTCTCTTTTCCCACCCTTTTTCTGTCTCTCTCTCCTCTAAGATACTCTGAGAGTGCTGACTTTGAAATACAGTTCTTATTTGCGCTGTTTTGTTTTCCTCTCATGTGATTGGTAGTTGTAGTTTGTCAGAGTATCAGATGAACATGGCCTGCTGAGTCCTGCCTCTGACCCTCTTAACTGTCATAAGAGGATGGGAGACCACAGCGCCCCCTGTCTGCTCCGGTGTGCACAGCACCCAGATGGCCTGGAAGCGTGTCTTAACTCAGGCCTCTTATATTTTTCTGGCTGGGCTGTATCACGCAACGCAAAGCTTTCGCTCGACAGATCGTTTCTGTCAAAATCAGTCAAGTCTCTGTTCTTTCTGTCGCTCTGAAAGTCCAGCTTTCTTTTCGTTTCTGTTCCCTCCTTTCTTCCTCAAGGTGAGGCCTGGTGTAGGTTCCCTCTCTTTGTGATGTGGCTCCCATCACAGAGAGAGGCTAGCAGGGGGGGCGCTGTTGGGGGCGGGGTGAGGAGGCCTCCTCTGTCCCGACAGCCCATTGGCTCAGTAGGCTGTGATTGGCATGCCACTTTTTGACCCCCACGGCACCCACAGAGCAAAGCTCTTCCTGCAACCCTGTAAGGGACTGTGTTCCTCTCTGTGAGCACAGGGCTCCTTCAAAGTGCTTCTCGTACACTAGAGGCTAGGTTTGAAGGCCGTGCCCAAGGCTGTTTACAAAGCGCCGGGTAATTTTTCCCTGCTTTCTCAGTCTGACGCCACAGGTAGACGTGAACTTAACATGCTTTATGGACCGTAAAATATATCTGAAATGACAAATTCATAGTCAATATGATTTTCTTTGAGGAAAAGCAATACTTTTATCTGCATCTTTATCTCCGTCTTTATTGTCTACCTGAAAAAGTTACCTATGTCACCTTTAATGTATTAATTGTTTTTAATTGTATTAACATACTAATTATTTAGAGTTGATTTGAATCTGTGATACTGTTGTTGATGGTAATAATAATTTATCAGGTGAATGATGTACAGTAGTGTATACTGTAACTGTGCTTTGTGCTGATGGGATCTGTAGTTCAGGTTCAGGTGAATGATGTACAGTAGTGTGTACTGTAACTGTGCTTTGTGCTGATGGGATCTGTAGTTCAGGTTCAGGTGAATGATGTACAGTAGTGTATACTGTAACTGTGCTTTGTGCTGATGGGATCTGTAGTTCAGGTTCAGGTGAATGATGTACAGTAGTGTATACTGTAACCGTGCTTTGTGCTGATGGGATCTGTAGTTCAGGTTCAGGTGAATGATGTACAGTAGTGTGTACTGTAACTGCGCTTTGTGCTGATGGGATCTGTAGTTCAGGTGAATGATGTACAGTAGTGTGTACTGTAACTGTGCTTTGTGCTGATGGGATCTGTAGTTCAGGTGAATGATGTACAGTAGTGTATATTGTAACTGCTTTGTGCTGATGGGATCAGTAGTTCAGGTTCAGGTGAGTGATGTACAGTAGTGTGTACTGTAACTGTGCTTTGTGCTGATGGGATCTGTAGTTCAGGTGAATGATGTACAGTAGTGTGTACTGTAACTGTGCTGTGTGCTGATGGGATCTGTAGTTCAGGTGAATGATGTACAGTAGTGTATACTGTAACTGTGCTTTGTACTGATGGGATCTGTAGTTCAGGTTCAGGTGAGTGATCCAGGGGGAGATGAGTGTGTGTTGATGTGATCAGACTTCTGTTTGCTGGAGCAGGGTTCTGCGGGCCTGTCTGTCGGCAGGTATCGATTCAGCACAGCGTTCTCATCAGGGCTTAAGGTGCAAAGTGATTTACCCAGCCAGTCAAACAGCAGCTGTATTAATGTGTTTGACGGTGAATTAAGGCGTTAACCTCGCGAGCTCCCGCTCGGTCACTTCCATTCGCTCTTCGGGGGGGTGGGGTGGCGGGGGGGGGGGTTTTGCACAGCGCTGCGCTTTCCTCGCAGGAGCAGAGCGGAGGATCCCAGGAGCCGCGTGATTGGGCCCTGCTCAGTAGAGTCACGCTGCACAGCTACTGTATATCCGGAACATCTCCGACACGCAGCGCTCAACTAACGTGCTTTACGGGGACGCGGAATGCGCTGGGGCACTGTTAGAGTGTTGCATTGTGGGCTGCAGCGTTTAGCTGCATTTGCGTGGTGGTATAGGGGCAGTGTGTAGATGCCCGTTTGCGCTGTGTCGGCGGTGGTGTCAGTGTGTGCTATTTTGGGAGCAGCATGTGCGTGTGTGAGAACACGTGTGTGGGTGTCTGTGTGGGTGTGTGCGTGTGTGGAAGCTGTGCGCTGTAGTGCAGCTGTAACTTGCTCACTAACTGCCTGGGCTCCCCAGAGAACGCTGCTGTTTGCTGCAGTAAAAATAACAGCACTGTGGGAGCAGCCCCAGTTCCTGTGGGACACTGCGCTGTTCTGCAGTGTGTGTGTGTGTGTGTGTGTGTGTGTGTGTGAGAGAGAGAGAGAGAGTGAGAGAGAGAGAGAGGGATTATGCTCATTGAGGTATAACAGTTATTTGGGGCCTGCACTCAGGTAATTAGTGAGCAAGCGTATCAATGAAAAGGCTTCAACAAAAACATTGTTTTGTTAATGTGGTAACCATGGTTTGGCTACTGCCTTCTTCAGCACTATTAATCAAAACCAAAAACTGGTTCCTTTTAATGAAGAGCATCAGCTAACAATGAACTCATCCAGGGCAGTTCAGCTGTCTTCCAATTAATGGACAAAAAAAGTTGACCTTTAACAAATAGGTTATCATAGTATGTTGGTTTCAATCATCTGAAATTATAAGAATAATATACAAAGGCAACTAATATTAATACAAATCTATTTTCCAATACAAAATAAAAAAATTTAAATTGTCTTTTTTTTCCTTTTCCTCACGTTCAAATGTGTACCAGATGCATGCTGTAAATCTCTCAATGTATCTATATGAGTCTCAGTGATTAAATCACAGGCCTACTGTTCTGCCCTTCGCCTCAATGTCAGTGTTTCACTGTAACGCTTTCCTGTTATTTAAAAAACAAACAAGACTGCACGAGCACCATTTTGTACCTCGATCGGTGTGTTTTGGAGGGAAACGCGCAAACCACAGAGAGAAACGTCTCGAGTTGTGGTGTTCTTCACTGTGCTAACCCTCTGAGGATCCCACCGTACATAGTTCCCCTGGAAACGAGTGCTGACGAGCTCCATAACTAATCAATCTTCCTTTTTTTGTGCCCCTCAAGAAGATGAAGACGACGATCGGTGTTGGACGATTTCCAGAAAAGACGTGGAGGTACTGCTGTCTCTTTTTCTATCTACAGGCTAATGGTTTGAGTATAAGTGGTATACGTGACACTGGTTAAGGCCTGAGCTTATAGAAGGGGTTGATTTTTGGCCAGAGCAGGCTGTATTAGAATAGGTGTTTCGATGCTGGTCTCTAATGGGGGCTTTCGTTCTCGTTCCCTCTCTCTGCTGGCCAGGCTCAGATCAGTAATCAACGTCTGGGTCCACGGCGCTCAACGAACCGCTATTACACCGGCAAGAGCATCACCTGCCGAAGCTGCAACAAGACCGGCCACCTCTCCAAGAACTGCCCCAATCCCAAGGTACACCTGTACACCTGGCCGTGACCTGCTGGTATTCCAGCTCGCACTACTACACTACCCATAATTCCAGAGGGCACAGACTGAGAGAGAGTGGCATTCGCATGCACTTACATGCATTAATCTAGCAGATTGCTTTTATCGCAACCTATAATGAAACGTGTAACGACTAAAACATCTCACACACAGACACACACACACACACACACACACACACACACAGACCCATGTATAACACTAATCTTTACTCTGTTTCCTTACACAGAAGCTGCCCTCCTGCACGCTTTGCGCCAGCCAGGCGCACCTGCAGAAGACCTGTCCCAACAGACACTGCAGCAACTGCAGCCTGCCGGGGCATTGCTACGACGACTGCCTGGAGCGGGCGTACTGGCACAAGCAGTGCCACCGCTGTGGCATGACTGGACACTTCTTCGACGTGAGTCTCCTTGTCAGAGCGGCAGCCATGTGCTAAACCGTGCCTGTGCCCCCCCCCTTACCCCCCTTAACCCTTTGAAGAGTAGGTTTTTTTGGAATGTTTTTTCAAAATTCGAAGTCAGTGTTCTAGAACTCAGCTGCTTTCCATGACTAGTACAGATTGTTACATCAGCATTGGAATGTTCAGTTAGCAGCATTCTAATCACATATTTTCCTTAAAGTGTTCATTAAAAGGGGCCGATCTGAAGATCCATGTATAATTTAAGTCTATGATAATTTATCATGGGATTAAATGCTAATTTATCATGCCGTTCGATAGTCATTTATTATAGCGGTGTTCAGTGGTCATTTATAATGATGTTCATTGGTCATTTATAGTGGTGTCCAATGCTGCAAAAAACAGCATACGAATTAGACGAATTAGCTACTTTACTCTAGCCACAGACCACACACACTTAGGAATATCCCATGAGTCCAAAATGCAGTTTTGTTAGCAGCTCATCGACAGAGCTGAAGATGTCGTCCGATGGAGAAAATAAAGTTAACCCTGCTCCGCCGTCGTTCTTTCTCTCTTTATAAACAGGAAACGCCATTTGGCCTAAATAGCACAGCTACAATCGGCATTAACGTTCTTATTAACGTAACGGAAGAACGAGCAAGGTGGGTGTCCTAGCAACCGTAAGCCTGTTGGGAAAAATCTTTCATTTTCCAAAATGAGTGGATGCAAAACATTCAAACTTACCTCTGAAATGGATACGCCGTTTCTGAAGCACAAAGAACGGGATGCTACCGCTACGGCCAGCATTACTACCGCCAGCAGTTCAGTCCCTTTCAGTACAAGTACAAGTACAGGCCAGACAGAACAAACTCTATTAACCTTACCTGTATCCACTCCAACATAGCTGACAAGTGTGTGTGGTTTGATTAGTAGTCATACTTGTCTTTATAATGTGTGAAAATGGGGAGTATAGCCTGTTTTTGGTGTGTGTGTGTGTGTGTGTGTCTATATGTGTGCATGTGTGTGTAGTGTGAGTGCAAGTGCATAGTGTGAGCGTAGTTTGTCGTGTGTGTGTGTGTGTGTGTGTGTGTGTGTGTGTGTGTGTGTGTGTGTGTGTGTGTGTGTGAGAGCGTGTGTGTGGTGTCATCCTGAGCCTCCATACTGTGTGTGTGTGTGTGTGTGTGTGTGTGTGTGTGTGTAAGGAGGAAGGTGTGTATCACTTGTCTGACAGCACCAAGTTTATGAGGACCGCATGGCCTCTACTGTCACTGCCCTCTCCTCTGAGTACTGTGACCCTTCAGCTCTCTCTCTCTCCCTCTCCCTCTCTCTCTCTCTCTCCCTCTCTCTCCCTCTCCCTCTCTCTCCCTCTCCCTCTCTCTCCCTCTCTCTCCCTCTCCCCCTCTCTCTCTCTCTCCCTCTCTCTCTCTCTCTCTCTCTCACTCCCTCTCTCTCACTTTCACTCACTCTCCCCCCCCCCCCCTTCTCTCTTCCCCCCCATATATTCAGATTTGTTGTCAGGGAGGGTGGTTCATGTAATTTTATTTCTGAATGTACTCTTGTATGCGCATGTGTTTGACCTGCGGAAGACTATTTTAATTAAAGGTGCTTTTAAAATTTTCTCTCTGTCTCCTCTCTCTCTCCCTATCCTCTCTCTTTCTCTATCCTCTCTCTTGCTCTCTCTCTCTCATTTCTGCTGTCTCTTCCTCATTGGTCTATTTCCACGTTTTGTTCCCTTTTTTGGGAAATTCTCATCTTGTTAAATGAACCTACCTCACCCCCCCCTCACCCCCGTGCCCAGTGCTGTGGTATTAGGCTGGCTAATCCAGCGGCTACATTGTGTTCTCTGTGGGCCCACAACAAAGGCCTGCTGGGCTGTGACACGGCAGCCCGTCAGGGAGGTTTGGGTAGAGGGCTCTGGGGGTCCGGGTGGGGGGGCAGCCCGTCAGGGAGGTTTGGGTAGAGGGCTCTGGGGGTCCGGGTGGGGGGGGGCAGCCTGTCAGGGAGGTTTGGGAAGAGGGCGCTGGGGGTCCGGTTGGAGGGCGGGTTAGTTTATTACCTCCTCAGTTTCTGTTACTCTTCTCAAGCTGTGCTGCATTTCACCTTAAAGCACCTCATCCCTGCTGCCACAAGAGAGGAAAACTCAGGGAGAATGTTTGGTTGGACAGATTTCTCCCTGCATGGATACTCTACGTATGTTGTCCTCCGTAGATCTGCTATTGCCCATCTATCAACATGGCTCAACTTTACTAACCTGTGCCGTTTCTGTGCGTTAGTTTGTTGCCGTGCACGGTGTTGGGTGTACTATAGTTCTTTTAAATCAGGGGTGGGCAATCTTATCCAAAAAGGGCCGGTGTGGGTGCAGGTCTTTTTAATTTGGCCCGGTACTAAGACACCTGATTCAACTAATTAACTAATGATAGTCTTCAATCGAGACTTTGATAAGAAGAATCAGGTGTCTTAGTGCTGGGCTAAAACAAAATCCCCCGCACACACACCGGCCCTTTTCTAATAAGATTGCCCACCCCTGTTTTAAATGCTTTTGTGTAGTGCCGCCCGCGTTTGATGTTTGTATTCCCCCACTTCCTGCTATGGTGCACATGCACAATTGTATAGGAAATAAATTATTATATATCATCATTTTCCTGAGGGTTTAGAAATACTGGGGTACGATTTTAAGACCACATCACTGTTAGGGGTGAGATTTTGCTGTGTTAACCCATATAGACAGGGGTCAAATTCCAAAACAGAGGTAATCCGTTCTTCGGTGGCAGTTTGGGGGAGAAGAATGCTCTGTGGTATTGTGGTTATCTTGCCTCCTTACTGTTGGCTTCGTCTCCTTTAAAAAAAATTTTTTCGCTGCGTACACATGGAAATCTTCCTTCTACAGTTATCACAGGCTACATTAAACCATACTGTTTCTTCCTAAATTGTGGGCTACATTGTGTACATTTTTGTTCAGTTAAGTTTCTTTGGGAGCATTTTTAATGCTTTTTTTATTTCAAAATATTAATTGTAATATCATTAAAGGTAATGTTCACTAAGCTCCGCATTATGATATAGAACAATATCTGAATGATAAAATAGAACATAGCATTTATCTGGAATATAGCGGTGTTTTAGAGTACTTGTATTTGTGATTTTTCTATGTACAGTATACATAGACTTATTACGAGTCTTTCTAACAGTCTGAATTTAGCACATATCTTAACAGTTATTGACATATTGGACGTTTAACATCTCTTTTATTTTTCATGGTGAATTATCAGTTTCCCTTTTTTGTTTATAGTTACAGTTTGTACCATTTATGGAATGGAGCACATAGACTGTGACCTTAACCTGTGTGTTTGAGCGCGATGTGAAGAACTTCCGTCCGTAATCACGGAACTCTGACCCGGGAAGAGCTTCACCGGAGTGGAACGCTGTAGAGTATTCCGACCTTAGGGGTTCATCCCGACACATTTTGTTTCGGGAAGCAGTCTCTGGATCTCCCCCAGCCGGTCTCGGACGCGTGCGCGGTGTCTCTCCGAGACCTCCTTTTTCTGCGCCCCAAACTCCTCATTCCTCATTCGTTTGGGGGGGTCACAGATGATTTGTCTCACAAAATAATTATTCCATCACTCCGAGGACAAATTTGGCAACATCTGTAAAACTGTAAAAGCTCCGGCTTTCTGACTTTCCATCGTTTTTCAATAAATATCCACAATTTTAATTGGGACACAGAAATAGATTAACATTAAGAAATCAATAGTATTTTTTTAATTAGATATAGTAGTACGCCTGGGATGATGATTTTCTAGTGTAAAATGTAAGTTTATGTACTGGAAATTAACTTTTAGTGTTTTTTTTCTGGCAGAAGTCTATGCATTTGAAAATTAGTCCAAACTGTGTATTTCATGTCAACCACTGTAATATTTTGTTTTTTTTAGTGCAATTTTTTATTCAGGGCAAAATTACCATATGTTTGTAAAAATACAAATATGTGTATATTGAATACTTTTGTTTAGGGATTTTTTAAAAAGACTTCGTTTATACAGTATTTTGAAACAAATTCTTTGTTTAGTGCGACTTCATACGTTTATTAAAATTTTTTGCAGTGATTATTTTCTTCATGGCCTGTACGTATAGCTTTTATAAATATTCCTCTTTTGTGACAGTACTCCATGCCATGAAATTCCATGCACATAGAAAAAGCTAAATTGAATATAAACCAAAATAAATGGCTGACCGTGCCCTTTAATTAGGCCGGTGTCAAAATATATCAGTTTTATTTTTCTTGACGTTAAGCAGTCCTTAGATTAAAGTGGAGAAAGGTTACATGTTTCTGCAGTACCATTTATTCCACTGTACGAGCGAGACAGTCCATTCACTCTGATTAAGAATGCTGTGACACAGGACCCATTCTTCATCACTCTCCGTATAGCTGCTGTGTTACCTGAGAAACAGAGTAGCTAAAGCATATCGTGTATCGCCTTCTGTAAAGTTCCAGCATCATTTCATATGAACGCTAACTTTATGCAGTATTAATCCTCATTATAAGTGTTTATGAATATAAATTATGATAAAAAGCAGTTAAATGGGACAGTCCTCAACATTTGAATGCCAGACTGCAAAATAAAAGCAAAGGGAAAAAAATTTCAAACCTCAAACTATGCTTTGAATTGAATGTCTCTGTTAGCTGCTAATATCAGTTGAATAAATGTGTGGCTAGCTGGGCGGTGTTTGAGTTCAGATTGGATATACTCTAGGAGGAAACGTATGAGCTGCATGTGAAGTACAACCCAATTCTCTCTCCCAGCGTGTGGTATTCCCATCGGATTCAATCTAACCGCAATGCGGTTTGTCCTGAGTTTGAGTAATGACTTTAATTCTCAGAACCGTGTTTGGAATCCAGGCGTTTGTGTTCATTATCCCGGTTGTGCTTTTTATTTAAGGTGGTTACACGCCCAAACAAGTGAAAACAACAGGGTTTTTTTTAATAGAAAAATTAAGCTCGACAATAATTGTATATCGCACGGCACCTTTTCATTGGTCAGTTTTTGTTTTTCCCCCCCATGCTTTTAGTTCCTTCACACTTTGAAAAATGTAATAAATAAATAAATAAATGTTTTTTAAATGAAAAGTACCTATGTGTAGTATGGAAGTATGGAAATGGGAAGTGAAATTAGTGCTCATCATTGCTCGTTTGGTATCCTAATATTAGAAAACTCTTTCACACTGCCGCTCGCCTCCCGGCGAACCGCCTCGCTCGCTCGCTCACGCCGAACACCCCCTCCCTGGCTTTCTTTACAAAACGGCAAGAAGCTCCCCTCTCCTCTCTTTCTTTCTTGTCATTCTTTGTGGGCGGAAGAAGAAAAGAGCGGATTTGAGTGTGAGTGGCGTTCGGGGCCACGGGGGCCCCTGTGGAGCGTTACCTCAGAGCCGCCTCCTCATTGTGCTGCACCGTGACTGCTCATTACTCGCAGAGTGGGGTTCAAAAGGGAACCCCCCCACCTCTTCTGTCTCTGTACTCTGCTTCTGTCTTCCCTCCTGTTTCCGGAAGTCTCTGTGAATGGGGCCTCGCTCTCCTCTTCCTCCGCACCTCCGCTCTGCTTAGGGCGAGGGGCTGGGGGAGGGGGGGGGGGGGGGGGGGCTGGCCACTAGGGCTGTTCAGTACATACGGGCCTAAAATGGGCCGAGGAGCCAGCGTGGGTGTGTCTCTGTGTGTGCGTGCGTGTGCGTGTGCGTGTGCGTGTGTGAGTATGTGTGTACATGTGTGTTATATCTTTCTCTCCATGTATTTTTTAATCACAGTGTTTGTGTACCTGTGTTTGTTTCAGCTTTACAAGGGAAGGAAATGTTATACTTCAGTGCATCCTACCTGCTTAACATTTTCACTCATTTCTCTCCTCTCTCTCTCTCTCTCCTCTCTCTCTCTCTCTCTCTCACTCTCTCTTTTTCTCTGTCAAATTCAAAGTGCTTTCTTGACAGGAAATACATGTAAATATTTGCAAAGCTTACAACAATACTTTGAACGTGAGCACAAGTTGTTGTACATAACCCTCTCTCTCTCTCTCTCTCTCTCTCTCTCTTTCCCTCTCCCTCTCTTTAGGTCTGTCCGGACATTTGGAGACAGTATCACCTCACGGTAAGTGTACCAGCACCAGACCCTCATGGACAGTGTCCACGCAGAACGTACAAAATCATCACCCGCCCCTGCCCCCCTCTCCTGCCTGTGTGGGACGGGTGATCCCCTTCCTGGGTCTGATGGTGTGGGAGGCAGAGCTGAGGGGGGTCAGGACAGCGTGCGAGGGGGGGGGGGGGGGGGGGGGGGGGGGTCACAGAAAGCAGTTAGACATTTCTGAGCAGGTTAGCACAATTTTTGCATCATCTTGGATCTCCTCACTGCCCTCTCTTACTCGACTCCCTGCCTCTCTCCTCTCCTGTCTCTCCCTCTCTCCATTTCCCTTGCTTTCCCTCCCTCCCTCTCTCTCCCACATTCCCTTCATCCCTGTCGTCGTTCTCTCTCCCTCCTCGGCGGCTGTTTGCGTCTCCGTGGCGCGCTGGAACAGTCTCCTCCTTCCCGCTGCCGTTCTGCTCAAACGCTCCGTACTGCAGCCGTCGGGGCATTAGCAGCTCGCTAACACAGATTAAATTAATGAGCTAAACTCACGCGCATGGGGGATGGGGGGGGTGTGCTACGTGTGGGCAAATTAAAAGCTGCCGGTCGGGCCGGTCGGGGGTAACAGCTTGCATACAGCGGAATTAGCTTTTATTAGCTTTATTAATTGTGACTTTCTTTGCCAGAGAGGAGTCCACCTACCTCCCGGTGGCTGCTTTGTCTCCGTGCCAAATTAACTGTGGCCACCGACGGCGTGGCAGCAGATTATTCCTGACTGTCTGCCAGGGCGATTAGTCCTCCCAAATTCTGCCAGTGCCATCGGCTTAGCCATTATTGTCTCCAGATCCGGAGACGTTTAGAGCAACCATGTGACTTTTGTTTTCAGAAGTCCCAAGATACAAACTTATCTGTAGCTTTTATTTCCTTCTAGTTGACAACAGCGCATTTCATGTGACGCATAGGAAGCAATCACCCCCCTCCCAGCGCCATACCACTGTCTATAAAAAACAGTTGCTTTTGGAGGGAAAATATGGCGACTTTGTGCTGTGGATATCTGGCCAGGCTGAATCCCGCGCAGCGGTAATGAACAGGGTGTCCAGCTGGGTAGCACGGCGGCCCTGCCGTTTGAAGCGGGGGCTCGTTTAAAAGCCCTTCCGCTGGCCGTGCGCACTGAGCTCCGCCGGTGTTAAAACCGAGCAGCCAAGCAGAAAAAGACGGACACAGACCCGTGATGAACACTCACTTCTGTGATGCTCTCCGTCCGCTGCTGTTCATATGAAAGCTTTTCACAGAGACCCCCCCCCCCCTTTTTTTTATTTTGTGTGGGCGTGTGTGTGTGCACGCATTCTGTCATTCTGTACCAGTGTCCCTCATATTTGCACTGTAGGCTCTATGCAGGCGGCTGTGTATTGTGCCTGTGTTTACGTGTGTGTGTGTGTGTGTGTGTGTGTGTGTGTATTGTGCCTGTGTTTACGTGTGTTTGTGTGTGTGTATGTCGCACCATATCCATTTGTCTAAGCAGCCTATACTGGCTTTGGTCTGGTACATATTGTAGATTGGCTGTGGCTTTAAAGATGAACTTGAGCGCACACACGCCCACACACACACACACACGCACACACACTGTAAGTGACCGTGTAGATTAGCTGTGCCTTTAAAGGTGAGTTTGAGTGCGCACACACGCCCACACACACACACACACACACACTGTAAGTGACCGTGTAGATTAGCTGTGCCTTTAAAGGTGAGTTTGAGTGCGCACATACCCACACACACACACACACACACGCACGCACACACACTGTAAGTGACCGTGTAGATTAGCTGTGCCTTTAAAGATGAGTTTGAGCGCGCACACACACACACACACACACACACACACACACACACACACACACACACACACACACACACACACACACACACACACACAGGCTGTAAGTGAGAGTGTCACTGCCAGCGCATCAGGAAGCCAAGGGCCTGTGAGGGAGGTAACAGGCAGGAGAGGCTAATTGCTGAAATCAGTGAACAGTTTGTCCCTGGCGGTACAGGCTCACCAAGGCAGAGAGGTGTGTGACAGACATCCAACATCTGCAGCCAGGGCCCAGCGCGTAGCGTAGCATAGCATAGCGTGTAGCGTAGCATAGCGCATAGCGTAGCGTGGCTCTGCCTCCCTCCCTCCCTCCGCTCTCACACACACGATATAGACCTCAGCTAAAGGGAAAAGAGCAGGTTTGTTTGTCAATTAAAAGACGTGATAAAGCATGAAACGGGCTGCCAGAGGACCGGCCGCCGTCACACACCTCTTTTGAGATTAATTAGCAGAGCTGTCTAATGAAGAGGCGAGATCATTAACGCCAACCTGTGAAGGCAGCGTGCAGGGAAGCCAGCCTGCATCAAACGTCCAACCTGCCTTTCTATCTCTCTCCCCCTCTCTCTCTCTCTCTCTCGCCCATCTCTCTTTCTCGCTCTTTTTCTCATTCACTTTGTTTATTTCTCTCTCTTTTTTCTCTCTCGCTCTCTCTCATTCAAATTCAATTTCAAAATGCTTTATTGGCAGGAAACATTTCTGTCAATATTGCCGAAGCATACCGCAACATGCGCACACACAAGAGAGCGATCAATGTTAAATATTGTATATATCTATGGCAACAATGATAACATTTAAAAAATAATAATAATAAAAATACTAGTAGTAGTATTTTGGTGGCAACATGGTTTCTCACTACACCTTGGCCCTCGACCCCCAAGAATATCAGGTTTCTGTCTTTCAGCAGAAGAACTTTTCCTGTGTACACTTCTTTCATTGGATCACTTCTTTTTTGGCAATAATGCAATTGGTTATCATGAGTCTTATGCCCCGCCTTCATTAATCTGCAAATGTCTGTTGGAGGGTCAGACTAGTGATGGGGTGGTTGGGGTTCAGGTCTCTGTGCCTTCCCTCTAAGGGGACCAGCCGTGGTGTGTGTGTGTGTGTGTGTGTGTGTGTGTGAGGGAGAAGGTGTGGGTGAGTGAGTGAGTGAGTGAGTGAGTGAGTGAGTGAGTGAGTGAGTGAGTGAGTGAGTGAGTGAGTGAGTGAGTGAGTGAGTGAGTGAGTGAGTGAGTGAGTGAGTGAGTGAGAGAGAGAGTTGGGTGTATGTGTGTGTGAGAGAGCGAGAGAGCGAGAGAGTGTGTCTGTGAGAGAGAGGGAAAGTGTGAGTGAGTTAGCGAGTGAGCAAGCGTGACTGTGTGTGTGTTTTGATGCTGAGGAATCTGGGCTTAAAAAAACAAAAGTTGTTGTGGGTTAAGTGTCTCAGGTGAGACATTACCATGATAACCAGCTCTGTGCGACAGCATTGACCACAGGCATGCCTCTGACTGGCCATGGGTTGCAGCGTTGCAGAGAGGACTGCCTTATCTCTAGCTCTGGCCTTAGTGTGTCTATTACACAGGCAGATAGAGCACTATGCCTTCATGTGCATGTACCTGTGTCTCACAGGCAGGTGAAAACACTGTGCCTTGTGTGTGTGTGTGTGTGTGTGTGTGTGTGTGTGTGTGTGTGTGTGTGTGTGTGTGTGTGTGTGTGTGTGTGTGTGTGTGTGTGTGTGTGTGTGTGTGTGTGTGTGTGTGTGTGTGTGTGTGTGTGTGTGTGTGTGTGTGTGTGTGTGTGTGTGTGTCTTGTACAGAGGCGGTTATTACTGTGTTCTCAGTATGTTTTGCCTGTGTCTGTCTACGTTTGGAGAAAACAAGATGACTGGGGGGGGGTGCCATAATTGCCTGTCAGAGATTTTGCCACAGCCAGCAAGAGGCAGGAGGAGTTTAATGACCTGCGCTGTACATACAAAGAATTAATTTGTTTAAAGATCATGTTTGCATAAGGCTTATACAGTATGTAAAGGACCTCCCTGGCACTAACCTAGAGTTCAAGGACCACAGCGCCATCTGCTGTGGTCCTTTGGTGTAGCAACGTCGGCGGCATGGGTCTTATCTGTGTGGCACACGGGAACGCGCACACATTCATTGTCTCCATTGGACTAAAGGGTGCGTGACCCACAGGAACTGTATTGAGGGGCAGGGCAAACGGTTGTGCATTTGATTTTGATACAAAAATAAAATTCCATCCCTGAAGACCTGTTCACATTTACATGGTATTGGTCATAGGGTAGCCTAAGAACTTACTGTTCCCTCGTAAAATCTAAATATATTTGAAAGCTGACAAAATGGCCTTGTTTTCGTTTATAAAGTATTCCAGAGCCTGTTATAATATCATTGTAATATAATTTGGATTTATGTATCCAAAACCACACAGAAAGGTGCAGTTTTCTGCACTGAAGCTGTTGGACTGAAAGCCCTCCGGATATTTTTTGTTTTTTGATTTCACGTCTTTACGCGAGTCTACGGTTCACGGTGCGAAAACGTACATCATCCCTGCCGGTTTCTTCACCTCTGGCTGTTCTGCAGTGAAATCCTGGGTACGGTTTGGTTTGTCACCGTTACCCACAGATTGATATCAGAGAGTTTATTGACGCATCCGCTCGCAGCGATATCAAAGCTGGTGTGTCGATCGACGTCCCCGTGGCGATATCAGTCTCTTTTGATCGAACCCTCACGGCGATATGAGAGAGTGTATTGATCGACTTTTCCGCGGCCGTATCCGTGCCATTTGAGTGACCCCTCCATCGGGATATCAGTCCTTTGATCGGTTCGTTGGTGGCGATACCGGTAATGGATTTCCCCGTGTTTACTCCAGACCACACACTGTCGCCGTGGCGACGGCTTATGCGCGTGTGTGTTTGTGTGAACAAGCATTGCATTTATGCCGCCGTTGTGCTCAATGTCCCTGTAAATATCCCTGTAAATTCCAATCTCAGCTGGAGGGGGGGGGGGGGGGGGGGGGGGACGGGACGGGACGGGACAAGTATATACCTGAAAAGTTGTATATTGAATGACAAATACATTTACTCGGTGTGAAAGGGGTTTTAAAGTGTAGCTTTGAATCCCAAATATTTTTATTGGAAAAGTAAGTTGTAAAATGTCATTATATCATTGCTAGGTCTGCATTTATGCATTTGTTTCATTAATGCATTTTTACTTGTCACAATCATAATTTTTTTTCATCATTATGGGGCCTTCTTGCTATAATCATCATTAAAACCTGAGGCATTTATTCTTTTTCTAAATAATATAAGTGATATATAAACAGTGAAGAACCTACAGTTTATCTATTTTAATAATGATTTACAATATCTGGCAATGCACATTGATTTTCCCTTTGTATTGTTTACTTATACACAAAATGTTTCATTAAATATATTTGAATGAATTTTTTTGAATTTTACTTTTTATAATTTTAAAGAGAACAAATTATGATGTGTTTGTGTGTCACCGTTATTAAATTCAGTTTTGCATTTCTGTGATGACAGAACTTGCTTTGTGCCTTCAGAGGGATGCATTTTAAACAAAACAAAAAAAACATTTCCTAATTTTTCTATTTAAAAAGTAGTTATGATTTTAACATCAATAATTAATATAATAAATAATTAATACCAAAGTCACCCATTGAAGGATAAATTTTACCAAAAAACTTATAATCTAGAGTATAATCTAGATCCTCTCGACAGTGTTGATAATGTGTACTGCATGTTGAAAAGAATGCAGCTGATCTCCGTCGTTGTTGTAAAGAACCGCAGTAATCTGTCTTGTGACCAACTGAGAGTCGCATTCTGACACGTTGGACATTTTAAATGGCTCTCGTCCAGTGCTGGGATTCTGTCAGAAACCGCGATGTTCTGCCAAACAGCCAATGGAAGATAAGCGTTTAAAGCGAGAAGCGGCCGTTTCCTGTGGCCAGTGTCCTGTAGGCTCCTGGCTGTAAGCAGAAGAAGAGAGATAAAAACGGAGAGACCGGTGCGACAATCCAAAGAAAATAAACGCACGGTGGACAGTAACGGAGGATGAGGAATTTATTGAGCTGTGGCAAGAGCTTGTGGGTTTATTGGGTCCGTCCGCAGACCAGACACCCGCCACGACAAACAACAAGCCAGATAAATGAAAGTAAATGGCTTTTGCAGCTTGATAGAAATGATCCCTAACTTTGTGCCTCTGGGAATGATGCCCAGTACCGTATGTAACCTCACAGGTCAAAGGTCAGCCTCAGTGACCAGTGGGTAGAACACTGAAGAAAGTGTCCAGGGGGAGGGTGACCTACACTATAACCCCCACCCCTCCCACATTTTAAAGCTCACACAACTTTATATGAAAGCCTTATAAAACAACAAATATGTTTTCCTGTATTTATAAAAACTGATTTTAATTCTCATATACAGTCAAGCCGGAAAGTCTCCCCACCCTTTCACCTTCTCCACGTTTTATTACGTTACAGACTTATACTACAATAGATTGAGTTCATTTTTTGCCTCAAACATCTACACACAACACCCCATAATGTCAATGTGGAAAAAGTTTTTTTGAGATTTTAGCAAATTTATTAAAAATAAAAAAATAAAATTTCTCATTTACATAAGTATTCATACCCTTTGCTTTAACGTATTTTTAAAGTATCATATTTCATATTTGGTTGCATATCCTTTACCTGCTGTTACTTCCTGAAGTCTGTGACCATCAACATCAAAAAACTGTCGATATCTTATTTTCAGGTACTGTTACAAGCGATACTATAACCTCTCTGCATTTGAATGGATCTCTATGGAAATTGGGGGGTGAGACTAGATTCAGCTGTAAATTACACTGGTACAGTATGGAACACATGGCTGGCTAAATAGCTGTAAGTTATTAAGGGTCTGAGCTATCAAACGAGCCCCAAACCATCACTCTGTTGCCAGATATGGAGTAGATGTGGATGGATCACTTTAAGGGTTGTTTCTCCTGACTTTTTTCCCCATAGAGTTCTATAGGAAAATGAGTCCGGAGAAATAACCCTTGCAGTGATCCATCCACATCTACTCCATATCTGGCAACAGAGTGATGGTTTGGGGCTCGTTTGATAGCTCAGACCCTTGATAACTTACAGCCATTTAGCCAGCCATGTGTTCCATACTGTACCAGTGTAATTTACAGCTGAATCTAGTCTCACCCCCCAATTTCCATAGAGATCCATTCAAATGCAGAGAGGTTATAGTATCGCTTGTAACAGTACCTGAAAATAAGATATCGACAGTTTTTTGATGTTGATGGTCACAGACTTCAGGAAGTAACAGCATGTAAAGGATATGCGACCAAATATGAAATATGATACTTTAAAAATACGTTAAAGCAAAGGGTATGAATACTTATGTAAATGAGAAATTTTATTTTTTTATTTTTAATAAATTTGCAAAAATCTCAAAAAAACTTTTTTCACATTGTCATTATGGGGTGTTGTGTGTAGAATTTTGAGGGAAAAAATGAATTTAATCAATTTTGGAATATGTCTGTAACGTAATAAAACGTGGAGAAGGTGAAAGGGGTGGGGAGACTTTCCGGCTTGACTGTACAGTCACCTTCTCCAAGTTTTATTACGTTACAGACATATTCTACAATAGATTGAGTTCATTTTTTGTCTCAAAATTCTACACAAAATAGCCCATAATGACAAAGTGAAAACAGGTTTTTAGACATTTGTGCTAATTTATTAAAAATCTAAATGTAAAATATCATATGTACACAAGTGTGCACACCCTTTGATATGACACCCAAAAGTGAGCTGAGGTGCATTTTGTTTCCACTGATACTGCTTGAGATGTTTCTACAACTTAATTGGAGTCCACCTGTGATAAATTCAATTGATTGGACATGATTGGGGATTGCCAACACCTGCCTATATAAGGTCCCACAGTTGACAGTGCATGTCAGAGCAAACTCCAAGCCATGGGGTCAAAGGAATTATCTGCAGCCCTCAGAAACAGGATTGTGTCAAGGCATAGATCTGGAGAAGGGTACGGAAAAATCTCTGCAGCTTTACAGGTCCCAAAGAGCACAGTGGCCACCATCATTCGTAAATGGAAGAAGTTTGGAACCACCAAGAATCTTCCTAGACCTGGCCGCCCGGCCAAACTGAGCAATCGGGGAAGACGGGCCTTGGCCAGGGAGGTGAGCAGGAACCCGAGGGTCACTCTGACAGAGCTCCAGCGTATCCTTGTGGAGATGGGAGAACCTTTCAGAAGATCAACCATCCGGGCAGCACTCCACCAATCAGGCCTTTATGGTAGAGTGGCCAGACGGAAGCCCCTCCTTAGTAAAAGGCACATCACAGCCCGCTTGGAGTTTGCCAAAAGGCACCTAGAGGACTCTCAAACCATGAGAATCAAGATTGATGTGGGGATGTTTTTCAGCAGCGGGAACGGGGCGACTAGTCCTGATGGAGGGAAAGATGAATGCAGCTAAGTACACCGAGATCCTTGAAGAAAACCTGCTCCAGAGCGCTCTGGACCTCAGACTGGGGCGAAGGTTTACCTTCCAACATGACAACGACCCGAAGCACACAGCCAAGAGAACAAAGGAGTGGCTTCGGAGAAAGTCTGTGTATGTCCTTGAGTGGCCCAGCCAGAGCCCAGACCTGAATCCAATTGAACATCTGTGGAAAGAGCTGAAAATGGCTGTGTACCGACGCTCCCCATCCAACCTGACGGAGCTTGCAAGGATATGCCAAGAGGAATGGGCAAAAATGTCCAGAAACAAGTGTGCCAAGCTCGTAGCTTCTTTCCCAAGACGCCTTGAAGCTGTAATCGCTGCCAAAGGTGCAGCAACCAAGTATTAGGCTAAGGGTGTGTACAGATATGTAACCCCTAAATAACCTATTTTTGTCAGTAAAATAAAATAGCATATTTTCTAAAAACCTGTTTTCACTTTGTCATTATTGGCTATTGTGTGTAGATGTTTGAGGCAAAAAATGAACTCAATCTATTGTAGTATAAGTCTGTAACATAATAAAACGTGGAGAAGGTGAAAGGGGTGTGCAGACTTTCCGGCTTGACTATGTAAAATCCAAGAAGCTACCAGAAAATATACAATTCTGTTTCCCCATTTTACCTGTGGGGAAACTATTGCATTTATTACAATTACATTTTATTCATGATTTGCATGTTTCACTAAAGGTAAGGCATTTTACACACGTACTGTATCTAGCTTTTTATGCATGCTAAAAGTGTGGAACTTTTATAACCACAGTAGCCCAGTCCTTCTTGTTTCCCGGTCACTAGCAGTAAGCCAATTAGCGCTTTTCAAAAAGTAACATGGTTGTATTAGCTACAATGAAGGGTGGCCACTTCATAAACAGACACTTGATTTCTAGGTTCCTCCTGCACTTTTTATTTTTTACTTTCTCCATAGGAGTCTTCCAAGCATGTACAGCCGGCCGCAAGCATGTACAGCCGGCCGTCTTGAGCCTCTGCAGTCGTTTGCTTTTCATTGCGGCTGCTTGCAGCGAGGCGTAGAGCCGCCCATCACAGTACCGGAGTCTCCCTGTCACTCTTCAAAACGTGCTGGCCTTTTTTCCTCCAGCGTGTTTGTTTATTGAGTTATTCTTTACGGCTTCCCTCCATTTTTACCAGAGTTAAGCTTGATCGCCCTTTAAGGGGCGCGGTTATATTATCCAGTTTTTCCATATTGGCTCAATGCGGGTTTTTCTGGGTCCCCTCCCCCACCGTGTAAAAACCAAGAACCTGTGTAAATGGCTCTATGCAGAAATAAAGAATGATATTCCACTTTTTTATTATTGGAGTTGAGTGCCTGCCTTCCCACTTCCCATATACCTCCTCCGGCCCACAGAATAAAATGCGAAGCGGTGGTTCTGATCTGAATCTCGGCGAGAGGCACAAGATCTGCTTGAACGGACGTACATTTCAATTCCAGCTTTTATTAAAAAACGTTTGAGCTCAGGGTGAAAAGAACAGAGTTTACTTACTTATTTGCACTTTTTACAAGGCATCGGGACCCTTTGTGTGTTTAAGAGGTCACAAATGTTTTCTGAAAAATAAGTAATGTGAGTTAGCAGCAGACCCTGGACGGTGTATGGGCCGGGTGGCACTGTCTGAGGTATTTTGGTTTAGCTTGGGCTCTTGCTATGTGGCAATAATGAATGAAGAGCGTTACATTAATGCATCCCTACTGAAATAAGCATATGGAACAGTATCTTGATGAGATTTTCAGCTGGTTGCCCAATGGATTGTATGTACTGTACTCGTAGATAATATTGATGGGTTGTGCTGTTTATTTAACATGTAAATCCTGTGAAGAGCCTAGCCTGCCTCTACATTGGGTGGGGTCACTGGTAAGGGGGCATTCTTGTCAGGGTTAGCTTGGCTAACTGTACCTGTGCTGGGTTGGGTTAGAGCGCCCTCTTGTGGTGGTGGCTGCCTCATACAGGAGTCATGAGGAGAGATCAGAGGGAATTTCCACATGTTGATTAATTCAACCTTCTCTGCCCTTGTGTATGCGCACGCGCACCTGTGTGTGTCTGTGTGTGTGTGAGGAACATTTATCAGAGGGTAGCACGCAGTGTTTTTCAAATGTTCGCCTAAGCTGTACCTCAAATAGATTTGAGGTGATGGCAGCTGTGGTTTCGGAGCAGAGTTGTGGATTCAATGAGGGAAATGTAATCCTTTTGTAGAAATAGCTTCTGAAGCCATCTTTACATCTGAATTTCTTTATATTAAGAGTCACTACTGAAGAATAATATCTCAAATTGGAATTCCTTCTTTAAAAAAAATCCCACTTAATCTGTATCTCTATTGTAAACCCATATTAATGAGTTGCCAATGTTAGACAGCGCTATATCTGCTGGGTAAGGTTGTCTTGACTTCACGGGTCTTTATCCAGTGTGGCGTACTGTAGATGGGTTCAGCCCACAAGCACTGATCCTAGAACAGCAGCTGTTCTTTATATGAAATCGTGGGGGTTACTGTTTGCAGTTGGTAAACTGATTCTGGATAAGCAAACACTCTAGATAAGTGCCAGAAAGCACTCGGATCGGACAGTTCCTCAGTGTGGAACTTGTGTAGTTGAATGGGGAAACAGCCCCCTCTGGTGGTCCTGTCAGTGTTTTTCCAGTTCTGATTCTCAATCTTTATCTGTCATTCCTCTGAGATTATTGAGTTTTGATTGTGCCCTCTGTGAACTGCATTGCATTGGGTTATATGTAAGTATTCATTCTGCATGATGAAGTGGACCTTGTTTAGTGAGGGTTTGAGAATATGAAAGACCTTTCCCAGCTTATCTGAAGGTAGAAGTTATCAGTCATTTCCCACATACTCCTGCTTGACAGCTTTAGGCAGCAAGAATGAGAAATTAGGAGGATTACTGCGGAGCGATGATTGGCCCACGACGCAGTGTAGGCCAGGGCGCACTGAGCATGTGCACCAGCGCTTGGGGCGTGCACGTGTAGGAAGAGTGCACAGTCAGGTTGGAATGCATACACACAGAAATCCGCATGCAAAAGCCACGTACAATACAAGCTCTTACAAAACCTCACATGCACGCACGCACACGCACAAATACACACACACACACACACACACACGCACACAAACAAACAGAGACGCCCACACACACAAACACATATACGCGCACAAACACACACACACACACAAACACATATACGCGCACAAACAGAGACGCACGTACACATACACATACACATACATACACACACACATAAACATGCACAGGCAGGGGCGGCTTTATCAGGGCAGTAGCAGACGCCCTGGGCCTTGGCCTCCTCCAGTTTGTCCAAACGGGGTGGATGGCATTACAAGCTATTTGTGGCAGGCTTTTGTTCCCTCTCGCTTTTGCTCCTCTCTGTTCTCCAGGGTCCATTTCAATGACAAAGGGAGGAGAGGAAGTTTGCCGTGGAAACAAAACGGGTTTATCGGGCCGTAAGAGGGCTCAGAGCGCCCCGCCTTGTTTACGCATCCCATCTGCATCCCCGTAAGCACAGCGAGAGAGAGAGAGAGAGAGAGGGTTATGTACAGCAACTTATCTGTGCTCACGTTCAAAGTGTTGTTGTAAGCTTTGCAAATATTTACGTGTATTTCCTGTCAAGGAAGCACTTTGAATTTGACAGAGAAAAAGAGAGAGTGAGAGAGAGAGGAGGGAAATGAGTGAAAATGTTAAGCAGGTAGGATGCACTGAAGTATAACATTTCCAGAGACCACGAGGAGCCCGGCGTGCGATAAAGGCTTTATGGAGTCCTTCAAACTTTGGCAATAAGAATCTGAGCTTTTCATGAGTGTGCATGTGTTTTGTAGTGGCACAGGAGTGTGTGTGTGCGTGTGTTTTGTAGTGGCACAGGAGTGTGTGTGTGTGTGTGTGTGTGTGTGTGTGTGTTCTATAGGGGGAGTGGAGCTTTGTTAAGGGGATAACACAATGGGACCTGCCTTATCCTGCACGTTTGCTAGTCGCCGCATTACCGCTAAAACGTCCTGTCACTCACAAGGTACCCGTGTCATATACCCCCCACCAGGCTCACAAGCTGAGTTTATATGAACAGCACAGTAGAGCCGGCCTGACTGAGACTGCACAGGGGTGCCTTATTGTGTTTAAATAAATATAGGGGTGTGGGGATACCCCTTCTTGGGAAGGACAGGGGCACCAGTAGCTTCAGACACAATGTCTCATTTTACCTTTTGTTAATGACATTTACTGATGATTTGTGTGGAAGTCATGGCAACGTAGGGCGCTCTACAGAGCGTGTGCTGGGTCCAGAGAATTGATCCCGTTCATTATGGACCAGGCGGTGTCCGTAGAAAAGGTATCATTCATAGATGCTGTTAGTCCTTGCATGTGAGTCTCATTCTTGCCCAAAAGGGAAGCAGGTTAGAAGCACGGGCAAATAAAAATAATAAATTGGTTTTGTTTTTTTGCTGCATTATGGGGTGTGTAGTTTTTTAGTTGTTTCGGCCCATCTGCATCATAGCCACAGAACTATATAAGAACTAGAAAGGAAACTGCCTTCTCAAAACGGCACCTTTTCCACGGCCCTTATATACACGGTTCTTATATAGTTCTGTGGTCATAGCCCTTCCCGTTTTGCGCACACGGCGGGTTATTCATTGTGGCTGTACGCCCCCCCCCCCCCCCCGCCCACCTCCCGGGGGCATTCGCTAACGTATGCAAACCCCTGTCCAAAGCACCCGTCCCCCTTCCCCAAATCCCTCTCGTACACAAAGGCTGTTTGCACACGCTGATTAGAGTCTGCGACAGTGTCTTCCTGCGCGGCGGGGGCGAGGATTAGGAGCGGCCGCCATCTAAGATGAGAGGCCGCTGTGTGCATGGGGAAGTGGGCGTGGCCTGGGCATGGGGGTGTGTCCTCACAGCACTAGCCCCACCCACCCGCTGTGCTATACCCCTCGTTCAGGCCTGCTTGCTTTGCTCTGATTGGTTTGCTGTGTTACAGACAGCTGATTGGCCTTCCCTCTCTTCAGATGTGTTTATTGCTGCCACCTACATTTTATTTATTTTTTTTACAACTGTATTATTATTTTCATAGCCACTGATTTTTCTTGGTTGAAAGGAGCACAAATGTGTGGATTTAAAATGTGCATCACAAATATTTTTCTCATTTTGGGGAAACCCCGGTCACCTTTGTGTGTGTGTGTGTGTGTGTGTGTGTGTGTATGGGTGGGTGGGGGCTAATTAAATTTATCACATGACACCCAACCCTCTTAAGAATAGCTAGCATAGCAGTCATTAAATGTATCCTTCCTAATGGCTTCTCATTAGACCCCACGCCACCTGTATTTAGATTCAAATGATGGAACCATATTATCAATCCTGTTATCAGCAACCCTGTTAATTAAAAAGCATGCCTCGTGTACGCTCACACACACGCTCACACACAAGCTCACACACACACACACACACACACACACACACACACACACACGGAGGTAGTGGGTTCTCCTGGATCTGAGTGTGTTGAGATAACAGCAGCTCAAGGTCACAGAGGACCTTTGCCCCAAACCAGCCAATTAGCATAAGAGATGAGATTGGGGGGCGGGACCGGGCCCTGATCTCCTGCCCTTTGTGATGGTGATTCCGCTCAGCGGGCCAACCTCGCTCCAGCAGGGATGAACACTTTAAATGGATTTCATTCATTCTCCCCGCAAGCTACTCAAGCATAAAAAAGAGAGAGAGAGAGAGCGGCGTTAAAACGACGGGAGGAGAAAATGGTTTGTTATGATGGTGTTTCGGACTCTGTGCATGGGGGGGTTGAAGGCTGTATGTTCAGGAGCTAGAGAGAGCGAATTTGCGCTTTGGTAAGCGTACTCTTATCAGCCCACATTTATCAAAAGCACTGGGGTATGAAAATCTCCTCACTACGGACAGGCCAGAGCAGATCCCTCTCTCTCTGTCTCTCTCTGTCTCTCTCTCTCTCTCTCTCTCTCAGTTGATGCTATCTTACAGGTTATGTATTACGCTTATATACTATATGGACACTGAGTAACCAAGGACAGATATCGGGCTCAGAAATAGATTATTTGAATGTTTCTGAGGGGAAAGCGGGCGAGGGAGCAGAGACCGTTAAAGGCCTGTTCTGTTCACACTGGCTGTCCCAAGCTGCACAGAACCCCTTCTGTACTGAAAGCCTAGAGTGGACTGATAACGGAGCCTTTGACTAATGAAATTACGTTCTCACGTGTTGCATTGTGGGAGAAAGACTGGGAGGAGCAGGGAGCACATAAAATAACCATTTGCAGATCCCTGATTGGCTGGGAGCGTCTGACTCACTCTCTGAGTGACCGATCAGAGACCGGGGAAAAGGATTGTGTTGTACAGCCAACGCAGGTCACATGACGCGACCCAGAGGGGCAGAAGGATGAGACCCTAAAAAGCGTCCCTCCCCTGTGCCTGTTTTTCAGACTAAGAAGGGTCCCCTCATCAGGCCGGATGGAGAGGACGCTCCCCGAAGCCCCGCCTACTGCTACAACTGCTCCCGGAAAGGACACTTTGGATTTGTGAGTGTTACAATCCGCAGAGAAACCGTGTCATTGATGAGAGCGTTCTGTCAACGTTGCCTCAGTGTTGAGAGAACGCTATCTCAGAGCAGAGGCCTAAACTGGCCCACAAACAGCTGTGGCAAAAGAGGACAATGGTGCAGGAAATGGGGGACTGTTTAAACCACCAATCATGAACTGTATCGCACATACCACTGATCCTGTGGAGCATTCACAGACCAATCAGATGTGGGCTCTGAATGGAAAATACTTGCTTTTATATGTGCTGATGTGTGAGAGTGATGGACTTTATATGTCGTGTTTGAGTGGATTGAATGCATTTGCATTTCCCACAGGAGTGCAGCTGGAGGAGGATGTTCAACGGGACGTACCCCACCACCCCCTACATCTCGCACTACGACACGCCCCAGGACGTCCGGCAAAGAGAGAACCGGATGCGCCGGAAGGCCCAGGGTACGTATGCCCCCCCACGTCTCTGTCTGGGATACGGGCTCAGGAACAGTCCCAAACCAAGGCCTCACTGACCCCATACCCTTTAAACGTAGGCACTGAGATGGTCAACCTGCTGTCTCCATAGCGACGGGATGTTCTATTTCCTTCCTTAGACCATTACGGTCGTCAATATGGACGGCCTTCTGGGGCCAGATGCATCGAGACTCTTACTCCAGAATTTGTCATGGTACATGACCCCCGCGTAGTGACGTAATTCCTCCCATAAAAGGGGGGAGCGTCACTGCGGACGTCCTCTTCAATTTTCTCGCCAATGCATGGTTTTTTTTTGAGACTTGAGACTGTTTGTATCGTGTGTGAGATCCCACAGCGCCTCGTGCCTTCGATTTTTATCATTCAAACACGATTCTTATCGCACTCCAGAGGCGAGGAAAAGCACTTGCGAGCGGCATCCGCGACTATTTTGACGAGGGTCATCCGGAACTCATAGAACATGGTTACAGTCGTAACCGTTGGATGCACACTTATAGGAGTGCGCCGCTGTCCTGTTTAAAGGAGCTCAACAGTGCGTCACACTCAGATCTGTACAACAGTACACAATAATAATGTCTTATATGAACAGTATGTAGGCTTGGAGACTTTTTTTAAATATGACTCACCCTCACATAGGCTGGCCAATCATTTTTGTGATGGGGCATAGAAAGATTATTCAATTGCTTATTTACTGGGAAAGAAAGTGCGATTGAAACTTTGTTGTATGGGTGCTCAGTTTGTTCTTTTAGGGATACAAACACAATTCATGTCCTAGATATTTATTCAAATCTTTGCTGAATTATAGGTACCTGAAGAATCTCCAGTTTGAGAGCTAACGGCAGCTTTGCCAAACTGAGCTACCTAACTGCAATGTGTTTATAGTAGAGGCTGATGTGGTTTTTTTTTCCATTGTTGGTTTTGGTTCGTTGTCTAGAACTGCAGAATGCTGGTCTCCTGCAGCCCACTGACGCGCCTCAAGGTGACGACAGAGAGGAGGGTCCGCCGAGGAAGAGGATGTACGTACAAAACAAAACCTTGGAGAAAAAGAGGAAAGATGAGGCGCCAACCGCCAAAGCCACGAATGCAAAGAAGAAGAAGCAACAGCAGAAGCAGCAAAAGAGTCTGCAGCAGCAGCGAAAGAACCAGGGGCAGCAGCAGGAGTGGCAGTTAAAGAACCCACAGCAGCAGGAGCAAAAGAACCAGGAGCAGCAGCAGGAGTGGCAGTTAAAGAACCCGCAGCAGCAGCAGCAGCAGGAGCAAAAGAACCAGGAGCAGCAAAAGAAGAAGCAGCAGAAGAAGCAGGAGTGGCAGCAAAAGAAGAAGCAGCAGAAGCAGCAGAAGAAGCAGGAGTGGCAGCAAAAGAAGCAGCAGGAGTGGCAGCAGCAGCAGCAGAAGCCGCAGACGAAGCAGGAGTGGCAGCAGCAGCAGCAGGAGAAGCGGGAGCGGCAGGAGCGGCATCAGGAGCTGCTGCAGCAGCAGCAGCAAATGAAGCAGCAGAGGAAGCAGCTGCAGCAAGAGCGGCAGCAAAAGAAGCAGGAGCAGAAGCAGAAGAGGAAGATGGCGGCAGAGAAACGCAAAGAACAGCGCACAGCCAAAGAGGGGCAGCCGCCCACGAGCGGGAAGAGGGAAGCCAGGGCCCCGACCTCCGTCCAGCGCGGGGGGGGACAACCGGCTAGCCTACGAGGAAGACTTTCCACGGGGCCCCAAAAGGGGGCTCTCGGGGGGGCCCACGCCCCCCCTGAAGGTCAAGTACACCCCCGGCCTCTTTGGGCAAGGGAAAAATCGCAAGAAGCGCCGGCCCAATGGCAGAGATCGCAAAGCGGGCGAACGCAAACTGGAGAGCATGTACCCCACCGACGAGAACCTCTTTATCATAAAGCAACGCCGCAAAAAATAGCACCGGGTGATTGGTCTGAGTGTGCGCGCGCCGGGCGATTGGTCTCAGTGTGCGCGCGAGTGCACGTGGGTGTGTCCACGTTAGAGAAGACGGGGGTGAGGGGGGGGGGGGGGTGGATAAGGGGGCGGGTACAGTGCTGTGAAACCAGTTTAAATCTCCTGCTGTCACTCCACCTTCACCACAACGATCCTCACGATGTGCTCCCCAGGACAGTGGCTGCTGCAGCGCCCTCTAGTGGACACGAATAGAGGCGCTTCAGCGAGCCCCGTCTGACACTGAACTGCTCTGTCAGCACCATTTCACCCACACAAACGTAGGGAGTTTCGGTAATTAACGCATACGCACCGGCCTCAGAACTAATACTGATTTAAAATGGAACGTCTAAAGTTTTTACAACGGCTTATTTAAAAATATGGGCAGTGTTATTATTTCTCCCTCCTCCACAGTAATATCAGGAGGGATTCTGTGAAGTCAGTAGAGCCTGTATCAGGACCACTCAGCCCAGCCACAGACTCACAGCTCTATTTAGACGGCAGAGAGGGCGGCTGAAATGGTCCAGTCAGGACGGCGGTTGATGGAATCAAGTGGTTAAGTGAGTAGATCTGTAGAGTAATCTGTAGAGTTCAGTAACCATGCTGCAGCAATGCCGGGCCTGAGGCAGGGATACTCAAATCTGGCCCTTAAGGCCACTCCCACAGCTGCTTTTCTCTTCAGCCTGATAGTCCAATCAGGTCCAATGATGCCTCTGATTGGCCAGAGCCACCTGGTGCGTCAGGTTTAAACCAGTCCCTGATTGGAGGGGAGGAATCAAAACCAGCAGTACTACTGTCCCGAGAGTATCTCTGCTCTACTGGTTTGTATACATTCAAATGACTTATTTGCTTAATTTATGTGAGGCCAACCTCATCTGGAAAGTGTGTGGACATCAGCTGCTAACTTAAGTTGCTAAACTTGGGTAATTTACAACACTGGGTAAGATGCAGCTCACAACTCTGAGCAAGTAATTGAGCTTCATGGGTGATGTTGCTCAAAATGAGTGTATTTGTTCTTGTAGAATTTTATTTTTAATATTAACACTTTCTGCTTTATTCAGCCCCCACCAATGGACAGATTGTCTTATCAGGCGCTGGTCCTGAGAAGTTTGACACAAATGTACACACACTCTCTTCAGTGAAGTCAATGCAGCTGAATAAATCTGATTTTTATAGACTTCTGCATAGATCAGCTCTGTAGTCCTCATTTTTGAGTCGTCACTGTCCAAAATGCTTGTACAGTGTCTCCACTGGGACAAGCGACTGAGGGTCCAGGTGAGTCCAGCCAGGTGAGCTCGTATGTGGCCTGATGGACATAAGTACCAGGTTGCCTCTGGTGTCCAGTATTCCATCCTAACAGAGAAGGCGAAGGACACTGATTTGATTTGGAATGTTGTGTGAATGAAATGGAACCCTGTGTTTCAGAATGGGATGAGATGTTCCGTTTGTAGTGAGTCGGGAACGGAGGACCAGACGCGATCATGAGGGGGATCAAAAAGTTGCCCACAACGGAGTGAACGGGAAAAAACTCCCGGCGTAAAGCCAAAGAATAGCGACCCAGAAAAGTGGGCGAAAAGCTTGCAGACTCAAGCAGTAAATAGAGAAAGAAAAAAGAAATTGCCTCTCGCTAAATAAACTATCAAAGAGGTAAAATAAAGAGGCAAACGGAAACGAGGCAAAACCGAGGTTACTATCTCAAACAGACAGGGAAAAGAAAACCAAGGAAACAACTAAAGTGTGAAAGGAAAAAGAAACTTCTGAACACACTAAGGCAAGTCCCACGTGTACTTTTAGCAATAGCCGAAAGGACAAGTAGTCGCCTGTAATCCTATACCGCGTACCTGGCTTAGCGTGGCAAAGATTGACACAAAAGCACCGGAACCGGAAAGTACGGCGCTTAAGTAGCCAGCCAGACACCTGAACAGGTGAGATAGATAAGTGCCGGGCGGTGGAAAAACACGGCAAGGACGCCGTCCCGAGAGAAACCTCCGCAGAGAAGGGAAGGCAAACCTGCAAAACCGTGACACCGTTTACCTCACGTATGTGCGCACATGTTTTACACACGCTTTGCTTGAAACTATACCTATCGTAAAAAAAACAGTCGACTGTTGCAGCTGCTACTCAATCTTGGGCAAGAGAGAAGGCTTGTGAGTGCATCAGCAGTTTAAACGAGCTACGCCTCTTGTTCAAAGCACAACGCTAAACTTAGTTTTCCTCAGAATTCCAGGCATTCGTCATAATTTCAGGGGGAAAAGAGGCGCGCATCTTTTGGTTTTCTCATGGTTATTAAAGCCGTTCCAGGTGCTGTCCTGAGCCGTGCAGGAGCTCGTCTCCAGAAGTAAGCTGCGGAAACTGACCATCCCGTCAAAGACGCTGGCCCCCTTCATCTTCCCTCGTCATCCTCACAGGGCAGAGCTCGTCTGAAGCTGAAGCCATTTTTATTCACCCTTTGCCACACACCTGTACTCAGATCTGCCGGTTACAGGCTTGTGTACTTGTGAGCTTTATGACAAACTGTGATTGACTCAAACAAGGAAGAAGTGTTTGAAGCTGCACAGTGTGGTGAATGCATGCAGTGTAGTACCTGTTATGATGCATGTATAGGCTCTCAAATTTTACATGTACTTTTAGTAATGCACCCAGTTATAAAACTTAACAGAATATTATGTAGAGGGGGAAAGACATTTTTAATAATGAATTCCCAGTAGCCATCCAGGGGTTAACCAGTTTTCAAAAAGTTTAACCACTTTTGAGTTAAAAAAATACAAACGAAAAAAAATTCCACAGCACAATTTGAGTCACACCTTACGGAATGTTTATTCTCCAATCACGGCGAAAGGCCTGCATACTGCATACTGCATAATAGTTAAGGTTCAGCTCCACACATCCTGCTCTCAGACCGGAGGAGCTGGATTCACATTCCAGTTCAGACTCTTAAGAACAGAGCGGCTGGATTCACATTTGAGTTCAGTCTCGAAGAACTGCAGCTGCATTCCTGTTTGAGTTCAGCCGCGCAAAGAACAATGGCTGTAATCACGTTTGAGTTCAGACGCTCTAAAAAAAGTAGCAGCTTTCATGCTTGAGTTCAGATGCTGAAAGTAGAGCGGCTGTATTCATGTTTAAGTTCAAACACTCTAAGAACAAAACAGTTGCTGTTTGAGTTCAGTCACTCAAGCACAGCCGTTACAATCACGTTTGAGTTCAGTCACTCAAGCACAGCCGTTACAATCACGTTTGAGTTCAGTCACTCAACGAACAGCCGTTACAATCACGTTTGAGTTCAGTCAGTCAAGGAATAGAGCAGCTACATTCCTGTTTGAGTTCAGTCACTCAAAGAACAGAGCGGCTGGGTTCACGTTGAGTTCAGACGCTCTAAGAACAGCACGGTTCCAGCCCTCTGTCCCCTGCAGTGACCGTGTTGTCCCGGTCGCATCGCGCTCTGGCCAGTGGTTCCACATCATTACCGGTGGTACACAGTGTAGGAATCATGGGTAAACTACAGCACGCAGGCCTGTCAGAGCTCTCACAAACTGCTCACCAGGATTTCTGGACCTGAGAGCAACCAAACCACTCAAGCGCAAACTATGCGTTCCGTTAATTTCTCAAACCTGTCCTTCCACTTGTTCATCTGATCTGGGCGAGTTTTTATTTGCTTGTGTTGGGGGAGAAACGAGCTCAGCTTTCGTCAGTCTTTTTGGAATACCAATTTCCAGATAATTTTTCAAACCCCGGTGTTTGTGTTGGGGGCAGTCAGAGATCGGCAGTTCTGTACAATAATACCGGCAGCTTCTCTTTGGACATCCTGCGAGTGTTATAGCGGCTGACTGAAGTGTTGAACGATCAAAATGATTCCCAAGTTGTCTTTCCCGGTGCCGAGTAAAACACATCCTCTACTGACAAAATGTTCCCATCACACCGAGGACTGGACGGAAAGCTAAGAGTGCGGTTTAGAAGCTGTTATTTGTGAGGGCAGGATCAACATTTTCACCTTGTCTAGCCCCAGGCGTCCGAGCTTGCGTACTGTGCCCAGTTCCAAATGCTGTCCACTCCTTTCTATTTCCTCTACACAATTTTTTTTTCTCCCCATTTTTGGGCAGGGTGCTATGCTGCCCTTTTTATATTCTCTTACTCACTGTGTCGGTCCTTAAATGCAGTTTTGTTCACTGAAACTGGCTAATAAATCAAATGGTAGCCTACCCCTTGCCCAATTACTCAGGAACTCGGTACGGCTTCAAACGTTTCTTATTTCAATCGATCACATACTGTAAAGCAATCTAACGGTCGGTAACATGAGCCCGTTACCGCTTATATGGTACAGGTTAGAGCTGAAAAAAGTGTGTTTAAGTCGTGAACAGTCTGGCTCTTGAGTGTAGTTGTCGGATCTCAGGTAGTCCGGTCACCCGAGATCCGAGCCCAGAACCTGTCAAGCTGAAGACGAATGGGTCTAATGTACAAACGCAGTATGCGGCTACGCTCTGAAAATAGATTACAGCGGATGCAGGTCTGTGAGAGAGGGAGGAGGAGGAGGCAAAATCAACCCTGAAGTTAAATTTTAAAAAATGATGATTCCATGAGAGGAGATGAATAACACAAGAGCGTGGAGAGGGAGGGAGGTTCACAGACGCGTGTATTTCACTCCTCAGACTGTCCACAAGGATCCCCAGCGAGTCCCCAGATGGAAATGGTGTGAGGACACGAACTCATCTGCCCCTTAACACTGACCTCAGATCAGCTTTCCCAAAAAAAAACACTTTGAGGTGTGGAGAGCTTCAATAACAGAAGGTAAGAGGATCTAGGTGGCTTCTACAACCCTCCAGCACTGATCTGAAATCAGTGTTCCACCATTTTAAAATGTGTATGGGTTGAGGATATGAGGTGGGCTGGATGATTCTAGAGCAGTTTCGGAGCGTGTGAGCAGGACCCTCCAGCACAGCAGAGCCCCACTGTTGATGGTTCCTGTTCACAGCCTCATTAGGTCTTACTACACCGCCACACACACTTGGCAGACACGGGTCAGGCAAGGAAACCTGCAAACTTATTTTAGGACATATAAAAAAGACGAAAATCAAGCGTTATTTATGGCAGTTGGCATGCAGCATTCATGGATTTTCCCATGTTGTTTGCCAAGAAATGTCCAGGGGTGGGGAGGATTAATAAAATACACTGTCCGTGTTTCAGACCGTCCAGTCGTTCACATGGGTAGCTTTCAGATTCATAAACATCGTTTATCATGCTGCCCAATCACGTATGACTGCCTGTTCTTTTTTTTTTATAACGCGTTTGAAAGACGCATTCCATCGCAAATTCCGTGAGTTCCGTGGCTGGTGAACAACTTGCCATTCCGGGGTGATTTCATAAGCTGCACGTTTGATTCGTTTTAAGCCCCCGTGACTCGTGAATCCGCTGTGAGGGTAGGCCTACGAAGGCCTCGCTACACCGCTAAACCGTCACGGACAGAGTGGTGTGTTTCTGTAATCTCTGTCGAACCTCGAAACACCAGGCTTGATCCATCCTACACTCAGTGCTCCAACAGGTGCAGGAAGACGTTAAGAATAAACCATTAAGGTGATAAATAAAGCCTAGCTGTTTGGCCCCAGTGTAATTCAGGGTAGGCCTATAATTTATTTTGTCTGTCCAGATTTTATCTTCCTGTGGGGGCGTTCATGTTATTAGTCTTTCATGTGCAGTTAGCTTAAACTCGCCACTGTATAAAGCTTTTCCGTATGCCTTCGCGCCCACAGGATCCGTTTATAAGTCAATTAACTAGCGTGATGGCAACGGTCCATTAGTCTGTAGATTGATACCTGTGTTTGATTCTGCCAATGTGACACACAGGCTTGAGCTTATTTTTTCTTCGAAAAGTTGTTATTTAGCTATGATTTAATACCACCTTGGCCCATTTTCTGTCACGAAAATTGTCATTTTTATCATGGAAAATTGGGACTTGCCTACTACATGTATTTCTATGAGTGAATTAGTCTGCTGGGTCCAGCAATGAGAGTTGTTAAACATCTCAAGGCAACTGCAAATGTGGACTTTGTAGACGCGCACCCCGCTAACAAAATTAGGTCCCCGAGGACATCCCCTGAACGTCTAGAAATGTAATCAGGATGTCGCCCTGACGTCCTTTTGTAGGGTTTTCTAAACGTTACGTGGACGTCACAGAGAACGTTCCCTAGACGTTCTAGCAACGTCCCCCCAGACATTCATTACATGACGTTATATTGTAACAAGCAAGCAGACGTTGCAGGAACATCCCTGAATGCCCCATGAATGTTATGAGCACAACGTCATATCTTAACCGGATACGGACGTTGCTTGAACGTCCCCGAAAAATTCTAATGAAATGTCATATTGTAACCAAACAGTGACCTTCCTAGGAATTTAATAACGTCCTGGTAATGTTTTTAGGACATCCCTAGGAAACGTCACATCATAACTTTGAGGGGACTAAAAGGGGACGTTGTTTGCTGGGCAGTAGCTAGAGCCTAGGCCTAGCCTACTTGAGTAATGGACAAGACTAGAGCAGCTGTGTCACAAGAGTAGCTAACGTGTGAATCAGAATATCCGTTGGCTGAGAAAACATGAATTATATTAATAGCCTAGGGAATATCAATGCAAAAGCACTGCGATGTATGGCCTCATAGAAAGGAGTTATGAGTGCGGATTAATTTTTAAGTGGTTAGGCCTACTCAAATTACGTGCCCATGCCAAGAAAGGAGATTGAAAGGCAGATTATTTGACACGCAAGGACTTTGACTATAGCTATAGTTGAACGCTGCCAAGATAAACGTTCAGTGTAAGCATTAATAAACGCACCACTTTAAATGATGATTATTAGCCAAAATCCACCCCCGGCCTCAAACACACAGGTGTGCAAAGCTTCCGTGAATCTCCTGCTGGGCTTTCAGGCAGCGCGCCTATATCCACCGTTGAAATTCAACTCTACATAACTTGTAAGGTAATGCTTGTACTCCAAGCCTCCGCTTGTACCACGACAGTGCACGTTTTGTACTTTACGGTTGTGTTTATGTTATGTTCTCTATGTGGCCACTTTCCACACCCCGAATGTACTGCCTGGCCAAAAAAAAAAAGTCGCACACTAATATTTCGTTGGACCGCCTTTAGATTTTATTACGGCGCGCATTTGTCATGGCATTGTTTCGACACCCTTATGCAACGTCACAACATTTATTTCCTTCCAGAGTTGCATGAATTTTTGGCCGAGATCTTGTATTGACGACGGGAGAACCACTCCGTGAAGTCTTCTCCAGCACATCCCAAAGACCTTTCAAAGGGGTTAAGGTCAATGGGGTGAATTGGTGGCCAATTCATGTGTGAAACTGATTCCTCATGCTCCCTGAACCACTCTTTCACAATATACTTTTTAAATACATTAAAAAGCCAAAAATATATAAACCTGTCTATGTTGGTACAGAGTTCCAACGTTCCTCTAGATCATTGTTTCTCAACCCTGGTCCTCAAGGCATTGTAGGCTATGCTGTTTTTTGTCAAAGCCGAAAATAGGTTTAAGTTCTACCATAATTGTGTGGTTAAACTTATTTTAACACAATGCAGGTTTCGCTTGTTGCCATTTGCTGTCAGTAGGCTAAACTCCGTTCATTTTATACAGAATTATAGTGTTTTGACATTTTTGTCCAATATTAGGGAGTGATCTTTGCTGCATGTTTTTTTCTAAATTATTTGTTCTTAAACTAACATCGACACAACACAGAATAATTATTGTACAGTCGAAAGCTTGATTTCTTGAAGGTATGACTATTATCTGCCACATCAGTAGGTAATGGGCCGCATCATTCACTCGGCCTGTGTCTTAAAGGGTTAACGGTGCCTCTTTCGTTTCGTGTCCTTGCTGTTCTCAAAGACGAGGCCTGCCCTGACCAGACCCTTGCGATTGTTAACAGCTGTATTGTTCCATCCCTAATCTCACATGTCAGAGCTGACCATGTTGATCAGTCTGTGAATCTATCTGCCATCTTGGCCGTACTTGTTAAGAAGCTAGATGACTCTTTATCTGTTCAGTCTTTCCTTTCCTGCTACCAAGTGGTTTCAATTTTGCCCCATTTTCATGGGTGTCTTCCGCCCGAAAATTTAGCAAAAGAAGATTTATTTATTGCCTCCGGAGCCATGGAGCGGGAGTGGTCATGTGTGGATTTGATTTATTATAATCTCTAACATTTCTAGTGCTTATGATCTAGTATACACATAAGCTTACTAACAACTGCCAACTAACTGAAGATGCCAACATTGGGTGTCACTTCATTTCAGTGTCAGTCAGGAATGAACACATTATGTAGCATGTGTGGGAATACAGAACAAAAAAAACAGCTGTTTTGTAGTGGGAATAGCGGTCGTTCATTAGAAATAGCCTTGATGACTGAGTGTAGTGAGAAACGTAATCCTTAACCCTTTAAGGTGTAAGATCACAAATATGTGATTAGATTAGAATGTTCTTAACTGAATATTTTAATGCTGATGTAACACTCACTGCTGGTAATTGAAAGCAATTTAATTCTTGAAAAATATTCCAAAAAACCTACTCTTCAAAGGGTTTGGGAATATCCCTGATCACTTAGTCAGATGAGCGGCCCATTTATTATGAATATCCTTGCTGGTAGGCCTGATGGATGTCATGGTTATGGAAGGCAGTCACACTAAAGGCTTCAGTTAGAGTCTCGTCTGTTTTATCTGGACTGGGTAATAAAGTATTTGACCACCCTCCGGAAACGCAGACAACCTTGGCGGGTCATTTATCATCCACCAGGGGGCGGCGTAGCCATAACAGTCCCACGGTGTCACGGCTCAGTCTTACGGACTGTTGGGGCGCTCCTGGGGTCCACTCTCAAAATGAAACATAGGGGCCACATATGGTCCTGTGTCTTAAGACAAGATGGAGTCACTGGGCACACTGTTGCCGTGACACTCTTTCACAATCTAATCTAGGGATGAGTACAGGGAGTACAGCAAGCACAATCACATTGAGTGCTGTAAGTGGATCACTGAATCTAGCTGGCTGTGATCCAGGTGTAACCAGATGTAAGGGGAACTCTGGTGAATTGGTCCGTTATCCCCTAACTTCTGCCAAATTGCCTTTTTTCTCTCTCCAATAAGAGGACATACTGCAAATTCGATAAAATTATGACGACGTATTTTGTCTTGATGTGACACGGCATGAACACATTTATGTTTGTAGTTTATTAGAAACTTAAGGAGTCTCACGTGCACGGATGCGCCAGAGGTCAAAGGTCAGGAGCCAAGGGGGAAACACTAGCCACAACCCGATCCTTCAATAGGAGCCAATACAGAAGTGTGCAACTACACAAACGGACGAGATAAATGTGCAGGTGACAGACTGACACATAGTGATGTATGGATGGAACACAAGGGGCAGAAACAGACGTAAAAATGCAGTTGAATGTGGAGAGGGGGCGTTCAGTGGGTTTTTTGGGGGGGGGGGGGGGGTTTTGCCAGTAACTACAGAGATGCTGTGTTTGTGGTTTGATGGGGGGTGGCGGAGGATGGTATTTGCTGACAGGATGGCTGACTCTCTTCCTAATGTGGCATTATTTCTTGTGTTAATAATCTCAGTCCACATTAAGTTACGCATTAACACGCGTGATAAATTCTGCCAGCGAATCAGAGATTTCTGTTGATTTCTCCGCCCTTGCAGACACTTTGTTGGCCAGACAGACGGACAGAAGCGCCAGCAGAAGGTATGAGCGCTATGCTGTGGACAAGGCAGCCGGATGGGAGGCTTTAAAAGTTTTCACCTTGAAAAGGGCTCCCTCTCTTTCTGGGGTGGGGGGGCGGGGGTCATGTTCAAAACATTTGGAAAAGTGTTTCATTACATTACGTTTACCCTCCGCAGATGGGAATCTGCCCAAAAGTAAAACATTTATGGAAGAAAAAGAAATCTGCCGCCATATGTGTTTAGATATTTTTCATTTATTGATGTCTATGCAAAATCTTTCCATTAACAGAGGCCGTGCCCCTTCCAACAGTTTTTTTTAGAAGTGCATAGTGGTTTTTACATGCAGCATGTTAATATATATGTGTTTTTTTTAGGATATAATATATTTATATCCCAACAAACTGAAGTCCCTTGATTGTGGATCATAGTAATAATGAATGTATCAAAGTATGAAATAGCCCCACATTTAACAAAATAAATATGACATACGGTATGTACGTAAGATGTTGACACTACACGTCATGAGATTTGTAAGCATCGATCAATTATGGCCGTCTTGCCTCAGTGCTCGAGTAGCTGTAGACTAGAAAGATGGGATCTTGTGACTGTGAGGCAGACGAGAGGCCGGTGCCCGTAAGGGGGTGTAGAACTCCCCAGAGTAACTGGGGGGTCGGGACTGAGTTGTCGTACAGAACAGATGTCCCCAGTCTCCTATTGGCTCAGTAATGGTGGTGTTGGCCACCAAGGCTCAGAACAGCGATTACAGTCCCAGCCCCGGTGCAGTGGTTCTGGCTGTGAGGGGCTCGTTCTCCAGGGGAAGGGGGGAGTGGTAGGGAGGACGGGTGAGATCCGCTGTCGAAGGTGCGCGAGGGATCGGCGGGCGTGGCAGACTCTCGCCCGTTCACACGGCGCCCCTCAGCTCCCAGGTGTTGGCGGTGCCTGAGCGAACAGCTGGACATCGATGCCCTGGAGCGCGCGGTGCGCTCAGAGCTACAAATTACCCACAATTACACACACCGACGTCTGCAACCTCAGACCGCGGCCAGATTGCTGCAGCTTGTCTCCGTCACTCTCGCTGTAGTTTAATGCCCGTCAGCAGATGTGGTGTGTGAACTATACTCTGAGGAGGACGCACTTAAAACCCTCCCTTATATACATTCAGAGGATACAGTTAAATGCCTTTCATCCTGTACAGTTGGATGAATGCAGTGAAATTTACTTTATTCAGTTGTAGGCAGTGGTCGTGGTTGATTTGTAAAATTTTTGATGATATCACAGAAAACCATTAAAACTAAGAGGATGGAAAGGGGCCATGGTAGTTTTACAAAGAGGATGGGTTTTTCTAAATGTTTTAACAGGAAGGATGGCATCCCCTTGCATCCCCCCTCAAATTGACCCCTGGATGTAGGCAGACGGATATAGTGAAATAGTTCCTCAGATGCCAACACCAGGGACCCCAACAGTAAGGAGCCCCAACACCCGGCGACTTGAGGGAGAAAAGGAAGCTGGAGGAGAGGAAGAAAAGAGGAAGAGAAGAAGAGTTCTCAACTCTGCGCCGCGTTTTCGTCTCTCGTGCTTGTGCCTCAACGGGTGGGACGGAGGAGGTCTGAATCATAGAGGTCCCGGGACAGAGAGAGAGAGAGAGTGAGAGATCGGGACAGAGAGAGATATCGGGACAGAGAGATAGAGATCAGGACAGAGAAAGAGAGAGATTGGGACAGAGAGAGATTGGGACAGAGAGAGAGTGAGAGATTGGGACAGAGAGAGAGTGAGAGATTGGGACAGAGAAAGAGAGAGATTGGGACAGAGAGAGAGAGAGAGAGAGATTGGGACAGAGAGAGAGAGAGAGATTGGGACAGAGAGAGATATCGCCAGCTGAGAGCGCAGGGCTGGTTATGTGTGAATTAAAATAACTGAAACCACAACGCGGAGAAAAGAAGAACAATATGGACACAATGAAAGAGAGAGGGGTGGGAAAGAAGAGGGTCAGCAAAAGGATGATGGATCATAGGAGGAAGAGAGAGGGAGAGATTCCCAGACTGAGAAGGGGTGGTTTTGTTGGGGGGGGGGGGGGGTTGTGTGGAAGGGGTGCTGTTAGGACTGGAGCTCTACAGAAAGGGGAGGGCTAACAGAAGTGTGTGTGTGAGGACCCCAGACACACTCAGAATCCTGTCGGATAAATCCCTTCAAGAGGAGGAGAGCTTTCTGTCTCGTACACACGCGCCCCACACACACGTACACGCGCGCTCGTCCACACAAACGGATTCTGTGACTTCTCTCTGTCTCCATGGCTCTTTGGCTGCAGGGGCGGCTCGTCCTCTCCCCCAGGAGGAAGGCGGCGTTTGTGGCCCTGTTCCTGTTCTGGGGCCTTCTCCCCGAAGTTCTCCCACAGGACACCGGGACACACGGGCGTCCCTCAGGGGTAAGTCTCTGGACCGGCCTCTGAGACAGCAGGAGAGCGAGGATAAGCTTGGAACCAAACCTCTAAATGTGTGTTCAAGTTTGGGCGGCAGTGTATTATAATGGTTAATGTAACCTATGGCATTCAGGTAACCTGAAGGTTGCAGGTTTGATTCCCAGGTAGAAAAGGACACTGCTGTTGTACCCTTGAGCCAAGTATTTAACTGGAATTACTTTAGTATATATCCAGCTTGTCCAGCTCTTATCTCTGGATAGATCAAGACTATAACACTGCACTATATGTGCATTGAGTATAGTACCATGTGTGTGAGAAATAATGTTATCCCACCAATAAGAAGTGCAGTGTTATAGAAAATATGATTTAAACATTTGACACACTACTATGTGATCTAATACTTAGGATGATGTATTGAATTTCACATGGTAATAATTTCCAGTGAGGGTTACATGCATAATAATACCAAGTATTAATTAAACCTCCCAGTGTAAAAACTGAGGAAGTTAATCACAAAAACTAGGCCCACGTTTTACGTTTGCGCTTGTCAAAAGCCTCCAAAGATCAGGAGAAAGACCACAGGGTAAAGACCACAGGAGAAAGACCACAGGGTAAAGACGGTGATGAGAGAAACCCAGCTGGGAAGGTCACTGCTGACGGCAGAGGTTTGTAATCAGATGGACTGTTTAGGAACGACCTGCGTGGAGCTGAGATTTCCGAACAGATAAACGTTCTGATGCTTCATTAGTTCTTCCAGACCTGACCTGTGGGCATGAATGGAGGAACGTGGGCTGGCCACGAGGTGATTTTTATTTGCGTGTGTTCGCTTGTGATAGACTCGTGGGGAGATAATGAGCTGGTTTGTCAGGACCACTGAACATAAGCTCAACGTAAGGGTTTGATGGACGGACAGCCAACAAGGGATTACATAGCCAGGAATTACCTTCTCAAATTTTGCTTCCATAGAGACCCTCTTAAAACGTACAAAAATAACATTATTAGTGTCACAGCTTAACAAGTGAGAACTGCCTACTGTACATTTTAAAGAAATAAACTATACATTTTTTTTTTTTTTTTTACTACCATTAGAAAACCCAGCAGAGAATGTTCTTAAACAGCTGCGTAAATATGATATCAAATCCAAATCTGAAATGAGAATGTAGTGACGTGTTTATTTTACCATTTGCATACTGTATGTTGATATAATGAGTATAAATGTGGTGAGTCATAATTATGGTGTGGTTTTTAATGTTGAATGCTGCCCATATATGATTCCATGTCTGTAAAGCTATGATGATGTAATCCATCTATGTTATCTATATTTAATTTTTCATTAATGTTAATGTTGCCATTGAAGAAGATTGAGTATTTATTTATCAGAAGTATGTGTGTGTGTGTCTGTCTGTGTGTATGCTTGTGTGTACATGTGTATGAGTGTGCGTGTATATGTCTCTATGTGCATTTTTGCACTTGAAATTGATAACCTGCCGCAGTTCTGCAGTAAGGAAAGGCAGATGAAGTACTGTAGATCCACGGGATCCAAAACTATTTTGAGACAAGAGGAGTGAAGTGATTTGATTTATTATCATGCTCCTTGTGTGGGGGCCGGACATGCTGGGGGGGGGGGGGTAACAGAATGATGATATTGGTGAGAACTGCGCTCTGTCATCTACTGCCAGAGGTGCAATAATATTGAACTGTGTCCATGACTGTAATTGATTACCTTTTAAACAGAACCATGGGTCTTTCCAGGAGGCTTACCTTATAGTTATTACTCAATACAGGGCTACTCAGAGCAATATGTGCACTCACTCTTATTACTTCAGTGCTTCATTTAATCTCATCACCGCCATTAGGAAGGAGGCGGCGGGGATGACGTTGGGATTAGGGCGGGCATTAAGGGAAAAGTATCTGCTGCCAAGATCAGCAGAACAGCGCAGCCTTAAATTTGAGTCACGCATCTGCATCGCACTTGCAATGTTAATATTTAATATTTCATGTATCGGCTGAGATAAGCCTATTTACATTATCATTACACTCTATGGTCTTTTTTATATGAAAGTCTCTCAGTAAATTTAAACTTTCCTGAAACAGTGATGCTCGTGGTAATTTATTTTAAAAGTAATATTGTGAATTGTATGTTTAGTTGGAAACAGAAAAAATGATGCTTATTGTTTAATTGTTTAATTTTTATAACTATGAATTAGTCACCTGTTTTTTATATGCTGTAATATGGTGTAAATACATTACATCAGGTGCATTGTAAATAAATCTTCATTAAGATGTAAAAAATAAAAAGAGTTTAGCAATAAAACGATGGAAATATATAATCTTTGTAGGGAAACTCGTCAGTCACGTCAGGCTTGATCGAGTGTGTCATCTACATTGTGAAGTAATGAGTGATTGGGCAAGGTCTGTTGGCCGCGCCCCCTAATGTTCTTTCGTGTCCCTCAAAATTGAGCTGTGCGTAAATGTAAACCTTCTGCTTGTTTTTAATTTGAGAGTGAGGGCAGATCCATGGTCAGACGTTCAGGGGGAAATCAAACCCGACCGTGCTTTTCCCCCCGAGGTCTGAACCCAAAACACACAGAATTACAGCTACAAGCATTTAATCCTTATCTCATCACACTCTCTCAGCTGGTGGGCTAAATACCAACTGTTTCTCCTTATATTGAGTGCGGTGCATCTCTGCCAGGCGATAGCTAACAAATGACAGTCGTCTGGCTCCCGTTCCACAGCCTGTCGTGCACACATTAATACTTGGCCTGATTGCGCAGCTAGACAATATTATCGTTGTTCGTACGGGAACATGCCTCCAGGATTGTGCGACACACTCAACATGATTTCAGAGGAGTTTATTTCTGTTAGTTCCACTTTCACTTGATCGATCCAAGAAGTTGAGCTGGGTTCAGCATAGCCGCAAAGTGCTTGGTCGTTAACTCGACTTGCAAAATGAGGCGTGACCGTGTATCCCTATCCGTGGCATATTTTTCTCATCTGCAAAACATGTGTCAAACGTTTTTCTGAGTAACTCCAATGGCTTACTTCGAGACTTAGGACGCGCTTAGGCTGTCGTCCACGGCAACCAGGGTAGAAAGAGTTCCAAGAAGCTATGGAAATTCTTCTATGAATCAGTGGTGACCAGAGAGGAACTGTACTTACTGTATCTTAAGATACTTCTCACAGACTGTGGGCATGAGTGCTTTGGTGGCAATGCATTGTGGGTGCTCCTCATTGAAAAATAACATTACACATCAGACTGCTTGATAAGACAGATTGAGGGGTCCACAGCAGAGGCAATAAAGAGAAGGAGATGATGGTACTGTGCCGCCGATTACCCTCAAAATGTTCAGCCCACATCACGCCCCTCAACACCGGGCCAAAATATCTGAGCCGTTTTACTATCAATAAAGATTCCATATGGTTCGCAGTAGTAAAACTACACAGCTGGTATGTAGCTAGTATTGTGATTTCTAACGGAAATGTGGAAATATAATGAATTTCATTCTGTGACTGAGCCTTATCAAAATGTAACTCCTAAATCTGTTTCGTCTGTGTGCAGTATTTTTCGTGGAGTAGAGGACTAGGGCGTTCCTGTCTATAAGACTGGAGACATTTGCTCTCTCTCCAGATAATCTTCAGGACAAATGTTTGAAGTTAATGTCTTTTTCTCTTAGTCGTAGCCTCTTCTCCCTCACCTTCCCAGCTATTTGTTTATTTCAGAACAAATGTATTCCTGTTGTCTTCTCTTTCTCCCTCTCGCTCTCCTCACCAGAAAGACCTCAGGAATCTGGGCACAGTCGTACCACAGATGTATTGGTTTGGGATAAAAGAGGAAAAATATTTAATACAGAAAAAAGCTGTTGCTTTCTCACAATATGAGACCGTGGCAGCAGATTGGTATGAAAATACAGGAGTGCCTGAAAGAAGTGGAATGTGTGTGTGTGTTTGTGTGTGGAAGGAAACCACAGAAAAAGAGATGGTAGTTGAGCTTATTTGTCTGATTGAACCACATGACATGAAATGTGTATGTCTTACATAATATCATATATCAGTTATTTGTGTAGTAGGTATCCAAATACAGCCTATATAAACATTACAGCTTACCTACTGCACCATACATTTGGCATAATTATGAATTCATACAGCTGGATTTTTACCAAAGAATCTTGCACTAAGTATGTGTATGTGTGTGTATGTGCCCATGTGGGCATGCGTGTGTGTTTGTTTGTGTGTGCCCGTGTGAGTGTGCGTGTTTGTTTGTGCGTGTGTGTGTGTGTGCGTGCGTGCGTGCGTGCGTGTGCGTGCATGTGTGTGTGTTCCTTAGGAGCCTGTGTGTGAGGGGTACCAGGTGGACGTCTGTGGGGTGTGTGCGGGGGACGGCTCATCCTGTGAGGTGGTCAGTGGGACATTCTCTCGCTCCTTTCTCTCCGTGGGCTACCACAAGATCCTGGAGATCCCCCTGGGAGCCCAAAATATCCGCATAATGGAGACCGTGAAGAGCAAGAACTACCTGGGTAAGAGGAGCGCTGCTCAGCCCCGCATCTCCCCTCCAACACCATCTCCCCTTCAACACCACCTCCCCTCCAACACCACCTCTCCTCCAACACCACCTCCCTTCCAACACCACCTCCCGTCCAACACCATCTCCCCTCCAACACCATCTCCCGTCCAACACCACCTCCCCTCCAACACCACCTCCCCTCCAACACCACCTCCAACACCACCTCTCTTCCAACACCACCTCCCCTCCAACACCAGCTCCCCTCCAACACCACCTCCCCTTCAACACCACCTCCCCTTCAACACCACCTCCCCTTCAACACCACCGCCCCTCCAACACCACCTCTCCTCCAACACCACCTCCCCTCCAACACCATCTCCCCTTCAACACCACCTCCCCTCCAACACCATCTCCCCTCCAACACAACCTCCCCTTCAACACCACCTCTTCTCCAACACCACCTCCCCTCCAACACCACCTCCCCTCTAACACCACCTCTCCTCCAACACCATCTCCCCTCCAACACCACCTCCCCTCCAACACCACCTCTCCTCCAACACCATCTCCCCTCCAACACCATCTTCCCTCCAACACCACCTCCCCTCCAACACCACCTCCCCTCCAACACCATCTCCCCTCCAACACCATCTCCCCTTCAACACCACCTCCCCTCCAACACCATCTCCCCTCCAACACCACCTCCCCTCCAACACCACCTCTCCTCCAACACCACCTCCCCTCCAACACCACCTCCCCTCCAACACCATCTCCCCTCCAACACCACCTCCCCTTCAACACCACCTCCCGTCCAACACCACCTCCCCTCCAACACCACCTCCCCTTCAACACCACCTCCCCTCCAACACCACCTCCCCTCCAACACCACCTCCCCTTCAACACCACCTCCCCTCCAACACCACCTCTCCTCCAACACCATCTCCCCTCCAACTCCATCTCCCCTCCAACACCACCTCCCTTCCAACACCACCTCCCCTCCAAAACCAGCTCCCCTCCAACACCAGCTCCCCTCCAACACCACCTCTCCTCCAACACCACCTCCCCTTCAACACCACCTCTCCTCCAACACCATCTCCCCTCCAACACCACCTCCCCTCCAACACCACCTCCCCTCCCCTTCAACACCACCTCCCCTTCAACTCCACCTCCCCTTCAACACCACCTCTCGTCCAACACCACCTCCCCTTCAACACCACCTCCTGTCCAACTCCACCTCCCCTCCAACACCACCTCTCCTCCAACACCATCTCCCCTCCATTTCCTGTTTTCTCCCTCAAATACTCAAGCTTTCAATGTGAGTTCTCTTCCCTAAAAATGTCCATCAAAGCGCCTTTATCTTTTTAATCAACAGTGATGTCCCCAAAATTGGTATTATTGGTGGACAATGTGTCTGCTCTCTGAGCTGTTGTCTGTGAACAGCAGAGGTGGAAAGTCCAGGGGTCAGAAATTAAAAGTCCTGCCATGTGTTTCTTCCACCCATGAACTCCAGCCAGCTGATTTCACTAGTTAGTTCTGCCTCCTGGCTGAAGAATTGTGCAACTTCGCAAATCCAAGTGATTGGAACAAAATACTGGGGAGGATTTTTACTTTCTGAACTTGGACTCCACCTCTGGTGAACAGCGTACCTATGCACTGTTGTTGTCTATAGACTGAAGTCCTATGTTCATATGTCATTATTTAAAATATAACGTACCAAACATTAAGCTGCGTCTCTAACCCAGTTCTGTCTCTCCACGTAAGGACGTTGACTGTGTGCCCATGTCTGTTTCAGCGCTCAGAACAACAGGGGGTGACTCTGTCATTAACGGGAACTGGGCCATCGACAGACCCGGCATTTTTTTCGCCGCTGGGACCGAGCTGACGTACCGGCGGCCCAACGAGATCCGCAGCAGAACCGGAGAGTCCGTCACCGCTCCGGGGCCCACCGCCCAGGAGCTACACCTCTATGTGAGACAGATTAGGGCACGAAGACTTAAAATCTTACTGAATAATGAATCAAGACTGGGTCATTTTTCATAGGCTTAAACATTTGATATGAGCAAAAAAGTATCTTCCAGGACTCTGTATGTACACATTAGTCACTGATTAGTTTGCAGTTTGTGTAAGGATGCAGCTGATCTGAAAATCCCAAACCCAATCCTTATTCTAAATTTAATCACACCCTCGGTTGAAATCCCAATCCCACAACGAAATCAATCAAAACATTTTCATGTAATTCCATAATCTTTAACTGTGTAAATGTTACAGTATGATACTCACTAGCAGTTGTAGAATGCTTGTATTAAATGCAGAGTAACATCATTAGTAATTTGCTTACATTAGTACCTTGTTTTATGCTCTATCTTCATGAAGCATTTGTAAATGGCTGACAGTGTGGCGTATGACACTATATTCTGGTTTAATTACAGTGTAATAACATACGTAAACAACTGAGTGTGATTCATTAAAGTCAATGCTCTGGCTTAATTACAGTGTAATGACAGATAAACAGTTGACTGGTTTGTGACAGGAAATGCTCGAGCTTAATCACAGTGAAATAACATTTTTAGTATGTAGAATTTACCAATTTCTCTGTTTCCACATACCACCAGCTAATCTACCAGCAGCCTGGTCCCATTGTGTTTTATGAATACACACTGCCCAGACAGAACACTGTCATCCACCAGTCGGCCCCGCACTCAGAAGTCCTGCCATTGGGTGAGTGCAGAGTCTGTTAATCAAAATGGTGGCAAGACAAGTGGTCATAGAGGTGCCTGACCACCTGACCACCGCTTGTGAGTGAAATGCTCGCTGGAACCAAAAAACCACTTCAGGTGGAAATGTTAGCGTTAGCCCTGTCCAGCGATTCCGTACCTGAGCAGGTGTTCTCCGGGCTGAGGTAAAGTGAGTTAGCTAATGCCACTCAGGACACCTCCACTTCCAGGTTGTCCTTACGTTACCCTCCGCCCCCCCCCCCCCCCCACCCAGCGGAGACCTGGCTGCTGCACAGCGCAGACGGGCGGGGCCACGACCCTTCAGACGTGGGCGGGAACGAAAACTCGATCGGCGGGGTCCACCCGAACCAGGTCCCCTCCGAGCCCCTCCCCCAGGCCACCGACCGCCCTGCTGCCCAGTTCGACCCCGGCCAGCTCTCACCTCACACCTGGAGACGCACCGGAGCCTCGCTCTGCAGCGCCACCTGCGGGACAGGTGAGGCCTAGCACAACCCAATGAGCAACTTATTCCCTTTGCTCTAAAGCAGCCTGCTTCGTCTACTTCTTCCCGAAGGTCAGCCATTGTTTATAAACGCTGCATACGGGCCAAATATTTCCCGCATATTGTCTATAAAACATTGTTTGTATAAGAGGTATTATCCAAGAGTGTAAACAAATTAGATGCCATCAGTGGACATCTTTTACTTGTTATTGTCATTAGTGTGAGGTATGCTGACACTGTACAGATACAGACCTGGATATGGTCTCAATTTTTGAGACATCTGAATTGTATTTGGTTTTTTTTTGTCTCAATGATCAAAGAACGGAATTTCCGTGAGCTGCCAGTTTAAAAAGCATAAACAGTTGACGGATACCAGTGAACCATTACATGCTACATAACCGCCAAGCTTACATACTGTCACCGCAACATTCAGTGTTTTTTTGTTTTGTTTTTCTATTTATTTATTTATTTATTTATTCGGCACGCATATAGTCACACTTCATCACAATTTCTGTAATATGCCCTGAACAAACACAGTACCTGGTGGCAAGACAAGTGGTCATAGAGGTGCCCTCCAGGACTGAAGTACCTTTAAAGCAGATACATTGGCGGTCCATTTGCATCACCTGCTTAGACACCTGCATGACCTGCGATCTCCAGTGTAGGGAAGCATTCGTCCTTCTACGCTGAGCAGCAATGAGAAACAGATAGAATTGCAGCAATGAATAATATTCAGACGCATGACTTTCACATGCTTTTAATAAAGCAGAAGTTAATATAAGCTGAGACATGTAAATTAAGACAGAATGAGAACTTGGGAGATCTGGGACAGTTTTACGGGGGAAAGGCGATGTGTAGTTGCTGTACCGTGCCGAAACTTCCTACAGTTGACATATCTGAAAAACAAACATGCGTGACTATTACCAAGTTAAATATTTTGAAATGTGTGCTGTAGGCTATATTTTGCATAAATATTGTCTTGATACGCACACATACTTGGAATTCTTATTTGACCCAGTATTGACTATGAAGAGCTTTAGACTCTTTGTGTACCTGCAGTACAGTGGCTTCTGTTACATTTTTTTAAAGGAAAACATACACAATAAAATGTCCAGTGTTAATTCAACTCTCACAGAGTACATGCAAGTCCAATAGGGACCATATGTACTCTGTAAGAGTTTATTATTTAAACTAGGGACTTGGGGGGCAGGGAGGTTAGAAAGGGAGGTGCAGACTGCCCAGATGGAAGCTTTCAAGGCTGCCTATAATAATAGCGAGAACAATTATATATTTTTAGGGCAGAATTCTAGTAAGGGTGGCTTGGGGTAGCAGGTGCTAGAAGTATTAAAAAAACATTTTTAGAACTTGAGGCTGTTATGAATAATGGCATTATTTTAAGTCTTTTAAGCTTGCGTTGTCTTTGTAAAATTCTAATGATTTTACTTTGTTAAAGGGATAGTTCACCCATTTTGAAAAAGTTGGTATTGTTTTATTTACCCTGTTCCGGTTTCACCATTGTAGCTGAAATGGGCTAAACCTGAATTGGAATATCGTCCTTGTGTAAAAGTTAAATCCAATGGCAAGTTGCAAATTTTTAGCATTGTTCCAATTCAGATTTAGCCAATTTTAGCTAAAATGCTGGGACCAGGACAGCATCTCACTACAGCCTTACATACTATTTTGGGGGTAAGTAAAACAATATAACATTTTTTTAAATAGGTGAGCTATCCCTTTAAGGCCTTGAGAACAAGGTGTGCGGATTATTTAGCCAATCAATTATTTAAATGAACCACTGGTGCTGAGACGACCCAAAAACCAGCAGACACTGTGGCCCTCCTAGACTGGAGTTATACCAGCAGACACTGCAGCCCTCAAGGACTGGAGTTTAACACCTGTGCTCTAGAATGATGTGAAGTTAGGGTTAAGGTTAGAAGGTAACCATGTGAGATGCAGTCAAGAGAGAGGTTGTATCTTGCCAAATGGTGTGGATTACTCAGGTAACTGACTTACCTGTCAGCCACTGGTGAAAACCACTGTAGCTTCAGGTGTGTTCTAGTGCTAACAACAGAGCTCTACTGGAATCTGTAAACTGCCCCAGGCTCCTTGTGTTTCAGTTCAACGCTGCTCTACCAAGTGTAGTAATTATCGTTTAAACTTTCAGCTGTTTAAACTGGTGACTTTCTTGATTTTTCCAAAGAGCTATGTTATAATAAGAGAAGGTTCATAGGTCAATTACAGGTTTCTGCTGTGGAACACCAGGTGATTTATCTCTTTCACTTATTCATTATATCACAGGTGTGAGAATCCAGTCCTGGAGGGCCGCAGTGTCTGCTGGTTTAACTCCAGTCCTGGAGGGCCGCAGTGTCTGCTGGTTTAACTCCAGTCCTGGAGGGCCGCAGTGTCTGCTGGTTTAACTCCAGTCCTGGAGGGCCGCAGTGTCTGCTGGTTTAACTCCAGTCCTGGAGGGCCGCAGTGTCTGCTGGTTTAACTCCAGTCCTGGAGGGCCGCAGAGTCTGCAGGTTTAACTCCAGTCCTGGAGAGCCGCAGTGTCTGCTGGTTTAACTCCAGTCCTGGAGGGCTGCTGTTTCTGCAGGTTTAACTCTAGTCCTAGAGGGCTGCAGTGTCTGCTGGTTTAACTCCAGTCCTGGAGGGCTGCATTGTCTGCTGGTTTTCAGTGTGTTTCAGCACCAGTGGTTAATTTAAGTTGCTGATTGGCTAAATAATCCATATAACTTGTTCTCAAGGCCTTAATTGGCCGCTGATTGAAAGGAAACCACAAAAGAACGTGACAATGTGGCCCTCCAGGATTGGAGTTTGACACCCCTGCATTATATCATATTAAAAATTGGGATTCCGATGGGGGGGGGGTGCAGAGGTTTTTGCTTATATTGGATTTCTGGGTTTAAAATAGTGCATTAATGTTTTCTTAAACATACTTAGATTTCTTTGGTCTCAATACTGTTAAAAGGTTTTGCTGGATGGGCAGTGATGACCTTCTAAGGTCGTTCACACTACAGAAAAGTAGGTTGGCTCACATTTTGTGTTATTTAAGGAACATCTGAATAGCTCAGTGACTGAGGTAACTGGGTGATTCATGCTTGTTCTCGTAGGTGCCAGACCTCTGTTAACAGCTGCCAGTTGACATCCATGCTCACTGTTTTAAATGTCTAAATGGAAACGGGATAAAAATGTTAAGAGAACTGTGCTCTGTCATGGCCCTCCATGTTGTGTATTTTTGGGCAGGTAGACGCCAGGTGGTTTTCACCTGTGTGGAACAGGTGACCGACGCTGTGGTCCCAGAGGATCTATGCGAGTTCGCCCAGCGTCCGAGCCCACTGACTGAGGACTGTAACAGCCAGCCCTGCCCGGCCTTGTAGGTGATCACGCCCTCTCCTCTCCATGTCCCCCATAATGCACTACTGACCACACCCTCTCCATGTCCCATAATGCACTACTGACTACACCCTCTCCATGTCCCATAATGCATTACTGACCACACCCTCTCCATGTCCCATAATGCACTACTGACTACACCCTCTCCATGTCCCATAATGCATTACTGACCACACCCTCTCCATGTCCCATAATGCACTACTGACCACACCCTCTCTTTGTCTCATACTGCACTACTTCAGGTCACACTGTATGGTACTGGACTTTCCTAAATCAGCTGGATTCAATCGGCATTCACCTGTAACTATAACTTCTAATTAAATAATTTAATTAAATTTTAATTTAATTAAATTTTTTCTTGACAAATGACTGCAGCTACGATAAATTCTGGTGACAGCTCAAGCGGCAAAAAGAAAGCAGTCAGTGCTGATTGAATGCAGGCCCACCCCTGTAGCCTCGCTGAAGGGTGGGGTCATACCAGGCATGTGTGTTTGAGAGGCCCAGGACACCTCATTCTGTAGCTTCAGTCTGGAATTCCATATGAACCCAGGCCAATATCCGTGCGTAACTCCACAAGCGTGTCTCTGTCCGGGAGTTACCGTAACCCCCTCTCTCTCCGTTCAGCTGGGACGTGGGCGAGTGGTCCGCGTGCAGCAAGACGTGTGGCCCCGGGGCCCAGCGTCGCCAGGTCCTGTGCCGCCAGCCCCTGGGGAACGGCAGCCTGGCCGCCGCCGCCGTCGGGCCGCTGCAGTGCCGACGCCTGGAGCGGCCAGAGACGGTGACCACCTGCCAGCTGAAGATCTGCAGTGAGTGGCAAATCCGCTCCGAGTGGACTCCGGTTTGTATTCGGCAGAAACCTCGGAAACCAGACAAAACAGCTGACAGGGGCGTCGTGCACCCAACAATTTTTGAGGGGTCACAAACTGAAACATACAAAAATGTGGGTGGTTTATGTCCACAATACAATTTTTTTTATTATTTCTTTTTCTTCAGTCATTTGTTTCTACTCTGTTAGTAAGAGTGACAGTATTACACTTCCAACAGTAACAATACACTCTGGGGGGTGGGGGGGGTTGGGGTTAGGGGAAAAATGAGGGGTCCGGTGCCTCAGTTTCAGTGGGCACAACGCCACTGGCAGCTGCTAGCAGCTCTGCATTAATTTATCATTATATGTTGGACATGTAACACGAGAAGTGTGTTACATGTTTGAGTGTGATGTGGCTATGCTGTCTGCAATGTTAACACTTCTTGCTACACTCTAGTCGAATAAATATCCTCTGTCCTAGTTTCTCTCAAATTCATTGTTCAAATTCACTTTTCAATTTTAAACTCTTTATTGTATTGTTAAATGTATAACAATAAATCAGCTTGAAGCGGAAATAAAAAGAAATCAACAACAGTAATGATATTATTAATTGAGTAGTAAGTAGTAAGCCATAGTAAAGTAAATTGAAAACTATAATTATCTAATCTCTGTCTCTCTCCCTCCCCCCTCCACTCTCTGTCTCTCTCCCCCCCCCCACTCTCTCTCTCTGTCTCATGCTCTCTCTCTCCCCCCCCGTCTCTCTCCCCCCCTTCCCCCACTCTCTCTCTCTGTCTCATGCTCTCTCCCTCCCTCTCTTACGCTCTCTCAGTGCTCAGTACCGTGTGGGGTAGGCCAGCGCAGGCGGGTTGTGAGGTGTGTGGATAATCTGGGGGACGTGGTGACAGACGAGGAGTGCAACATGCGGCTGCGCCCTGAGGACGTGCAGAACTGCGACGCAGGGCCCTGCGCCCGCAGCTGGTTCTTCACACGCTGGAGCGAAAGGGTGAGGCCGTGCCAACGGTGATCACGTCATAGTTACTGTCAGCGATCACGTCATAGTTACTATCAGTGATCACACGTCATAGTTACCCTTTAGTGATAATGTCGTAGTTACCGTCAGTGATCACGTCATAGTTACCGTCAGTGATCACACATCAGTCACCGTCAGTGATCACGTTATAGTTACTGTCAGTGATCACGTCATAGTTACCGTTAGTGATCACATCATAGTTGCCGTTAGTGATCACACGTCAGTTACCGTCAGTGATCACGTCAGTTACTGTCAGTGATCACACGTCATAGTTACCGTTAGTGATCATGTCATAATTACCGTCAGTGATCACGTCTTAGTACCGTCAGTGATCACGTCATAGTTACCGTCAGTGATCACGTGCGCTTAGTGTTTCTTTGTTGCAATTAGTGCTCTGATGTTGCAGTTGTTTTGGTCAGTGCTCTGATGTTGTGGTTGTTTTGGTCAGTGTTGTGATGTTGCGGTTGTTTTGGTCAGTGCTGTGATGCAGTTGTTTTTGTCAGTGCTGTGACGTTGCAGTTGTTTTGGTCAGTGCTCTGACGCTGCGGTTGTTTTGGTCAGTGTTGTGATGTTGCGGTTGTTTTGGTCAGTGCTGTGACGTTGCGGTTGTTTTGGTCAGTGCTCTGACGTTGCGGTTGTTTTGGTCAGTGTTCTGATGTTGCAGTTGTTTTAGTCAGTGCTCTGATGTTGCGGTTGTTTTGGTCAGTGCTGTGATGCGGCTGTTTTGGTCAGTGCTGTGACGTTGCGGTTGTTTTGGTCAGTGCTGTGACGTTGCGGTTGTTTTGGTCAGTGCTCTGACGTTGCGGTTGTTTTGGTCAGTGTTCTGATGTTGCGGTTGTTTTAGTCAGTGCTCTGATGTTGCGGTTGTTTTGGTCAGTGCTCGGCGGAGTGTGGTGAAGGCAGTCGCAGCAGGACGGTGGTGTGTATGATGAACCACATCAGCAGCCTGCCGCTGGACAGCTGTGGGGACGAGAGGCCGGACGAGCTGACCCCCTGTGACCTCAGCTCCTGTCAGCACAGACTGGAGTGGTACACAGGCCCCTGGGGACAGGTCAGAAGAGCGTTACGCAAACATACACATATATGAACACACACACACACACATACACACGCACACACGCACACACACATACACACGCACACGCACACACACGCACACGCACGCGCACGCGCACGCGCACGCACACGCACACGCACACACAGACACACACACACACACACACACACACACACACACACACACACACACACACACACACACACACACACACACACACACACACACACACACTATATTGAGTGGAGCTGTGGCTCTTAGTAAGGCGTGCTGCTGTTTCCCCAGTGCTCTGTAGAGTGTGGAAACGGCACACAGACCCGCACAACCGTCTGCCTGCTGCACACCAACGGCACCCTGGGAGTGACCACGCCCTCTGACTGCGCCCACCTGCCCCGCCCTCCCAGCGCCCGCGCCTGCCAGCTCAAGAGGTGCGGGGCCAAGTGGTTCAGCACAGAGTGGAGCTCGGTGAGTGGCGCCATTATCGCCATTCGCACATCAGCGCTCTTCATAACGATGGGCACAAGAGCAGTGCTGCCACCCCATGGCACAATGGATTAACTGCCCCTGATTACCCTTCGCTAAACTGCCAAACTTTTTAATCCTGTAAAAACACCCAGAACAATGAGCCTGTCTGTCTCTCTGTCTGTCCCCACCCCACCATCTCCCTCCCACGTATAGCTCCCTGGCCAACATTGGGATATGACTGCTTTCTGCCAAGGCCACATCATCTGATGCGATTAGAATAATAACCTTGTTCTTGGTGTTTTTGGCACCTCTTTTGGTTGTAATATCCCCCCGAACCAGGTACATTTACAGGGCAGTCCAAATGTATTTCAACAGCAGTGGCACATTTTTTTCTTGTTGTTTTGGCTCTGTACTCCAGCACATTGGATTTGAAATGGAACAGTGACTATGATGTTAGAGATAGACGTTCTTCTTTAATTTGAGGGGGCGTTTACATCCATATTGAGTGAACCACGCAGCAATTGTAGCCATTTTTATACAGAACCCCCCCCCCCCCCTCCACAGGAAGTGAAATCAGCCCCCCCTAGAGCGCACCAAGCATGACATCACATCCCCTTTTTTTCATATGCTCATAACGATCACAAACGGCAAAAAACGGGTCCCTTATCTCCGCAGTGCTCTCGTTCCTGCGAGGGGGGGGTACCGGGTACGAGAGGTGCGTTGCCTGGCCGACGACATGACCCAGAGCGCCGGCTGTGATCCCTCCCTCATCCCGGAGGAGCGCGAGGGGTGCAACTCGCACCCCTGCATCCCTGAATTCGGTAATCCCGCTCGCTCTAATACCGCTCCAACCACGAGCGGCTAAACGCATGCTAACTCCGCTCCATTACCTCATTAATCATTCCTCTTTGCATTTATATTAAGACATTTAGTACTGTAACACTCACCCACTGTGTAGAGGTCTACACTATATTGCTCAGAAAACGACATTCACCTATTAAAAACGTGCATCAAGACAAGCCCAATATAAACTAATGCTATGTAATGTCATTTATCTAATGCAAATATAAGCAATGCAGTTGGTCAAAATCCCATTAATTCTGACCTACCGGTGTGAGTGCCCATATTCCAAACCTGGCCTCTCTCCTCCCCCCTAGATGAGAACTGTCGGGACATGTACTACAACTGCAACGTGGTGGTGCAGGCGCGCCTGTGCGTGTACTCCTACTACAAAACAGCCTGCTGCGTCTCCTGCACCCGGGTGAGCCAGAGGGAGGTGCAGCTCGCCAGGAGGTGATCCTGCACCTCCTGCAGGATCTGAGCCAGCCAATCAGCAACCTAACAGGTTTTTTTTTTTTTTGTTTTTTTTTAAAGCAGACTGTCTAGTTGACTTCATTCCTCCTTGAAGCAAACAAAAGAAGGTCAACACTTTTTTTTGTGCGTCGCTCAAGGTTGTGGAGGGTTCCAGTTTCACTCCACACATTCTTTCGGATTTGTTTTGCAGACATTAACACGCAACCTGAAGCCAGGACTCCCTGTCCGAGTACGCTTTCAACAGTTTTGGATCGGTTAAGCTCTCATGAGGTTCTTTTTGAAAAGCAGCGTTTGGCAGCATTTGGCTCAAAAAGGCAAGCAGACTACACTTCCAGGCAAGAATATGTGGCCTCTATGTGACTATGAAAATATTATGAATGTTTACAATATTCATGTTTTGTTGTAATTTCGCATGCTGCTTTATCAAACTAGTTTGTCCCTACACAACACCTTTGATTCGAATTTGAAAAGCGTACCTCGCCCCAGACCATCACTTCCTTGGAAGCACCGCCTCCCAGTACATGATACAGGGTCAACGCTGACATTCGAATCCGTGTCCCTAGGCAACAATAAGACCAGTTGTGCGATGCATAAAAGCCCTTTCTACTCACATACCTTAGCCCGGAATCCTCCGATTCCAGTCTGTCCAATAGGAATCCCCCAATTCCAGCCTGTCCAATAGGAATAAAGGGTCAAGACTCCCATCCTCCACTTCCCAGAACACAAATAAAGACTTGCCAACTTCTATGACCTTTTTTAATGAGGACAGAAACAGTCTGGTGGAAGGATATGGGCCGATGCCGTTGGCTCAGGGCTTTCACTGAGCTGGACGAGGCAGTATTGATACGGTCTCGGCCACAGGGCACATTCCTCTAGCGTTGGCTTTTCTTGCACCACGCTCTCCGAGACGCCGCCACAAAAGAACGTCTAAGAAAACGAAATGGGAGACGAATGGCAGGATTTGTTTTTCCTTTGCGGTGACAGTTTGTCTTTGTGTTCTCTCTGGTTTCCGAGTGCAGACTCTCACCACAAGTAACCGTTTCACAATATGAGCAGAGTTCTTTAAAAAAAACTTAATGGCAAAAAAAAAAAAATAACAGGGTTCACTATTCATTGTCAAGAAACGGTGGTCAGTCTCCCATAACCATGCCAAGTAGCATCATCCAAACATAAACCTTCAACATAACTCCAAAATAGATTTTCTTTTTCTCATTTAGCTTCTTTTTAGCTTATCAAATCAAAATAAAATATTTCTGTTGTCGTTTTAGCATCGTACCAACATTCATTATCAATACTGTCAAAGTTTTGCAAACGCACACAAATAAAACATGATAAAATATTGTATGTTGTATAAAATACCAGAAAAAAAAACGTTCTTAAAATAAAAAGATTAGCAGAGGTGAACCAAGAGACATTTTGACACTAGCACACACTAAAATGTACCCCTGAGATTACAAAAAAATAAAAGTAAAAAATAATCTGATTGATTTAGACTGATTGCTATTAGGCCTGTATGCACACTTGGCAAGCCTGAAGGCACAATAATACTGAGGCTGGATGAACCCCACAATGCAACACTGCATGGATCAGAAGTACAGGCAGTGTAATGAAACAAAATTAGTTTAAGGCCAACTTATGCACGCTTGTCATGAAACCAGTGAAAACACTGTTTTGAGATGATGTAAAACCTGACAAAGCACACAGGTTTACAATAGAGTATGTGTATCTTAATCTCTGTGATTTGTCGGAATAAGATAATCCACTATATATATCTATATATTTATACATTTGTTAACAATGTTATGTCTATTATATTAAAACAAGGCTTTTTGTCAAAGGCTGTTATGCACAGTATATAAATGTACGTTACATGAATATGTAAGGGCTTACAACTAAGGTCAAGAGAAGCATTCAAGGTGATACCTTTGGCTTGAAGGTTAGTCTACATATGAACAAAAAATACAAAAATACAAAACACACGGCACGCACGTAAAAAAACACGACAAAATAACTACAAGAACAGAAGATGGACCAAGACTAAACAGACTAATATATTATCACTTTCTCAAAAAATTTGTTCAAGTTTTCTTTTTTTGTTTGAAATCAAACAAAATGGTGTAAGTTGGAGGGGGGGGGGGGGGGGCGGGGGGTAGGGGGGTAGGGTTTAGTTTAAGCGAAAAAAGAAAAAAAAACAAACAAACAAAAAACTAAGATACAAAGGTTCAAGTTTGCCATTCCACATGTGCAAGTCAATATAAAATGCTACAACTCGTAAGACACGCCCCTTGATTCTGATTGGCGGTCAGTCCTTTAAAAAGCTGGAAAGGCAGAGGGGTGGATTTTTTTCCTCCTCCTCCCCCTCTGTGTTTTTTCAGGGGGACGGGTCACTCGCTGTCCGTCTCCAGGTCGGAGTCGGACCACTCGACGGGGGCCAGCAGGCTGCGGCGCTGGGCGTACTCGATCACGGCCGTGTAGCAGAAGTAGTACTGGTCCCAGGTCTGGATGCTAAAGGCACGCTGCGTGCGCATGCGACGCACCGTCTGCTTCACGTCCACCGTCCCCACGTCCTCCAGCCGAGACAGGCAAATGTCCAGAGTGCAAAAGGTACCTGGGGAGAGAGAGAGAGAGGTGCTTAGGTTGGGTGGGGAGAGAGAGAGAGAGAGAGAGAGAGAGAGAGAGATGCTTAGGTTGGGGAGCGAGAGCGAGAGAGAGAGAGAGAGAGGTGCTTAAGATAGGTGAAAGGAGAGAGATGAGAGAAAGGGGGAAGAAAAGAGAGAGAGAGAGAGAGAGAGAGAGAGAGAGAGAGGTGCTTAGGTTGGGTGGGGAGCGAGAGAGAGAAAGAGAGAGAGGTGCTTAAGGGGAAAGGAGAGAGAGAAAGGGGGAAGGAGATAGAGAGATAGGTGCTTGGAAAAGGGCGAAGGAGATAGATGGTTACATGAATGTAAATTGTAAATAAGTGCTCGTATGACCCCAGCCCCAAGGGTGTGGCGGGAGGGAAGTACCGGTTCTTCCGATGCCTGCACTACAGTGGACCACCACAGGGGGGCCCTGCGGAGACCCCGACCAGTCAGCGCCGATGGCCTGGAACGCGGCCTCCTGGTGCTGCTTGACCTGGGCCCGGAAGTCCAGCATGGCTGAGGCCGACTTGGGAACGCCGAAATCGGGCCAGCTCACGTACAGGTAGTGAGCCACGTCCCGACACTCCCCCGTCTGTTAAAAACCACAGAGTAAGAAAGAGGGAGAGAGAGGGTGAGAGATTACTGCCTTTGTGGCTTCACTAAAATAGAACTACGCTTACACTTCCTGATATGACGATACCTAAAAACACCCACCAATCACAAGCCAATAATGAAGACTACCGATGAATAGCCAAATTTGCAGGGATATTTTCACAAAGAAACATTTTCACACAAAAAAAGGTCATTATCCACATGAAAAACTCCCGAGGTGTAAATGAACCTTGCTTTATCTGGACGGCTTCCATAGTGTACTTGCAGCATTATGCTTTACATGCTGGAAAGAACAAGGTGATTTGAGATTCTGAGTGGAAACACTGCTTAGACTGAGACCAGTCCCAAAGCCCAGCGTGTGTAGAGATCCAGCCGAACCACAGGGAGCACAGGCCTTCCCAGGTCTATAATAACAGCACTCATTAATAACATCTGGCCTCATTATTAGACAGAGACCGTTACACACACCACAAATAAGTGCTTCTCACAGGGCATGCTTTTGGGAGTCAGAGAGAGGGTGTGTGTGTGCGTGTGAGAGTATGAGTGTGTGTGTGTGTGTGTGCGTGTGTGTTTGTGTGTGTGCGTGCGTGCGTGTGAGAGTATGAGTGTGTGTGTTATCAGCCTCCTCACCTCACTGTTGCAGAGCTCCAGGTGTGACAGCTTGAAGTCCTGGAACATCTCGATTCGGACGTTCCTGACCAGGAAGTGCCCGTGTTCCTGGGCGCGGCCCGCCTCCAGCGGCCAGTACTGCCCGCATTTGACCCGCCCCCGCTCCACCACCCTGAAACCATAGAGTTCCTGTCACTCACTCTTACCATTACATATCAGACAGTGCATACAGTGCATCCAGAAAGTATTCACAGCGCTTCACTTTTTCCACATTTTGTTCTGTTACCGCCTTATTCCAAAATTGATTAAATTCATTTTTTCCCTCAAAATTCTACACACAACACCCCATAATGACAATGTGAAAAAAGTTTTTTTGAGATTTTTGCAAATTTATTAAAAATAAAAAAATAAAATTTCTCATTTACATAAGTATTCATACCCTTTGCTTTAACGTATTTTTAAAGTATCATATTTCATATTTGGTCGCATATCCTTTACATGCTGTTACTTCCTGAAGTCTGTGACCATCAACATCAAAAAACTGTCGATATCTTATTTTCAGGTACTGTTACAAGCGATACTATAACCTCTCTGCATTTGAATGGATCTCTATGGAAATTGGGGGGTGAGACTAGATTCAGCTGTAAATTACACTGGTACAGTATGGAACACATGGCTGGCTAAATGGCTGTAAGTTATCAAGGGTCTGAGCTATCAAACGAGCCCCAAACCATCACTCTGTTGCCAGATATGGAGTAGATGTGGATGGATCACTTTAAGGGTTGTTTCTCCTGACTTTTTTCCCCATAGAGTTCTATAGGAAAATGAGTCCGGAGAAATAACCCTTGCAGTGATCCATCCACATCTACTCCATATCTGGCAACAGTGATGGTTTGGGGCTCGTTTGATAGCTCAGACCCTTGATAACTTACAGCCATTTAGCCAGCCATGTGTTCCATACTGTACCAGTGTAATTTACAGCTGAATCTAGTCTCACCCCCCAATTTCCATAGAGATCCATTCAAATGCAGAGAGGTTATAGTATCGCTTGTAACAGTACCTGAAAATAAGATATCGACAGTTTTTTGATGTTGATGGTCACAGACTTCAGGAAGTAACAGCATGTAAAGGATATGCGACCAAATATGAAATATGATACTTTAAAAATACGTTAAAGCAAAGGGTATGAATACTTATGTAAATGAGAAATTTTCGTTTTTTATTTTTAATAAATTTGCAAAAATCTCAAAAAAATTTGTCATTATGGGGTGTTGTGTGTAGAATTTTGAGGGAAAAAATGAATTTAATCAATTCTGGAATAAGGCTGTAACAGAACAAAATGTGGAAAAAGTGAAGCGCTGTGAATACTTTCCGGATGCACTGTATATGTGTGCATTTATCTACATATACGTCTGCATATATCTATATACAAGTATGCATTTCCGCCATTCTAACAGCAATAAATTACCATATTCTGGACATTAAATGAGTGTGTGGCCAGTCACACATTACATAGATTTAAATATTCACTATATTTTTTACCATCCCTGAAAACATTTGTAACAATCCGCTATTGTGATTAACCAAAGAACACTGAGTGCGTTTCTTCACCTTGTCGTCATGACGATGATCAGCACCATTTGTTCCCACACCATGCGCCAGAAGTCGCCGTATGTTTTTGGCAAAGGGCCTGAGACGTAAATAAATAAATGTTCAGGGAACGTTAAACACTGGCTGCTAGCTCACACTGCTAACTGACGTTTAAAACAAAATAAAAACAAGGTTAGTTAACTGGCGTGCGGTTCACTGTCATGTTAAATTTCTAAAACGATCTAGTCTAGTGGAAACAAAAAAAAAGAGATTCTTTTTGATCATTTTCTCCCGTTACTAAAGCACAAGACTACAAATAAAAATAACTGGTGTTTAGTTTTTAAAATAAAAATTAACAACAAAATAACAGCTCACCCTGAGTGGCAATGTAGGCTTTACTTCTCTTGTATCCGTCCATAAAACTTGCATTGATATAATCTGAGGACTGCAGAAATGCCAGTTAAATTGTGAGTTAAATCCAGTTATGTGAGGCACATACACATACAATAAATGCACAAAATGAATGGTTTTATTTTAAGGTTGCGATAGACGTATCCTTTAGCCCTCTCCTGCCATCTAGTGGCATTGTGTGGTAAAAGCAAGTGCTGAATCTACTGGCTTGGAAGCTACATAGAAAAGGTGTCCCTTGCATCCCAAGACACTTCTGCAGTTACTATATTTCACCACTACAGACACTACAGAGCTGAAATGACCAGCAGAGGAGCCAATAAGCATAAACCCCTTTTGTTCAGGTTTAAGTTAATTTCTCCCCATCAATGCAAATGGCTATCGTTCAGCAATTCTCATAAGAATTATAACAGGTCTCATAATTATAATCTCATAATTATAACAGGTGTTGAAGTCACATTATGTCACATGATATAATGTTTATTCACCCCATGGAGATGAGACCGAGTCAATGGAAGTTAGAATGGTAAAGAGGAGGAGGAGGACACTGATGAAGGACATGTACCTCATCCTCCTCATCGTCCAGCGGGCTCAGCTTCACGCGGGATTGGTCGAGGCAGAGGACGTCGCTGTACCTGTTCTTCATCTGATTGTGAGGTTTTCTGCAGTGAGAGAGAGAGAGAGAGAGAGAGAGAGAGAGAGTGAGAAAGAGGAGAGAAAGTGAGAGGGAAAGAAAGAGGGAGGGAAAGAACGAGAGAGGAGGGAGAGAGGGGAGGGAGAAAGATAGAGAGAGACTGCTGAGTGATGCTGAGTAAATCAGAGAGAAACCGCTAAACCTGTTCAGTTTGAAAGTGATGTCTGTTTGAGATGCAATAAATATGACACAAAATGATGTTATTTAAAAAACGAAGAGGGCACACAGACGCACAAAACGAGCTTATCTGTGAGGCTCTACAGCAGCATTACGGCATCGGGTTTAGATAAATACCACAGCAAACTGAGCTAAGCACTGCTCCAGAATCAGCATCCACCTTATACGCAAACGCTTTAAAAAAACTAAATTATCAATTTGTAGTTCTTCTCCCTTTTCATATTGAAAACTGCAGATTGAACTGAAGTTGTCTGGGCCAATTGAATTGGTGCTTTTGGGTAGTTGTGATGTCACACGTACCAACTGTGCAAGTGAGTACCAATCACTGATCAGCAATGCAATTACGTTCGTTTGGCCAGTGGATGGGGGAAAAACACAGATTTCCCATGGGCTTTAGTCACGCTTTAAGCAAGCGTAGGGGGATCTCACAACTAGGTTGATGCAGTGTACCTCATTAGGCTACCGCGGAATATGGAATACGTGTGATGGGGAAACCTTAATGGGTGGAGCTACAATCCTCAGCAACACATAATAATTGCTTAAAATAAACGAGTCGCGGATGACATGTATGTAGCTCCTCCCATCGGTGGTTTCCTTGCTCCCCCGTCCCCTACGGCTAAGTGCTTCCAGCACGGAGTCAGTAAACTCCCCAGAGAAAGAGCTGTGTATCCGGCAGACTGTGAGAGCGCGTGGGTGCGTAATGTGCTCAGTGGAGTGTGTGTTTGTGGAGCGTACTGTAAGCACGCCCCCCCCACCAGCTTTCAACATCACTTCCTGAGTGTCCCAATCGGACAGTCCTAGCGGTAATACGGCAAGTGTACCGGGCGGCAGTGTAGCACAGTGGTTAAGGAACTGGGCTTGTAACCGAAAGGTTGCAGGTTCGATTCCCAGGTACGACACTGCCGTTGTACCCTTGAGCAAGGTACTTCACCTGCATTGCTTCAGTATATATCCAGCTGCATAAATGGATACTATGTATAAATGCAAATACTGTGTAAGTCGCTCTGGATAAGAGCGTCTGCTAAATGCCTATAATGTAATGTAATGTTTATTCACCTTTCACCTTTTGCTTCAAACGAGCGCTTAACTTCTTAAACAGACGCAGAATCTTCTCAAACGTGCCTTTTGAGAGAGGCATGTTAAATACCAAAGGACCTACGTGGACACACAAGGCACTGTGCTAAAATAGGGACCATACCGAAAATCAAAACTCTTCGCAAAAGTCATGTTCTTCACGTATGAAGCCTTTCAGACACGAGGAAGTGTGAAAAACGTTGCCGTTTGGGCTCGTGCTTTTGGGGAGCACAGATAATGTCCGACCTGAGATGCTGCGTAACGACAGTGTGAGAACCGTTCACCGCAGAGGGAAATTAACCGTGGTTTCTGCGCAAGAGAACTTCACCCTGCGTCCGTCCAACATTTGGCAACGCGTGCGTGTTCCCGGCACCGCTGCGTAATGAACATTTCCTGTGGTTTACAAATATCGAGTCCATCTCTTCCCCAACGTGGAGATCATTTTACTTCATACCATGTACTGGGGGTACTATAGATTGATCGACAGAGACGAGGACTGTTAAACACAAAAGCACATAATCAATACTGCAACAAAGACCAACTCTTACAAGCAGCTTCTACCTAAATGAATTTCCTCTGCATATATTGCAGCGCTTGTGTAAAACAGGGCAGTGTGTGTGTGTGTGTGTGTGTGTGTGTGTGTGTGAGACCACGTAAAAATATGGGGGGGGGTCAAGGGTCACAGGAGCCCCGCCCTTGCCACTTCCTCTTCCTGGCGGTTCCCATCGCTGCGATGGAATGTGGGACCCCGTGGGTCCCCAAGGAGATACAGCACGCACATACTCTCACACACTCACCAACAGGAGAGGACAGGATTAAGATACAGCACACACATACTCTCACACACTCACCAACAGGAGAGGACAGGATTAAGATACAGCACACACATACTCTCACACACTCACCAACAGGAGAGGACAGGATTAAGATACAGCCTTACCATCTGTGTTCACCTGCCAAGCACACGTAAATACTCAAATAAAATTCCAATAGTCATTCTTAACAGCTATTCTTAACAGTCCTGCACATCCCCACCAAACAAACATGACTTAGTCAATCTCTCAGACTATAAACGCCATTTTCAAGATAGGAAAACATTTTAAGAATTTGGGCGAAGCATCGATTCAGAAGGTTCTAAGAACTGCACATGCTCAGTCAGCTGGCTCTGTAGGGCTACACCCCCCTCCCCCCCTCCCCCCTCCCCCTCCCCCCTATCCAGGTGTGGGACTCTCTTACTTGGAGCAGTGGAAGGTGCCGGAAGGCGGCTCCTTGCGGATCTCCTCATACTCCTGGTAGATGCCCCTCTTCCTCTTCCTCTTGACGTGCGCCACCAGCTCCTTGACGCCCATGCCATCGGGCGCGGGCATGTGCACCGACAGGGAGGAGAGGGCCGAGTCATGTGACCCCACCGGCCGCGACGACTTCTGGGGCAGCGGCGGCACCCCCGGCTCCCCTTCCTCCTCCTCCTCTTCCTCTTCCTCCCCATCACCCCCGTCCTCGTCTCTCCCCCCCGACACCTCGTCCCCTCCCCCTTCCGAAACCCCGCGGCCGTGCGCCAGGTGCAGCGGCGTGTCCGGGGGCGTGTCCGACTGAGGGGGCGGAGCCTGTCGGCCCCGCCCGTCTCTGTTGGCGTTGGGGCTGTCGCCATAGTCCCCGCCGTCGCTCTCCTCGCCGGCGTACGCCTCGCCCGTCGCCTGGGCCCCGCCTCCCAGTGGGGCGGAGCCGTTCCAGTAGGCGTGGTGAGACGGGGCGCTAGTCCTGCCCTGCTGCTGCTGCCGACGGTGGTTGTGCAGGTTGGCGTTGTTGTCGTTGTCGGCGCAGTTGGAGTTGAGCCCGTCCCCCGTGGGGGTGGAGCCAGGGGTGTGGCTCAGGCAGTAGGAGCTGAGCAGCGCTCCCACGCAGTCTCCTCCCTCCTGCAGGCCCCGGTTGGAGTTGACGCAGCTCTGGATCCAGGCGATGTGGCTGTACTGGGAACAGCCTCCCAGGTGCTCCGGGAGAGACTCCATGGGGATGTGGCCGGCCAACTCGTGGGCCTTCACCGTACACACCTGGACACGCACGCACAAAACACACACACGCATGTAAACACACACGCAAACACACGTATGTAAACACGCACGCAAACACACGTATGTAAACACGCACTCAAACACACGTATGTAGAAACACGCATATACGTATATTCACACACACACACACACACACACACACACACACACACACACACACACACACACACATATGCAAGCATACACAGGCACACAAACACACACAAAAACACGCACATAAACACATACGCATGTAAACACACACGTGTACACACACGTACGCAAGCATACACAAACAAATAAACAAACACACCACTGAATGTATATGTATCAAAAAGTACTCCATTTTGGTATGGCCACTGTATAAATACGTATCTGCTAAGGCTAACAAATGCTTCCATTTAATGGGGCAGGGAGTGAGCGAGGCCTCTGTCCTCCCCAGGCCAGGTTAAGGCCAGATTAAGGCCAGATTAAGGCCAGGGTAAGGCCAGGTTAAGGCCAGGGTAAGGCCAGGGTAAGGCCAGGTTAAGGCCAGGGTAAGGACAGGTTAAGGCCAGGTTAAGGCCAGGGTAAGGCCAGGGTAAGGACAGGGTAAGGCCAGGGTAAGGCCAGGGTAAGGACAGGTTAAGGCCAGGGTAAGGCCAGGTTAAGGCCAGGTTAAGGCCAGGTTAAGGCCAGGTTAAGGCCAGGGTAAGGCCAGGGTAAGGCCAGGGTAAGGACAGGGTAAGGACAGGGTAAGGACAGGGTAAGGCCAGGGTAAGGCCAGGGTAAGGACAGGTTAAGGCCAGGGTAAGGCCAGGGTAAGGCCAGGTTAAGGCCAGGTTAAGGCCAGGGTAAGGCCAGGGTAAGGCCAGGGTAAGGCCAGGGTAAGGACAGGGTAAGGACAGGTTAAGGTCAGGTTAAGGACAGGTTAAGGACAGGTTAAGGCCAGGGTAAGGCCAGGGTAAGGCCAGGTTAAGGCCAGGGTAAGGACAGGGTAAGGACAGGGTAAGGCCAGGTTAAGGACAGGTTAAGGACAGGTTAAGGACAGGGTAAGGACAGGGTAAGGACAGGGTAAGGACAGGGTAAGGACAGGGTTAAGGACAGGTTAAGGACAGGTTAAGGACAGGGTAAGGACAGGTTAAGGACAGGGTAAGGACAGGTTAAGGACAGGGTAAGGACAGGTTAAGGACAGGGTAAGGACAGGTTAAGGACAGGGTAAGGACAGGTTAAGGACAGGGTAAGGACAGGGTAAGGACAGGGTAAGGACAGGGTAAGGACAGGGTAAGGACAGGGTAAGGACACAGTAAAACTCTCTAATGGAGTCCAGAGTGAGTGAGGGCGCTGTGTAACTTCCCATCAGAGCCGTTCTCAGACTCACAGTTCCCACAGTGAAACTGCGGTGACAGACCCAGCCCGTCACCGACCCCAACACGCTGCCCGCTGCTACCAGGAGGAAGTGAAGATGGATCTCACTCACTCACTCTCACTCTCACTCACGCAAGGAGAGACCAGGGTCATGTGAACCAAGTCAAAACCGCATAATGCACATTTACTGGAGTTTTGCAAGCTCAATTATGAGCTTAGAACAGATAAGACTCCTCTGTGTGACAAACTAGCTACAGCTTATTCACCCCATAAGAAAAGGACAGCAGCAATGGCTGAGAGTGTATGAGCTTAAATTATAAGATGAAAATCTACAGCTGCAAAACACCTAATAATTCCTAAACGGGGATATTTTTACATATGAAAACAGAGATGAAAGCACACTTTAGAAGAGGAACGAGCGCCAGCTCGCGAGAGAGCGTCAGCGTGGAACTCACCCTCTCCCTCAGCTTCTCCCGGACGAAGAGGCGCAGGACGGCGAAGGGCGCGCGGAACCACAGCGGCGACGACACGATGAAGACGCACTTGAGCCGTGCGGGGAACGCGCCCTGGGTCGGAGGAGGAGCACAGAGGAAGGGATCAGCGCAGAGGAAGGGATCAGCACAGAGGAATGGATCAGCGCAGAGGAAGGGATCAGCACGGCGCGCTCCGAAGCAGCCCCAGCCCTTTTTTAAAGCCGCGCCGCAACACGTTTAGTCATCGTTACCAAGTAACCAGCGGTCGTGTTGCGTCAACAGCGCTTGGGGTGACCGCGAAGCCGCTTTGCTGTAATCAGTGCCGTGTAATGGACATTAAAGCCCTGTTCTTATGAACACAATAAGATCATGGGGTTCATTTTGAAAACACTTCTGTCCCCCTGGAAAACTCTAAATTGCTTTTCCGAATTGATTTCTTGTTCCCAATTAAATACCCCCATCCACCACCACCTTTATATCAACTGAACTTCATTGCGTTTCTGATTGAATTCTTTTTTTCCCCTCAATTAGATGGTGGTGTTAAAATGTCCACTGTACGGTAAAAGCTAACGCTAATTATTCAGGGAACTGCCGTACGGGGCAGTCCCAGCGGAGAGGATTTCGAGGAACTCCGGAAGCTGGGAGTGGGATGGTTTAAACAACCGCGGAACAATCTTAACAAACCTCAGGGCGAGTATAAACACGCCGGGCCTGTCTGGGGCCCCAGGTGCGTGCGGAGGCAGTGTAGAACGTGTTCGGCGTGGCTGAATTCACCCCCCATGTTGGGCCGCTCTGTGCTCGGCTCGCCTCCCATACTTTTAAACACTTAAATATTACTGTGCCGTACACGTGTGTCAGCAGTGGCATATGAGCTTGAAACAGAGAAGGTAGAAGTCTTACATTTAGACTGATCATTGGACTACTCCACCCGTTTAATTTTTTAGCTTGATTATCAAGTATTATTAAACTTTATTTACCCAGGTAAATACTACTGAGACAAAAGTCTCATTTTGTGGGAGACTTGGTCCGAACAGATGCATACATCACAAAAATAGAATCCACCTGTACAACATATCATTTTTAAAACAGCATTTATGGAGTACATTTGTAAACAAATTAAAAAACTGTATGGACTTAATATAATGTTGCGTATTATATGTTTTGAGATGTAGCAGCAAAGACTAATTTTTCGCTTCATCCTTGATCATTGATCACTGGTATTGATCATTTGGCTGATTAGTTGCGCGGTTGAGAGTAAAGGCTTGGCTTAAAGTAAGACTTCTGCCTCCGTTTCCAGCTCAACTGCCGCCACTGTCGTCAACTCTTCCAGTAACTGCAGCTTGTGAAATCGCAAATAGCGTCTTGTGTAAACCATTGACTATTTTAAACTTCTGGCCTGAAACAGCGACAGGGCCATTTGCAAATGAAACTGCGTACACGACAGCGCCATTTCCTCAGAGTAAGGCACTGATTGATGGTACAGCTCACAGAGGGCACACTTAGAGCCTAGAGAACTCCTTAAGAACACTGCACACTATACTCACACCCATTACACTGCTTACAGCACTATACTCTCATAACCATTACACTTACAGCACTATACTCTCATACCCATTACACTTACAGCACTATACTCTCATACCCATTACACTTACAGCACTATACTCTCATACCCATTACACTTACAGCACTATACTCTCATACCCATTACACTTACAGCACTATACTCTCATACCCATTACACTTACAGCACTATACTCTCATACCCATTACACTTACAGCACTATACTCTCATACCCATTACACTTACAGCACTATACTCTCATACCCATTACACTTACAGCGCTATACTCTCATAACCATTACACTTACAGCACTATACTCTCATACCCATTACACTTACAGCACTATACTCTCATACCCATTACACTTACAGCACTATACTCTCATACCCATTACACTGCTTACAGCACTATACTCTCATACCCATTACACTTACAGCACTATACTCTCATACCCATTACACTTACAGCACTATACTCTCATACCCATTACACTTACAGCACTATACTCTCATACCCATTACACTTACAGCACTATACTCTCATACCCATTACACTGCTTACAGCACTATACTCTCATACCCATTACACTTACAGCGCTATACTCTCATACCCATTACACTTACAGCACTATACTCTCATACCCATTACACTTACATCACTATACTCTCATACCCATTACACTTACAGCACTATTCTCTCATACCTATTACACTTACAGCACGATACTCTCATACCCATTACACTTACCGCACTATACTCTCATACCCATTACACTTACAGCACTATACTCTCATACCCATTACACTTACAGCACTATACTCACACCCATTACACTTACAGCGCTATACTCTCATACCCATTACACTTACAGCACTATACTCACACCCATTACACTTACAGCGCTATACTCTCATACCCATTACACTGCTTACAGCACTATACTCTCATACCCATTACACTTACAACACTATACTCTCATACCCATTACACTTACAACACTATACTCTCATACCCATTACACTGCTTACAGCACTATACTCTCATACCCATTACACTGCTTACAGCACTATACTCTCATACCCATTACACTTACAGCGCTATACTCTCATACCCATTACACTTACAGCACTATACTCTCGTACCCATTACACTTACAGCACTATACTCTCATACCCATTACACTTACAGCACTATACTCTCATACCCATTACACTTACAGCACTATACTCTCATACCCATTACACGGCTTACAGTACTATACTCTCATACCCATTACACTTACAGCACTATACTCTCATACCTATTACACTTACAACACTATACTCTCATACCCATTACACTGCTTACAGCACTATTCTCTCATACCCATTACACGGCTTACAGCACTATATTCTCATACCCATTACACGGCTTACAGCACTATACTCTCATACCCATTACACTTACAGCACTATACTCTCATACCCATTACACTTACAGCACTATACTCTCATACCCATTACACTTACAGCACTATACTCTCATACCCATTACACTTACAGCACTATACTCTCATAACCATTACACTGCTTACAGCACTATACTCTCATACCCATTACACTTACAGCACTATACTCTCATACCCATTACACTGCTTACAGCACTATACTCTCATACCCATTACACTTCCAGCACTATACTCTCATACCCATTACACTTACAGCACTATACTCTCATAACCATTACACTGCTTACAGCACTATACTCTCATACCCATTACACTTACAGCACTATACTCTCATACCCATTACACTTACAGCACTATACTCTCATACCCGTTACACTTACAGCACTATACTCTCATACCCATTACACTGCTTACAGCACTATACTCTCATACCCATTACACTTACAGCACTATACTCTCATACCCATTACACTTACAGCACTATACTCTCATACCCATTACACGGCTTACAGTACTATACTGTCATACCCATTACACTTACAGCACTATACTCTCATACCTATTACACTTACAACACTATACTCTCATACCCATTACACTGCTTACAGCACTATACTCTCATACCCATTACACTGCTTACAGCACTATACTCTCATACCCATTACACTGCTTACAGCACTATACTCTCATACCCATTACACTTACAGCACTATACTCTCATACCCATTACACTGCTTACAGCACTATACTCTCATACCCATTACACTTACAGCACTATACTCTCATACCCATTACACGGCTTACAGCACTATATTCTCATACCCATTACACGGCTTACAGCACTATACTCTCATACCCATTACACTTACAGCACTATACTCTCATACCTATTACACTTACAACACTATACTCTCATACCCATTACACTGCTTACAGCACTATACTCTCATACCCATTACACTTACAGCACTATACTCTCATACCCATTACACTTACAACACTATACTCTCATACCCATTACACTGCTTACAGCACTATACTCTCATACCCATTACACTGCTTACAGCACTATACTCTCATACCCATTACACTTACAACACTATACTCTCATACCCATTACACTGCTTACAGCACTATACTCTCATACCCATTACACTTACAGCACTATACTCTCATACCCATTACACTTACAGCACTATACTCTCATACCCATTACACTTACAGCACTATACTCTCATAACCATTACACTGCTTACAGCACTATACTCTCATACCCATTACACTTACAGCACTATACTCTCATACCCATTACACTGCTTACAGCACTATACTCTCATACCCATTACACTTCCAGCACTATACTCTCATACCCATTACACTTACAGCACTATACTCTCATAACCATTACACTTACAGCACTATACTCTCATAACCATTACACTGCTTACAGCACTATACTCTCATACCCATTACACTTACAGCACTATACTCTCATACCCATTACACTGCTTACAGCACTATACTCTCATACCCATTACACTTCCAGCACTATACTCTCATACCCATTACACTTACAGCACTATACTCTCATAACCATTACACTGCTTACAGCACTATACTCTCATACCCATTACACTTACAGCACTATACTCTCATACCCATTACACTTACAGCACTATACTCTCATACCCGTTACACTTACAGCACTATACTCTCATACCCATTACACTGCTTACAGCACTATACTCTCATACCCATTACACTTACAGCACTATACTCTCATACCCATTACACTTACAGCACTATACTCTCATACCCATTACACGGCTTACAGTACTATACTGTCATACCCATTACACTTACAGCACTATACTCTCATACCTATTACACTTACAACACTATACTCTCATACCCATTACACTGCTTACAGCACTATACTCTCATACCCATTACACTGCTTACAGCACTATACTCTCATACCCATTACACTGCTTACAGCACTATACTCTCATACCCATTACACTTACAGCACTATACTCTCATACCCATTACACTGCTTACAGCACTATACTCTCATACCCATTACACTTACAGCACTATACTCTCATACCCATTACACGGCTTACAGCACTATATTCTCATACCCATTACACGGCTTACAGCACTATACTCTCATACCCATTACACTTACAGCACTATACTCTCATACCTATTACACTTACAACACTATACTCTCATACCCATTACACTGCTTACAGCACTATACTCTCATACCCATTACACTTACAACACTATACTCTCATACCCATTACACTGCTTACAGCACTATACTCTCATACCCATTACACTGCTTACAGCACTATACTCTCATACCCATTACACTTACAACACTATACTCTCATACCCATTACACTGCTTACAGCACTATACTCTCATACCCATTACACTTACAGCACTATACTCTCATACCCATTACACTTACAGCACTATACTCTCATACCCATTACACTTACAGCACTATACTCTCATAACCATTACACTGCTTACAGCACTATACTCTCATACCCATTACACTTACAGCACTATACTCTCATACCCATTACACTGCTTACAGCACTATACTCTCATACCCATTACACTTCCAGCACTATACTCTCATACCCATTACACTTACAGCACTATACTCTCATAACCATTACACTGCTTACAGCACTATACTCTCATACCCATTACACTTACAGCACTATACTCTCATACCCATTACACTTACAGCACTATACTCTCATACCCGTTACACTTACAGCACTATACTCTCATACCCATTACACTGCTTACAGCACTATACTCTCATACCCATTACACTTACAGCACTATACTCTCATACCCATTACACTTACAGCACTATACTCTCATACCCATTACACTTACAGCACTATACTCTCATACCCATTACACTTACAGCACTATACTCTCATACCTATTACACTTACAGCACTATACTCTCATACCCATTACACTGCTTACAGCACTATACTCTCATACCCATTACACTGCTTACAGCACTATACTCTCATACCCATTACACTTACAGCACTATACTCTCATACCCATTACACTGCTTACAGCACTATACTCTCATACCCATTACACTTACAGCACTATACTCTCATACCCATTACACGGCTTACAGCACTATATTCTCATACCCATTACACGGCTTACAGCACTATACTCTCATACCCATTACACTTACAGCACTATACTCTCATACCCATTACACTTACAACACTATACTCTCATACCCATTACACTGCTTACAGCACTATACTCTCATACCCATTACACTTACAACACTATACTCTCATACCCATTACACTGCTTACAGCACTATACTCTCATACCCATTACACTGCTTACAGCACTATACTCTCATACCCATTACACTTACAACACTATACTCTCATACCCATTACACTGCTTACAGCACTATACTCTCATACCCATTACACTGCTTACAGCACTATACTCTCATACCCATTACACTGCTTACAGCACTATACTCTCATACCCATTACACTTACAACACTATACTCTCATACCCATTACACTGCTTACAGCACTATACTCTCATACCCATTACACTGCTTACAGCACTATACTCTTAAACTCCCTGCTGGGCCTGCTATGGCTCCTAACAGTATGTATACATTTGCATAAGTACACATGTGACAGTGTGTGATGATAATGACTGGGTAGCATTGCCGCTCTTTGCATACATGTCTTCTGCGTGTGCTAAATGTCTGCTACGGATGGTAAATGTGGAAGTGAAGAAGCCTTGTTACTTTGAGGAGGTTGAGGATCTTCACACACAGCTCGTAGTCGAAGTTCCCGTACGTGGAGTTGGTCATGTCGTAGATGAAGATGAGGCCATCTCGCTGCGTCTGGACGCTGGGGGAGGGGGAGAGAGGGGAGGGGTGAGACGCCGTGGTGAGACGCCGTGGTGAAACTTGAGAAAGTCCGGAGAATATTCTCCCAGAATGCACTCTGATCAAACGGCTGAAATGTCTTTGGACTCCGAGTCTGAAATGCACCAAAGGCCATTTAATAAATTACCCAACGGCTGAACGCTGACAGAGTGTCAGCAGTAGCAGAAACAGGCACTTAACTTTAATTCAGATAAATGAGCTGTCTGTTCAAAGAAACTAAGTACTTTTTCCATATTCATTCTACCAATGGCATTGAGCTTCCACGTGAATGTATCCGTTTATAACACCGCTGTTTTAAATGCTTAGATTTTACTCTGACATGCACAATTATAATAGGCCCCATTTAAAACCCAGAGTTTATTCGCTCCTTGTCCTTGCTTACGAGTCACAAAGTTTGTGACAAACAATGACTGCACGCTGAACGCCCCGTGAACAACATTATCACATGCGATGATGCAACGATCCTAAGGAACAGTGAAAATATCAAGTCCTGCTGTTAAAGCTCGAAAACGTGGTGCCTTTCTTCCAACCTTGATTACCAGTAGCACAGTACCTCCTGGTGTCCTTGCTGGCATGGATAATTTAAGCTTCGCTGGCTTGCGGAGAACGCAAGCACTACGCAAGTCACATGAATTCTAGGGGCGATTTTCAGGCAGCAGTTATTAAAGTTGTCTTGGGAGCTAGCACAGCTAATGTCAGAATGAAGCTACACTATATGAGAAAACACTCATATAAATCCCATGTTAAGAGCAGTCGTGTAAATCAAGCACTCGTCGACGGCACAGGAACACCCAGCGTGACTGGTACCTTTCGATGACTTTGTCCAGCTGGTATATGATGGCCTGCAGCACGGCCTTGTGGGTGGTCACGTCTGGCCGATGGAGTCGAGCGGTAAACAGGGCCAGCGCCGCCCCATTGGAGTCTCGGCCGGGCTGCATGTAGGCAGAGAGAGAGAGGGGTTTAACAGCACACGCATGAATAACGCGTGCACAAATTAATACTCACGCCGACACAAACACGCATACAGCTACACTATTCAACGAGGATAACAGACTGACAATGACAAAAAGGTGGTGTCTTGTACAAAGCTGTGGTCTGAGCACTGAACTCCACCTAAAAGCTACAGCCAAACCAACAGTTCAACCTGCAGGAGTTAGCTACATATTGTATGCCATGTAAAGTGTTTACTACTAAACAAGCACGGCACTTACCCACGCACGGACAGTAAGGCTGCAGCAGGCAAGTACAGGCAAGTACAGACCCTCCGCCAATAAAAACGCTCTGAAGCCGCGCCTCGCGCTTCACTCACCAGCACCGTGAACTTCCCGCTGAGCAGCTCCGTCCGCAGTGGCTCCTCATCCGGGTCGATGTTGAAAATTCCCTCTTTTATCCTGGTGTTCTGAAGGAGACGGACAGCACGTGGTCAGAGTGCGAGGAGTGGCCTGCCCCTGACCTGGAGCTGAGACCAGGGATCTCAAACTCAAATCCTGGTCGGCCGCAGTGTCTGGTCTTTGGTGTGTTCCTGCACTGGAGTGCTTCATTTACAACATTAATTGACTAAAAAGTCTGCACAGCTTGCTTCCAAGGCCAAAATCACAAACACCAGCAGAGACTGTGGCCCTCCAGGACTGGAGTTTTGAGACCCCTGGCTTAGACCAAAGAGCAGGGCGTGGCCTAAGGGGCTCCCAGCTCTCTTACACCACACAGGGAGAGAAACTGAACCAGCTCAGTACCCAGGGTCAGGCCCGTTTGATGACCTTACAGAAGGGAGCTTCCAAAACTCCATGTGCTCTATTATGTTCTAAAAGATAATTTTCCCCAAGTACAATGAGCTGCTCGCTGATCTGTAGTGTTAATTTACAGCGATACCCCAACATTATGTCCAAAGTATATATGTAAAACCTGACCCAGGATATAGTATATAGTACGCATGTCATAAAGCAGGGGGTCTAAAATCCCCTCCAGGTTTGCGGCTTTTTCTTTTCACCTTAAAATCAGTCAGACCAACGAACCCCAAGTGAGGTGAGCTAACTGTGTAATTAACTACCTGATACTAATCGAGCGATTGAGTGCTGAGTAACAGCGAAAGACAGCAGAACCTGTGGCTCTCTGGGAAGAGGGCTGCAGACCGCTGTGCTGAAGGATGGATGACCACCTGATGTGGATTCAATCAGTGAGAAGTGCTGTCAGACAGCGGATGCACACATCTGTGCAGTGCTCTGGAGCAACGCCTTCAGAAAACTGACTGACTGACTGAGAGTTCGCCCGTGACAATTCATTTGAAATCGCATCTCTGCACCAGAACCATGTACTGTCACACACATGCAAGGCTGCAAACAAACCCCTAACCCTGGTAGGACAGAAATCAGAGATTGAGAGATGAAGAGTGTAAGAGATGAAGAGGAAAAAGAGAGAGAGGGAGAGAGAGAGAGAGAGAGAGAGAGTAGACTCTGACCTTCCAGAGAGGACCTGTTCTAGTGGTTGAGTTTAGGGATGTGCAAAACTCGCCAAATCGCTAAACGTTTACGCGGTGCAAAAAAATGCGTTTAACCGTTTAAACGACAAGGTGGGGGGGGGGGGGGGGCAGTTTTTTTGACTTGTGGGGGGGAAAAAACAGCGCTTTTTCGCTTCCGTTCTTTGCGAAGCATTTTTAGTTTGAATTTCGCAGCGCGCACATGCCCACGTTAGCCTATCACGTGAGAGCTGACTTTTTTTTTTTTTCCTTGGTTAAACGTTTAGAGATTTTCCTAACCGTTTAGCAGTTTTGTTAACGTTAAGCGGTTAAACGTTTAGAAGTCACACCCCTAGTTGAGTTAATCCAGCTGACGAAGCCTGACATTCAAATCAGGGAGAGAGTAGCAGACCTGGAGGGGGTGCCGTGATTTTAACACAACTGCACACTCACAGCGCGGGACGGGTCCCCCAATCACACCTGTCCCATCAGAACACACTCACAATGCGGGACAGGCCCACAGAGTCCCCAATCACACCCGTCCCATCAGAACACAATCACAGCGGCCACCACTGTCACTTCTAAGGACTAAAACTTAAGTCCATCTTTCTGATCAGATGTTAAAGCAAGGTCCTGACTCACTTGGGGTCTTTAAAGATCCACTCCAATGAACATTATTTTATTTATTTTTTTTTAAGCTGAAATGTGGTGTAGATATGCTAATAAACTACAAGCAAAAACATGCGTAGCGTACGATTTACATTTTTTAAATTGCGTTTTTTGGGGAGGGTTTAACTAACTACTCATTAACTACTCATTTTGGAGCGCAGCTGAAACAAAGTTTGATTTGATGATGTGACAGTGCCCGGCTGTCCGGTGCATCCAAACCTGACTATCAATCACTAACCACGGTCCCCTTAGGAGAACATTCCAGTCCACGATGGCACAAGACTGAACAACAGTACAACAGGACACAGTCGAGTGAGGGGGTTTGTACTTACCTTGTACGCCTGGAAGAGGTCGATGGCTCTGGACACGTCAAACTTGCGGGCGATGAGGAACTTGAAGGCGGTGGTCTGGGACACCAGTACCACGCTGGGCTGCTCCAGAGCCCTCAACTCCGCCAGAAACTCCTCCACAGCCTAACCCAGCACAGATATACATACAGAGGTGATTTACCCAAGTCCTCCACAGCCTGACCCAGCACAGATATACATATAGAGGTGATTTACTCTACTCCTCCACAACCTAACCCAGCACAGATATACACACAGGTGTGATTTACCCAACTCCTGAACAGCCAGAACCAGCCCAGATAAACACACAGGTGTGATTTACCAAACTCCTCCACGGCCTGACCCAGCACAGATATACACAGAGGTGTGATTTACCCACATCCTCCACAGCCTGACCCAGCACAGATACGGCCCGATTCAAACAGTGAATTTGTAATATCAAAATTTAGCATTCAAATAGTCTCATCTTTGATCTCATCTCCACCTGAAAAGGGCCACACCGTTCGTGAAGAGTCTAAAATGTCAAAGACTTTGGCTGGAGCCGCAGGACACTAGAAGTGAGATAACAGAGCGGACAAGAGTCAGCACGAGGTCAAAGACACCGTCTGACAGACACAGAGAACACAGCGTGAACTCTCTACACCCCGCTGTGACACACCAGTAGCCCTGAATATCTCTCAGCCTTGCAAGCCTGGCGACCTCCCAGGCCCTCAGAGGTGCAGGCAAAAAGAAGGTCTAACTAACAAACGCCCTGTCCTTAGTGTTTGCAAATATTCTCAGACTAAAAGAGAAAGCTGAAGAAAAGAGGTTTACAGGACCTATAAAACATCCAGCAGAACCAGGCCTTAGTTTGACACAAATGGCACAGAACCCCTCAGCGTGATTCATCTGGAATTTCAAATTACTATTATACAGACGGGTTACTGTTTTCCGTGATGACTACGAGGCCATGATTCCGGAATCTAAATGCCACTAAAGTTATTAAATCCTCCATGGACGGCAACAAATCAAATTTTAAAATATTGCGTTTATGATGAAATCTGGCGTCATTAAATCACTCCGGACATGCGATAGCCTCCAGCACCGATTAAGCAATGAACTGATCAAACAAGGGAGAAAAATAAAATATTACTCCCATGAAATGCCTTAGTACTGCTGTCATGGTCAACGGCAAGATGCTGCTAGTTATATATAAAAACAATCTGATTTAAAAAATATATGTCTGTCATCTGTCTAAGAAACACCAGGAGAACGTTGAGGTCAATTCATTGTACGAGAATGTTTAACATTAAAAGTGGGTTAACCATGGGTTAAACACACCACTTTAATCCACTGCAGTAACCCAGCTGATCCACGGAACAAGTGATGATCAAGTGGTCCACTTACGGGCTGACTGCAGCGCAGAATGAATCACAATGTCAGGCACCGGCACCCAGCAACCGCAGCACACATTCAAATGTCTACGTCCCAAAATCATCAATCCACACAAATGCATGTTTCATGTAAATTCAACAGCTATAAATGGTCTAATACAGCCTTATTGTATAGCGTTCGGCCTTGTTGGGGGCAAGGGGCTTTATAAAAACGTATAGGCTGACGTTAAACCTTATTAATAGGTCCATGGGTTCGCGAACAAGCTTTAACAATAATTTTCTTTATAACTTGAAAGATCTATTTGGAAATGACAACATGCAAGACTGTATAGCCAACATACAGTAATCATAGAACAATTTACAATTTATAAATTTAACTACGGCCATTCAAAAAGCCTTTAATTAACAGTAGCGATGACACTAGGCGATATGGACATCGCGACGTTTCATCACGTTTTGTTCTTTAGCGCAGACCAGGCTCTACCTCTGAGTGATCAGTCGGTAAACTTGCCGCCCAGACACAATGACTACAATGTCACTTATGGACTAACGTTATAGCCATCGACTATAACAAAGGCATGGCTGTTGGCTATGCCGGTTCTTGATCTGCCAAATAACCGGGACGTCAACAAGATCGTGTAAATGTGTCTAATAGGAAATTTAGCTCACGTTAAATTAACCAGCAATACATCAACGAGCATGTTCAAATGCTGCACAATACATGTGTACGCATTAATCAATGCATATGAATATTAGTTATATAGAAAACTTCACATGCATATTGCCCACATCTAACGTATAGCTTGGTAACGTTTTTTTTTTTTTCCTAACCTCGCCTTACATAGGCTGATATTCAAAATTTCGCCCGCTTTGCCTTTAGCAATAACGTTAATGCGCGAACAAAACGTATTGAATGTATAACGTTATCAACGTTAGAAGGTGAGACATTTTTGATGGAGTTAACTAGTAGCGACAGTAAGTTATGTACGTTAGCTAACGCTTTAACGTTAATATTGCAAGCTGGGCTGCTGCCAGACAGGTAACGTTAGCTAAGTAAGTAAGTTCATTTTTGAGAGACATTGAGTGTCTCACAGGCGAATAGCTTAACGTTAGTTAGCCAAATAGCGTTCGCGCTCAGTAGGTAGCTAAATGTCAGCTAACCAGCGGTTTCCAAGAATTAGCTGGCGGGTTATGCCGCCGCTATAGTTACGTTAGCGGGATAGCGTAATACTTGTTGCAAGCGAAGGCGTGAAACAGGCTACTATGGAAATACTGGAAGGCCTTCAAATCACTCTTACATCGCTTATTTATCGCCCTTTTCTCACTTAAATGAGTGCTCAACTTGTGCTACCAAAAGCAACAATTCTATCAATATCAATTCAGCCATCCTGAAAATACCACTTTAGCGACAAAATACAAGTAGTGCTTGGACGATGGACGCACAGGGACGGTTATCTGAATTGAGGGTAAATAAATAAGACCGTTACTCAAACCTTACCAGCTCTTCTTGGCTTGTCAGGGCTTCCGCCATCTTGAAGCCTCAGCAACGGCGTCGCTGTGGTCCCGCCCACTGAGCCTCGCCGTCAGACTCGCGTCACACCGCTCAACAGCCCAAGGCCCCGATCTGGCAACCCCTGCAACCGATTCAGAGAATCAGTCAATTCAGCAGCGATAAACATAATGCACAATAAAGCTACAGTTGAGTCAGTTTTTGTCTGATTCATGCTATGTAGCTACTGCGCTCATCTACAACTAGCAAGTAGTTATGTATCCCTGCTATTTCTTTGTAGGCTACTTTAATTTTAATGACAATACAACGGGTGAATATTGCTGTATGTTTTTTCAGTTTTCAGACTGATATTAATTGACTTTATTACGGTCTGTAGTGAGCCAATGTTATTGTTCCTGTAGCTGCTGTAATAACTTGCAATGTTGATTGTGATAAAGGGTATTATTATTATTATTAACATTAACATTAATACAGTGTTTCTGGTTGTGCTATTATTTCAAGTTATAGGGTAGCCAGATAATTAGCCAACTCATAGCATGATTGATTGCATTATCATTAATTGACCACTTGTTGGCTTACTGCATATTCTATTTTTGGGTAGGGTTCATATAGTTTACTAATTAAATAATAACATTAATCGAGGATATTCATAGTTTTTTTTCATATTCTTGATTAATGTACAGCAAAAATAGTTGTATACATTTAACACCCTATGGTGTTAAGTCCAGGGACTCATATACAAATCCTAGGGTGTTAAATGCAGTGTTCAATTTGCACCAACATTTCTTCTGTGTATAAACTTCTCAAGTGTTCTATATTCTTGTGCGCTTTGTTAATGGTGTATCAAAATAAAGCTGGTTAGTTAACTAGCCACAGATAATAGCTGAAACAGTCACTGTCACGACATGAAACAACAAACGCTGGCAGTCCAACTTCTCTCTGTTTCTGGTAGCTATCATGATTTATTCATTTTACAAAAGTGCTCCAAATGCCGCACGCGATGGGGTTAAATCTCTGCGCGTCCGTGGAGCAGCCAAGTTGCAATTTCCATTTACTAAACTCCCCTCAGCTTTGAGGAACTGGGACCAGATCCAGTTAATCACTTTAGACTTTTCTAATGGGATGAGTTACAGTAGGCTATGTATGTGTTTTTATGCAAAATGCTTAAAAGGCTGCACTTGTCCACGTCCTCTACATTTTACCGAATTGATTCCGGACGTGCCGTTCTCGATGTTAGATTGATTTAATGAGTGAATACACTGAATGCATTCAAAACCATAATGTACTATCATAAAGGCACACCGATACTTTCTACAAACCCCAATTCCAAAAAAGTTGGGACTGTGTATAAAATGTAAATAAAAACAGAAAGCAATGATTTTAAAATCCTTTTTGACCTGTATTTAATTGAAAACAGTACAAAGACAAGATATTTAATGTTTTAACTAATCAACTTTATTTTGTTTTGTAAATATACGCTATAAATATATGGCAGGCCAGTGTAGCACCCGCACTCTCTAACTACGAAGCCACGCTGTTGTAACACATGCAGAATGTGGCTTGGCATTGTCTTGCTGAAATAAGCAGGGACGTCCCTGAAAAAGACGTTGTCTAGATGGCAGCATATGTTGCTCCAAAATGCATATGTACCCTTCAGCATTAATGGTGCCATCACAGATGTGCAAGTTACCCATGCCATGGGCACTAACACACCCCTATACCAAGATTGGCTTTTGAACCTTGCATTGGTAACAATGGGGATGGTCCCTTTCATCTTTGGCCTGAAGAACACGATGTCCATTATTTCCAAAAACAATTTGAAAGTTGGACTCGTCAGACCACAGCACACGTTTCCACTTTCCGTCAGTCCATCTCAGATGAGCTCGAGTCCAGAGACGTCGGCGGCGTTCCTGGATGTTGTTGATATATGCCTTACGCTTATGCGTAGTAGAGTCTTAACTTGTATTTGTAGATGCAGTGACGAACTGTGTTTACTGACAACGGTTGTCCGAAGTATTCCCAAGCCCATGTGGTTCTATTCATTACAGAAGCATGTCGGTTTTTAATGCAGTGCCGTCTGAGGGACCGAAGGTCACAGGCATTCAATATTGGTTTTCAGCCTTGCCCTTTATGCACAAAGATTTATCCAGATTCTCTGAATCTTTTAATAATATTATGGACTGTAGATGGTGAAATCCCTAAATTCCTTGCAATGGTGCATTGAGAAACTTAATCTGTTGGACTAATTGCTCACACAGTTTTTTTTTCAAAGTGGCCAACCTCAACCCATCCTTGCTCGTAAACACCCGAGCCTGTATATATACAGTGAGCACCATAATTCATTGGACAGTGACACATTTTTTGTTATTTTGGTTCTGTATTCTAGCACTTTGAGTTTGAAAGGATACAATAATAATACAATTGGTTGAAGTGCAGACTGTCAGCTTTAATTTGAGGGTATTTTCATCCATCCTTTTGTACATAGCTAGGATCACGGATCATGGATCACTTTAAGGAGTTCTTCTCCTGACTTATTTTTCCATAGAGTTCAATAGGAAAATTTGTCAGGAGAAACAACCCTTAAAGTGATCCAGATTAAGGCTGACAGTCTGCATTTCAACCTCATTGTCATTGTATCCTTTCAAACTCAAAGTGCTAGAGTACAGAACCAAAATAACAAAAAATGTGTCACTGTCCAATGAATTATGGTGCTCATCGTATATAGGATTTCTATCAATAATACTACCTTCAGAAGCATTAGGTATTTCATAAACCAGTGCAGTCCAGTTATGTAGCTATACATTTTTATTCCATATCCATAAACAATTCATGAAACTGCTTTTTTTTTATTGTGCAAAAATTTCACAAGTGACTATAAACCAATGCTGAAATCCAAAGTCCACCAGTTGATGTGTTTACCAGTTGATGTGTAAAAGGTCCTTCTACACAGCATGACTTCCTTTTTTCTGTCAACTAAATATCCTCACGGATTACAACAGAGGGTTAACCAGCGCATATTCTCTAAATCTAATTATATTAGGCCTATTTCCCATTGCAGCAGCTACAACAGCTGACCTTTGAGTATCTGAGAGCGTAAAGAAGGAAACCGCTTGTGTTTTTGTCTCCCAAATCAAATCATTTCCCTGCAGTAAATCTCCTGTCATTTCAGGACAGCCAAATTTTAGCAGCATGGCAGCCCAAAACTCCATTTCTAGAGCAATCTACAAGGGGAGGGGGGAGGGCACGGCATTGCCCGTGTACTATTCGGGACACCTGCTGAGGGAATGCACAGGAGGGAAGGTAAAGGTACAATTTTATGGAGATTATATGTGAAGGAACTCACTTTGAATGCTCCTGAAAGTTCCTGTATGTTTAATCCTCAGAACTATGACTCTGCGTATCATGTTTGATTCTGATTTTAAGACATTAAGATGATGTACAGATGTGGGTTTTTTAAATCTGCAGTAGTAATTAGTAAAATGTCCATGCACAAGGTTTACAGAGTCCATTCAGTTTCAGTTATCAATGACCTAAGTGTGTATGTTCAATAAACAATTGTGGGTAAAACATTTTTTTTATTTTATTTAAATTGATGTTTTATTTCAAAAACATAATTTAAACAACATATATACTGTATTTGTGTGTGTGTGTGTGTGTGTGTGTGTGTGTGTGTGTGTGTGTGTGTGCACGCACGCACATGTGTGTGAATAACATTGTGAAGCTAAGGGCCCCATTTCCCAAAAGCATCTTAGAGGGTTTTGTGTTTGTGCTTAATTAAATTTAAAAATGATTAAAATTGACTGACATTACATTAGATAATAAATAATAATAGAGAAAGTAGATAATAAAGATAGAGGGAGAAACGAACAAAAAACAAATATACAATGAAAGTAATATAAAAACAAAATAGCCTAAGATGATCTTTACTCTAAGATCCTTTTGGGAAACGGGGCCAAGCAGCATAAAGATAATAGAAAACAAAAATATCAAATGAGGATATTCTATAGTAATATAGTCATTTTTCTTCTAAAGGACTTTGTTATGTCCTCCATGCTGTACAATAAGGCTTCTGAGTAAAAACGTACATCTTTGGTCAAGAAATTCTTACATGTTCCAGTATTACATAAAATATAGCAGATGATATAGCAAATAAAGCAGATGCTCATATCCAGAGTAACCTACACAAAATACAGTTACATCTAAACCATTTATATAGCTGGACACTTGAGGCAAATCAGCTTAAGTAGCCTAGCTTACCCAGGGTTGCAGTGTCTGCACCTCAATTGCGAATCAAGCCTGCAACCAGTGAGTTACAAGTGGGGGTCAATTTGAGGTGGGAGGCAAGAGGATGCCAATCCCCCTTGTTTTTTGGTTTTCTGTGGTATCACAGACCCTTGCAAAGCTTGAAGGAGATGCAGGTTGAGTCTCCCAGCCTCAGAACCAGTCCGTCTATCAACACACTCACCTTACACAATGAGGAGATGGAGTTTTAAGGTCAGAGCTTGCCGCGTCTGACTATGAAACGTTTCCCACATGATTTACCCTTCAGCTTTTTTCCACTGAGTCACTCAGAGCACTTGACAATCAATCCAGTCAATTCATTTTTCTCTTCCACCGGAAGGCTGTGTGTTCGGCAATAAGGCTGTAACTACTGTTCAAATCAAAATGAGGGTTTACACAAAAGCAGCCTCTTAATTCTCAAGCTCAGATTAAAGCCTCTATCTATTCAACCTAACCAGAGTGTGATTTATGTTTACCATAGAGTCAGAAATTTAAGCAATTATTTGTTTTTTGTCCCATTAATTGTAGGTTCAGCCCATTCTTAGATTTGCCTAATGGAAAAAGCTTGGAAAAACTAAACCATTCGACTGAATATGAACCTTGATGCATTTTGAAATGGCTTTGTACGTCTATCTCCATCTCGCACACAAAACAAACTGATCCATCCCAGTTTTCTTTCAGTACAACTGGAATTGAATGGCTTTTTATTTACTCCTGAAATAATAATTTCTTGTCATTTCTCTTCCGTAGATCGATGTACCCAAATACAGCTGAGGAGTGCTAGGGGTTTTATCAAACCAAGGTCGCGACACGTTGTGTCTCAATCTGTCTAGTGATCATCCCTTCCTCTCCACCTCAGCCATGGTAAGCATTCTGGCACAAAATTGTTAGTATGAATCACAAGGAACACTGCGGTGTTTTGAAATCCATGAAAACTATCTCTGTCAATGTAATCCATTATTTAATACTTATTTGTTCATTTTTGAAAATTAGTATTAAAATAGCTTTTTACACGTCCTATTTTTGTGCAATGTTATTGTGATTTGTCTCATTCAGTGGTGCCGAGGTTACGTCAAAGCCTGTGATATTGGGGAGGGCCAATCCCACGCACACGTTATTGGCACCGATCATCCACACCCAGCCCGGACCATCTGGCTCTATGTCCAAAGGGGACCTACAGTCCATGACCTGCTGAGCGAGATAATGACCAAAGAGGCTTCTGGGGATACAAAGGTGCGTGAAATACACTCTTAGGAGTATCGCCAGCTGAGGAGCATTATGCTGTGGAAAAGAGTGAAATATTTTGAATTATCTTGAAATGCGTTTTCATGACACATTGAACCATTATCAGCTCAGTTGGGAATAATTTTTTTATTTTTTATATCTATGATATGTGTTTGATATGTACTTTATGATGCTGTAGCAACCAACATGGCTGAATTTGTATTCGTTGTATTTATGTTCCTCCAGAGCAAAGCTCTTTCATATCTCAGTCTGACTCCTACCACCCCTTTATAGTATATGCAGCTTGGTTTCCATTAGATTTCTCCTCATTTCAGTCTGTTGCTTTTTTCCATTACCTGTGTTGAGTAGGGAATACAAGCCCACTACAGGTTTCTGCACTTAACTATGCTTGAAGTTGCTAAATTGAAGAGACCTTGGATGTGTGAACATTAGAATTCTGTGACCAAAGTGTGTTCAGTTTTACTCTGCCCAGTGCCATATACGTAAGCCAAGGTACTTAACATTTACATTACATTACATTACATTACAGGCATTTAGCAGACGCTCTTATCCAGAGCGACTTACACAACTTTTTAGCATTTTTTACACATTATCCATTTATACAGCTGGATATATACTGAAGCGATTCAGGTTAAGTACCTTGCTCAAGGGTACAACGGCAGTGTCCTACCTGGGAATCGAACCTGCAACCTTTCGGTTGCAAGGCCAGTTCCTTAACCATTATACTACACTGCCGCCCACAAATTAAATTTAAATTCACAACAATAAAACAGCAAAAATATCTTCAACCCCTTTATGCCATGTAAATAAAATATTTACAGGACTCCTAGACCTCGTATCAAAGTCGCATTTTAGCCTTTCCAGAAGGTAATAAATGTAATTTCTGGGTTTCTATTTTTAGGCCAGACAACTCTCTGGGTTACTCAATTCTATTATTGTTATTCAATGCGATTCTCGTGATTTCCAAAGTATACGTGATATTTAGAAAGGAGATTGAGTTTGCAACATGTATACATCTGAATGAAAAAAAAACACATCCAGAGTTTGTTCATGAAAACAAATGTTTATTGGACCATCTGTGGAACTGTCACAGGAGGGAACATGTCAATCATACCCATTTGTTTTATTCATTATGCCTCTGACATCTTTTCACAACAAGGAAGCTGAACACCTCAGTTAATGTGTGCAAAAAAATAAAGTTGGTCGCTTAACGGTAAAACTGAGGACACCAGACGTCGTTCCTGCAAATTCCTAGCACACGCGTGCATTTTAAACATCGGTTTGTGAAACATGTATGTGGTCATCCCCAATGGAACAATGAACGCGTCAGTGAGGTGTTGATGTAAAGTCATTTCTATTTTTTTTTTTTTTACATTGACCACAAATTATAGGATTCTTTAGAATATGAGATGCGGGATCTATAGCTACTCATGATAACACACCATGTAAGGTTTGGGTGCCACTCCTTAAGAGGCTGTGGAAATCCACTCTGCAAATTATGAGGATTGTCTCATAATAAGTCCCCGACTGCTGTTCTGCTCACTGATGATGAACGTCTGCAGTTGTATTCGTCCCTTCTACTGGACTCCCCAAACTTGAACCTGGGGTCCCCCCCAGTGGGGTGCGCTAGCTTTATTCTTACAGCCAAACTGCAAACTGCGCTTCACCGTGACATCCAGCTCTCTCTACTGTCATTTAGCCATTCACAATATCTCATGTCTTGTTGCCATGTGAAACAAATGTTTTCCAAGAAGGTATGTCCAATAGTTAAAGACTTGCTAATCAAACGGAATAATTGATATATTTTCACTACACTGTGGTACTGATTGTCTGATTGTTAAACACAGGGAATCGGCACAGAGAATTAGGCACCAAAAATGTGGCATCTGGTCACTAAATATTTTGGGGTGTGTGGGGGGGGGGGGGGGTAAACATCCATACAGCTCAAAAGGACTGGCCAATACAAACACCTGCAGACACAGGGGGTACGCAGGAGCAAGTTTGGGCAGCCCTGCCACTACACGCAAGAACGTCGCCGTTCCTAAGCCAGGTGCATTCATACATAACGAACCTTCCAACGGATTTGAGGAGAAAGTAAATGTGGCAGATATTACTAACACACAAAGTCACAAAGACACCCCCAGAGCTAGGTGGCTAACCTGCATTCGGATGTTATATTTGACAGGCTACAGGCAGCGGACAGTATGAAACCCTCACATTGTTAGCACTGCAGCATTGCAGGAAAAGGTGCTCTCCTGGCGGCATTTCAGGGTCTGATCGATGAAGATGAAGATCCGTCCTCTTGATAACGTGCACAACTTGACACCGAAACAGCCAACGGCTAGAAGATGGCCGCCGCTCTTCTCGTATCTTTGTTTAAAAGAGCAAAGTTAAAACCGAAACAATATCAAGAGTGCCGACCTATCCAGTCTTCATTTCTCCAACTTTAAAAGCCAACAGGTAAGTCTTAATTACACCTTGTTTTCTTCTTCTTTTTTTAAGAGCATGCGGGTTGCCCTATTACACAGCAGTCAGTCACATCTCAGTCCAAGACTTACATGAGGAGGTTTACACATTTGGAGATCAAACCCAGACAGCCTCAGCAGATTCAGTATGCACAACGTAGCTCACAACTGTCAACACACTTACACAATGTCCTTGACGGTATCACTGGCCATTTCCCCATATTCCAAAATCCTGTTGGAGGCCAAGTAATTACAAGCAAATAAATAGACAGGATATATAAATGTCATAAATAATCACAACCTTAATGAAAATGTAACAAAAAAAAAAGAAGAAAAAAAAAAAGGTTTTAAAACAATCCAAGGCCTAAATATTCAACGGAGTTTGTGGATCTGGGTTGCCTGCATAGCAGTGAAGTGACTCATACTGGCGCAGACCTACGTTCTGCAAATGGCACAAGCTCCAGGCCACAGACTAACACACCGACACACAGCCTGGGCAGGTTAGACAGACGATCCCCACCAATGTAACCACACTTCCACCCAGTCTCTCACTGTTCAGCATACCCTACTTTAGTGTGCTACAGTAACCCTTTAAAAGGGTGTCCGTCCCCTCTGCTTTGCTGCGAGGATCATTGTATCCCATGATACCGAGGGGCATAACAGAACTGTTTGCAGCTAATTCACAGTCCAGCTACTTCTCTCTCTCTCTCTTCATTTCTCTCTCTCTCTTCATTTCTCTCTCTCTCTTCATGTCTCTCTCTCTCTTCATGTCTCTCTCTCTCTTCATGTCTCTCTCTCTCTCTCGCTTTTTTTAACAAAAATTCAAACAGTAAACACTTGAGGGGAAAAAAAATAAAATGAAATAAAAACTTGTGATGACAATCTTTGGTGGTTCGGAGGCGTTCGTTTGCACTTAGGCTACCCGTGCAGTCGAGGCCGAGCGCCGTTACCAACGAAAGCAACGGGGGGAAAAAACAAAAACAAAACTAAAATAAAACAGAACACACCATTTCACCCTGTGGCCCACCTCTCTCTTCTCTCCTGGAAACTTTCCCCAAACAAACCTAGGAAGGTGTCAACACTGATTTTATTATCACCATCATCATCATCATCCTCATCCTGATCAGAATTAAGGCATCAGCACAGACGAAGCTATGCAGTAAAATAAACCAGTAGAAAAAAAAAAAACTATGTACACAGTCATGTCAAGTGCTACTCTTCTAGTGGTCCATAGGGTGGGGCAAGGGGGCGGGGTCAGTGGACCGGAGGGGGGCGGGGCTTCTGCTCGTCAGGCCCTCTCGGTTGGCTCCTCCTGGCTGAAGCAGTACCTCACTGGGGGGCCGGGCAGGTCCTCGTCTCCGTCCGACTCGGCGGCAAAAGACACGGTCAGGTCCACGTACCTCCGGTCCGACGAGGGCTTGATCAGTTTCTGCATTCTAAGAACACACAGCAACACAGACGAGGGTTAATAGTCTAATTGGTGAACCAATGGGTGGACGGTATTGCAAATGAAGGTAGGACGCGGCTTACGTCAGTTTGAGCCTCTTGCTGTGTCCAGGCATTACTGGCACATATAGCATCTTTACCCCATGGACCACCATGGTGGGCTCAATGCCATACTTCTCCTGGAAAAGATGTGGGGGAAAGATTATTTTATGTTTCGAGTTTTTCAGCTTTATTGGACAGACAGGAAGAATGGGAGTGAGTGAGAGGGAGAGACCTGCGACGAAGGTCGCGGGGCCGGGTTTGAACCGCCGAGATCGCGGCACACATTGAGCATGTGGACGGTGCTCTTACAGGCTACGCCACCGAGATACCCCGGGGAGAAAGGTTTAATGCCCTCCGAGACAGAAAGGTTTAATGCCCACCAGGGCAGTGGAGCAGCGGTCAGCACGCGGGCACAGCTGGTTTAAAAACGACCGAGCGGTAGAAGGGACATTATTACCCGCACTGCGTTCATGAAGTCAGACAGGGTGAAGTCCTCATGACCGTGGATGGTCCAGCGGTCCCAGATGGAGAATGAGATGTTTTCTCTGTAGGGGAAACAGTAGACTAAGTCCCTGCATCACCTTTAAAGCAGCAGCAAATCTGATTTCAAGCGGCTGTATCAGCAAAAATCGTTAAAAAAAAAAAACTCAATAAAAATAATCTAATCAAACACCCACTGTTTTTGTTGGTTGTCAGCAGTCTACTTGAGTGACAGCACAACAGATCTCTCAAAGGGAATTTTACCAGTTGACTTTTGTTTTAAGGTAAATGCAGGACAGAAAAAAAAAACATTTGAGGTCTGCATTGTAAACAAAGCGCAATGTAAACAAACTGCTGGGCCCTAACACAGCACAGCTTCCGTTTTAAGTTTAAACTGTATTTAAGAGGAACCTAGAGTTGCTCCACAGAACATCATCAATAATATTTACATTAAAGCCATGTTTAATAAACATACATACTCCATCAGTGATGGAAATTAAAGGTTATTGTTTGGGGGGGAAAACCCCAGCGGAAAAGTGCTGGAAAGATCAGGGACATACGCCACAAGTCAGTGGCCCTTACAAAATGTACAAACCCCGATTCCAAAAAAGTTGGGACAGTTTACACACTGACCCAACTTTTTTGGAATTGGGGTTTGTATTTTGCAGCCGATAATGTAGGTCCAACCACATACAATTCCTTTGGACTTAGTTCCTCAAAGGCCCAGCCTAAGGTCCGGACGTGCTACCTGATCTGGGTCCTCTTGACTTGGGCCGTTTCTGTGAGCACCACCACTGGAATGGCCAGGTTGAAGAAGCAGTTCTTGAACGACTCAAAGTCGTAGCCCCCAACTATTTTGATGGCCTCCAGTGCCACCTAGAGGAGAAAGATATACCCTTAAATCTGAGTTCTGCAATTAAGCAGGCATTACATTTTTTCTGCAGTTCGCAAAATATAGCATCCACTGGCAGTGGGGGAAAAATAACAAACCACTCATCCTAGATCTATATTACATTTAGCACTCTCTACTCGAGAGCCCATTTCTATACATACAATCCATGTGTAGAGCTGGATATTTACAACTGCAATTCAGGTTATGTACCTAACTCAAGGGTACAACAGGAGTGCCCCATCTGAGAATCGAACCAACAACCTCGGGGTTACAAGCAGAGTTCCCGAACCATTATGCTACAATGCCGCCAACTTCACAGCTGGAGGGATGCGTGGTCTTGAATCTGCCCTTGCATTCACTCATCTACACAAGACCCCACCCTCCTTCCCCAAATTCCTCACCAGCCCGGCAACAGCGGCCGTCGCCGTGGCGATGGCGGGGATGATCTTTCCCGCGATCCGCTTGGTCTTGAGTCGGTCGGCCGCCTTTATCCCGTACATGCCGGCGCGCAGCGCGGACGCGGACGCCACAAAGTCCATGTGACCGTTGGAGTCGTCGTCCTTCTCAAACAGGACCGGGGACATGCGTAAGCGTTCTGTTACAGAGAGAGGGGAAATGAATCCAGTGCAGAGTTAAGAGTTTGAGCCACAGGAGTGAAGCACTGCAAAGATCTGCCCTGAAAAGAGTGTGAGACCTGCTTCTACCTCAGACTGTCTGATATGTGCTTCCTCTGGTGGTAACAGAGTTATAGAGCTCTAACGCAGAGTCTGAGAGCTGCTGCTACCTCACACTGTCTGATATGTGCTTCCTCTGGTGGTAACAGAGTTATAGAGCTCTAACGCAGAGCCTGAGAGCTGCCGCTACCTCACACTGTCTGATATGTGCTTCCTCTGGTGGTAACAGAGTTATAGAGCTCTAACGCAGAGTCTGAGAGCTGCTGCTACCTCACACTGTGTGATATGTGCTTCCTCTGGTGGTAAGAGTTATAGAGCTCTAACGCAGAGTCTGAGAGCTGCTGCTACCTCACACTGTCTGATATGTGCTTCCTCTGGTGGTAACAGAGTTATAGAGCTCTAACGCAGAGCCTGAGAGCTGCTGCTACCTCACACTGTCTGATATGTGCTTCCTCTGGTGGTAACAGAGTTATAGAGCTCTAACGCAGAGTCTGAGAGCTGCTGCTACCTCACACTGTCTGATATGTGCTTCCTCTGGTGGTAACAGAGTTATAGAGCTCTAACGCAGAGTCTGAGAGCTGCTGCTACCTCACACTGTCTGATATGTGCTTCCTCTGGTGGTAACAGAGTTATAGAGCTCTAACGCAGAGCCTGAGAGCTGCTGCTACCTCACACTGTCTGATATGTGCTTCCTCTGGTGGTAACAGAGTTATAGAGCTCTAACGCAGAGTCTGAGAGCTGCTGCTACCTCACACTGTCTGATATGTGCTTCCTCTGGTGGTAACAGAGTTATAGAGCTCTAACGCAGAGTCTGAGAGCTGCTGCTACCTCACACTGTCTGATATGTGCTTCCTCTGGTGGTAACAGAGTTATAGAGCTCTAACGCAGAGTCTGAGAGCTGCTGCTACCTCACACTGTCTGATATGTGCTTCCTCTGGTGGTAACAGAGTTATAGAGCTCTAACGCAGAGTCTGAGAGCTGCTGCTACCTCACACTGTCTGATATGTGCTTCCTCTGGTGGTAACAGAGTTATAGAGCTCTAACGCAGAGTCTGAGAGCTGCTGCTACCTCACACTGTCTGATATGTGCTTCCTCTGGTGGTAACAGAGTTATAGAGCTCTAACGCAGAGTCTGAGAGCTGCTGCTACCTCACACTGTCTGATATGTGCTTCCTCTGGTGGTAACAGAGTTATAGAGCTCTAACGCAGTGTCTGAGAGCTGCTGCTACCTCACACTGTCTGATATGTGCTTCCTCTGGTGGTAACAGAGTTATAGAGCTCTAACGCAGAGTCTGAGAGCTGCTGCTACCTCACACTGTCTGATATGTGCTTCCTCTGGTGGGAGAAAAAAAGTTGGCAAGGGCACTCTGCAAACATAAGTACCCAGGGTGACGGGGGGAGCGTGTAACAGTACCCAGAGTGATGGGGGCAGAGTGTAACAGTACCTGGGGTGACGGAGTTAGAAGCGATAGACCCCTCCAGCTGACTGATAGCCTCCCTCTCCTCCTCGCTGCTCACGCCCAGCTTCATGTGGTCTGGCTTCTTGGCGGTCTCGTCCGTCTCGATGCGCTGCAATGAACCCCGGGGGACAGGTAGTCGCTCATTATTGCAGAACAAGCAGGAGCAGGGGGCTGAGGGGTCATGTATGCGTCATGGGGCTTTGCATGTACAGTAACAGTACATCTTCATATGATATTCCTGTGAGGGGAACTGGGTAGAAAGAAACACACTCTGGGAGGGAGGTACCTTCTCTGCAGGTGTGTATTCTGGGATCATAATGTCAGAGATGATTTTGCCCACTGCCTCCTGTGACAAGTCCTGTGGAAGACATCAGGCACGCGCACACACGCACACGCACACGCACACGCACACGCACACACACATGCCCAGTCTCTAGGGTGAAACATTTCCAGTTCCTGAGCTAGAGAAAGGCTAACAACAATGCTAATATCCATTTTAAAAATCTATATTGGAAAAATACATGAATAACTAGTTACAGGAAAAATCTAAATCATCTTGCTTCATTGGTATGAGCTGAGTACCCACAATGCACAGCAATACCTCCAACAGAACAGAGTAACATTCCAAAAACAGTTCTGGAAAGAAGGGGAAATGGAGCAGAAAATAACCAACAGCTTGGCTTACCTCCGCTGAGTAGGGGATGTTGTAAATTCCAGCAAATAGCCTGGCAGCGCTGACAATAAACGTGAAGTGCCTTATGGGATTAAAAAAGGAAGAGCGAGCGAGAGAAAGAGATGAGCACAGAACAAACCACAACAGGGCTCCTTCACATATTACATAATATAATATTTTTATATTTACAAATGATCCTTCAAGTCGAACTCTATTGGCGATGGGGGTCGCTTCGGAGACTGCCAGAACAAACCTGTCGAGAAAAGAAAATCTTTCTTTGACAATGGAAAAAGAACTGATCAACAATGCATCAATGCTTTCCATTAGAATGGCCTGTGAATTGTTTTCAACAAAACAACATAACTAAAGTAACCCTTCCAGGTCAAAAAGTATCCCTTCCGGGTCAAAAGCAGATGACTGCGAATGTGAAGCACTTACTGCCGTCCTTCAGCCTGGTGCCAATTGGAAACGAGTGTAAGAGCTGCAGTGCCTGAAGATAGAGAGAGAATAATGAGCTTATGGGGACTTCCACCTAAAATGCTGCAGTGCTATGCGGCTACCCGTCCAGAGCTCTGTCTTCGCAATGTAGCCAGAGCCAAAATGGCCGCCTCTACAACGCTGAAACATTGAACTGCCACCCATGGGGTTTGAATCCCCCCCGGGACCCAGCAGTCATAACCGTTGAGCAGGTGCTGTACCCCGGTACCTTTCTCTTGAAGTATTTGTCGAATTTGAGGCGCGCCAGGGCGACGCACTGCACCCACTGCGTGGGCCTCCTGCTCAGCAGTTTGATGACCTGGAATGACCCCTCCAGACTCTCCCTCGCCTTCATCCTCTGCAAACGGAAACACCCAATCAGAACTACTCATTCACACGCGCATTCATTTTCACACCCAATCAGATCACAGGAGACAGTGCTGTGATGCTATGGTTATACCATTGGACAGCTGTTCCCATGACAACTGATTCCCATGGCATGTGGGAACAACGCTGTCCAAGCCTTGGACGAGGAATTTTAACCTTAACAGGTCTGGTCACATATACATATATCATATATTAATATGCATCAACTGGCAGCAGTACAGAGCACAGGGTAGGGTCCTGGACTCGGGCCTGCACATAACCATTATACTCCCAGTGTAGTATAATGGTTAGGGAACTGGGCTTGTAACCTAAAGGTTGCAGGTTGGGTTGCCAGGTAGGACACTGCTGTTGAATCCTCGAGCAAGGTGCTTAACTTGCATTGCTTCACTATATATCCAGCTGTGTAACTCTGATGCAGAGCGTCTGCTAAATGTCCATAATGCTCTGATGCAGAGCGTCTGCTAAATGTCCATAATGCAATGTAAAGTAGCTCTATCTCAGTGATCGCAGGCTAAATCCAGCATTCCCGGTGACAGCCTGTGTAAGACAGAGCTACATGTTAAACAGCCCCAGATACAGGAGCCCCCCCGAGTAAAATCTGCAGGGTCAGGGGCGGTTCAGCTTCAACAGGTGCGCAGACACCTCCTCCTCCCCCCAGCTCTCACCTGCAGAACCTCCTCAGCGGAGGAGTACGACTGCCAGAAGATGTTGTAGATGGAGGGCTTGTGGGAGAACGCACTCTCAAACTGAGGGAGAAAAAAAAAAAAAAAAACTTAATAAAAATTCCCATCCTTACGGGACAAAACCGGTGATTCTCAGAGGCTAATTAGCTCATTCTATCACTTGTCAGCCAAACGGGTCAGGATGGGCCCTGCCGTTGCCTGGATGGGACACTTCCATGGAAAAGCCAGTCATGGTGGTAGCACGAACGCTATACACAAATACAAAGACCAAATGCTAACCAAGATAACGGCCGTCTTTAGCATTGTACACACAGATACGGGCCCATTTTGTAATGAAAGTGTTTGTACATCGACCATGTGGGAACTCTCAGACGCACTCAACAACCACACGGACCCTACATTTTTGCAGTACGTACTTTACCACTGGTCTTTTTTTACACTGTTAAAACGTTTGTTAAGAACCGCCAACTTAAGGTGAAGCCACGTTCACTACCCCAAGAGATGCTACAAGGGGGAAAAAAATAAATCACTTTCATATCATCATTGCTAAAAAAAACAAGAGATGTTTCAGTCTAATGGACACGTCTGTGCCACAAGGATCAAAACATCAGACAAATCGATCCGGATGATTCTATTAAGTGTTAACCGGTGGCTGGTGTGTGTGTGTGTGGGGGGGGGTCACCTTATCCCTCGCCCACTGTATTGTGTGCTCTATGACAGCAGGAAATGACTTCAAAGTGCAGAACGGTATCTCTTCATCGGGTGGGTCCCTCTGCAAAATTAATCAAGGGCGGCAGTTAATGAACAAACTCAGAATTAGACTGTATCAGGTTGCACATTACCACAGGAAACCAGCCAAATCCACAATGGCAACACAAGAATTACCTCATAATTACTTTATTTCCATGTAAAATACACCATGGAAGCAGAGCTGAATAGAGTTTAACCGAGAACTGAATTAAAGGAAGTATAAAAGCTTTGTGCAATATCTGCACAATAACATCACTACGGTAACTGAACCGGATTTAATGCTTCCTTAAAATCCGTTCTGAAAAGCGAAAGTGTGACGGTAAAATGTGGTTGCCAGGTTAGAGGACACACGCCGGGACTCGGCGGACACTCACGTGGCTGTTATAGGACTCGGTCAGGTCCGGCACGATGATCTCTGTGTGTCCTTTTGTCCCCATCGTACCAGAGTCTAGGAGAGGCTTTTGGTTTGACACGCTGCGGCTGCAATAACACGCACGGACACGCTTCACCAACGCGCCTACACGCATGTCACATGCAGGGCTTCTCAACCGAATTCCTTTAGCTATTAGTCTCCAACTAACAAGCATTTCTGTAATTCTGTAACACTACAGATCATACTAATAAAATCACATTAGACAAAGACCAGCTTGTAATAATTCAATACAGATTAATATTTAAAGGCATCTAAGCACTGTTCCCTGAAAACATAGCAATACCTGATTTTACCTTTATAATTTAACATAAAATTCTCAATAGGAAATAGGCATTATTTTAAAACTTAAAAATCACTAATCACATTTAAATATCACCTGATACTTTTAAAATAGCAAAACTTGAACTTATGACAAAATCATAATTAAACAATTTTATTTAAAAAATAAAAATAAAAATCCTGCAGCACTCTGAAGCCCAGCCATTGCAATGGTTCTCAATCAATCTTTGGGCCAACCAAGCCCATTCCCTGGGTTTATACCGCGTATGACAGGACTCATAGACCCACAGGCTCTCAGCACTCATTCCAATGACTCCCGAGAGCCTCCAGCAGTCCTCACCTGTCCACATATCGCCTGGCCTCCACGTTGTCCAGCGCCGTGACGACCAGGTGGAGGCCGGAGTAGAACTGGTCGCTGTAGACAGCCTCAGTGGCGGGGCACACCTTGTTCAGCTGGGCGTCGATCTGCAGCTGGGGGTTGATATCCAGCGTGGCGGCGGCAGCGGTGGTGCTTTTTGGCTTCTGTGAGCCACCGTAACAAAGAGAGGTAGAGAGTGGAGAAATGGTGGCTACAGCCAGTTTTTTTTTATAGGGTGCCTACACGATCAATAACAGAGCTTGACATTCTTATCCGCAGAAATATAACTGGTATTAATAATTACAGTTGGAGGGGGGAAAAGCATTTCAATATGAATTTCAGTGAAAGGATTTAGTCGGGCTTATCAGTCACATAAGAGCCTTATACGAAGCTTTTATTTAAGTGCTTGGGTTGTACCCAGCGAACCACATTCCCTGGGCTTTCCCTCCTCATCGAACAACCCCTTTCAGTATCAGTACTAAAGGCTTGATTCAGGTGTGATGTGTCCTGACTGAGGATACAGGTGATGATCAGACTCGCCTGTATGTGATTCAGTACTAAAGGCTTGATTCAGGTGTGATGTGTCCTGACTGAGGATAAAGGGATGATCAGACTCGCCTGTATGCAATTCAGTACTAAAGGCTTGATTCAGGTGTGATGTGTCCTGACTGAGGTTACAGGTGATGGTGAGACTCACCTGTATGTGATGTGGTCTGAAGAGAAACTGCCGGTTCAGATTCGACTTCTCGATCAGATCTGGATCCGTGACGCATATCTACCCACAGGACGGGGAAACAAATCAAATAAAGACCAGCAGCAGTAACTTACGACACTATAGTGTTTTTCATAAATTCAGGATTAACAGAAGTTAAGTAGAGAGAGAGAGAGAGACAAGAGAGATTATGATTGCAATAAACTTATAATTGATTTTACTATAATACACTTAATGTCTATTTGCATTAAACGCATGGTCTTCTGCCTGAAATGGACTCGGGAGTCAGCATCAGTGACCTGGAGGAGAGAACGGAGCCAGCTCCTCTGGCACGGACTGAGCTAGACAGGACCGCCCTGGCCCACTGTGCGTGATGGGACTGGCCAAGCGAGATCGCACTGCACTGCACGCGTCTGTCTGCCAGACCGGAGCGCTCTCTGGGATGGTGCACGAGCCATTTCCCGGCACGGCCAATCAATACAAATGGAATTATGAAGCAAAGACGTTCCGTTCGCCCCCCTACCTCTCCGGAACTGGCCCGGAGACCCACTCCCAGCAGGGCGAAGTTCTTCAACATCTCGCAGCCGATGGCGCCACAGCCAACCTGGCGGGCGAGAGAACATCTCTCAGCACGAACCACGGAAACTTACACAGCTCATACCCAACACACCGTGTATTTATACAGCAAGGCTCTTCACATTAGACTATCCATCTTAAGCAGTTTTTTTATCCCCAAGGAAGAGCAGGACGATTCCAAGCAGGATTCGAACCAACAACCTCCCGGTTACAAGTCCAGTTCCTTATATACCATGACTCCACGTTACAGCTCCTCCCCTATATAGTAAATCTCAGTCTGTGGGAGTTAGTAACACCAGTTTTGTGTAATATGGTCTGAGAAAACCTCTGTAACTGTGCCCACATTGATTCACTCAAATAATGACGATGTGTTAAACTTCTACCCACCAGAACGACCACCACCATCTCCCCCAAAATCCCACGCACAAGCCTCTTACCATGAACACCCGGAGCTGGTGCAGTTTCTGGCACATGGTGTGCCCAATACACGCCCTGAGGGCGTCGTACCGATCCCCCCTGAGGAGAGAAGAGTCAGCCATCAGTTACTCCATCTTGCCAGTAAACGTGGATGACAATGCTTAGAAACTACAAGGCAAATGTTTCATGATTAAAGAAAAATGCACCAGGCTAGCAACCACTTAAACACTAGCATGCTGAAGGAGTACCGAGCCACAAACTGCATGAACAGCTTCAGTTGAATGAATTTTCCTCGACTGTAACCTTTGTGTCTGTATATGGACACAACACATGTCCGTGATGCTATACATGGAGTGTGCTGTGCTGGTGTATGGTGCATATAACACATGCCTGTGATGCTGTACACGGAGTGTGCTGTATGTGCATATAACACATGCCTGTGATGCTGTACATGGAGTGTGCTGTGATGGTGTATGGTGCATATAACACATGCCTGTGATGCTGTACACGGAGTGTGCTGTATGTGCATATAACACATGCCTGTGATGCTGTACATGGAGTGTGCTGTGCTGGTGTATGGTGCATATAACACATGCCTGTGATGCTGTACACGGAGTGTGCTGTATGTGCATATAACACATGCCTGTGATGCTGTACATGGAGTGTGCTGTGCTGGTGTATGGTGCATATAACACATGCCTGTGATGCTGTACACGGAGTGTGCTGTATGTGCATATAACACATGCCTGTGATGCTGTACATGGAGTGTGCTGTGATGGTGTATGGTGCATATAACACATGCCTGTGATGCTGTACATGGAGTGTGCTGTATGTGCATATAACACATGCCTGTGATGCTGTACATGGAGTGTGCTGTGCTGTATGTGCATATGATGCGTGAGAGAGGGGCGAGTGATAGGTCAGCTTGGTGCGCGGGCCTTGTTCTCAAAAAGCAGGGCTTACTTTGGGACAAACTCTTCAGCAGGGAGAGACTGCAGAGGCTTCACCACCTCTATGACCTCCAGGTAGAACTGCACACAGACAGGAGGCAGAGGAGGGCTTTAGCATTAGCACGCCAATAATAAGGGCCATAACGGACAAGAATCACACCCACCCACTGCTGCAGGGGCGCGAATTTCCCCGTCAGGGCCTTCAGCACCTCCTGGCTGGCGATGCCCCCGACAGCGGCCGCCAAAGGGGGCAGCAAACCCCTCGCTGAGCGGGACACGCACCGCGCCAGCTCCTGGTTTACGGGCACCTGCCAACCACAGGGTGGTAAGAAACCCAAATAAAACGGCGGGGCGTTTGAAATTTGACCACTTCCTGTCAGGAGTGCCGCAAAAAAAAAGAAAAAAGAAAAAACACACCGTCCAGCACACTCACCTTGACCGTCAGCGTCTCTGACACCTCCTCAGTCAATTTCACCAAAACCTCTGCGTCTTGGAGACACCTAAATAACACACACACACACACACACACACACACACACACACACACACACACACACACACACACACACACACACACACACACACACACACACACACACACACACACACACACACACACACACACACACACACACACACACACACACACACACACACACACACACACACACCAGGCAAAGAGTGTTACTTCACTGATTCTAAAATACAGACCGTTTCTCCACTATGATTTAATACAATTCACATTCAACACAACACTAGTGGAGAGACGTTAGTCCAGTAATAAAACCATTGACTGCTTTTAATCTTTAGAAAGTGACAGGAGATGGAGGCGAGTACTTGCCGGACAGAGACAGAAAGAAGGAGAGCGAGGACAGAGGGATTAGCAGGAATGAGGAGAAAGGAAAGGGAGAAACAGAGGAGAGAGAAGAGAGGGATGGAAAGACAGGAGGGCAGAAGAGTAAGAGAGGGAGTTACCCAACATTGGGCAGCCTGTGGTGCTGCTCCTGAAATGAGTCGAGGGCGAGCAACGTAGCATGGACCTGCAGTGGAGCCTGGGAGAGAGAGAGAGACACACACATTCACTGCTGTTCTCTCTGACTGACTGACTGACTGAGTCACTCACTGACTCACTCACTCACATTCCTGTTCCATTACACACACACACACATACATCACATCACATTCACTCTTGTACACACATAGAATCACATTCACTCCTGTTCAAACAGTGACAATAAACATTCCCTATTCACCCACAAGTCCTCCAAGGTGTATATATAATCGCTGAGTGAAAAAAATATTAATTCATCTATACAAATTAATCACATGGCATCAGATATTATAACCCTGAGCAAAAGCAGCCTGTTATTAATGCTGTTAATGCAGAAATGCAGACCCTTGATTGGCTGAAATAGTGTGGGGGCGGGCAGAAGCAGTGATTGACACCACCTCAGGGTCCTACCTCTGGTTTGCTGAAATCAGGGGTGAGAACGTGAGGCTCCAAAAGCTGTTCCTCCATCCTTTGCTGAAACACAGACAGAGGCAAAAACTCACATTAACACACACATAATGACACACAGTCATTAAGAACCACTGTAATCAAAAGACAAGCCACTGTGACTTCAAAATAACGCACTGAAAACTGTATTCCTTCTTCAAACAGGAAAACCATTATTGTTGGATGGGTATACTTCTGGATGAAATTATATTCTAGATTCATAACGTTTTTACAGGCAAAACTAAGGATGCATGTCAGAAGACAGATTGGTTTGAAAAGACACCAAAATCTATGTGAAATGGCCCTCAGTTGAACAGAACTCTATCATTTCCATTCAAGTGAATCAAATACATTCATAACGATGTAAATTCACACGACTAGACCAGTAATGGGGTAGCTGGTGTGGCGATTCCAGGTCGGTTCTGGCGGTTCCCCTGCCCCTCTGTGTTTACAGCAGGAGCAGGAGGGAGAGTATGCTGCTCTGCTCACTTACAAAGCTGTAGGTTTTAGGCGACTTCACCAGGAGGAAGATCCCCCCGTGAGCGTAGGGCTGCAGCCTGGACGTGTCCCCTATGGAGAAGCTATCAGGGGACAGCACTGCCCAACAGAAGAACACGCACGCCACAGACAGACAGACACACACATTACCGCAGAGAGAGACAAACACAGACACACACACACACACACACACACACACACACACAAAGGGAATGGTGAGTATGATCAGAACAAGCAGGGGCCACGTGTATAAAACTCTTGAGTAAAAGAATGCGTAAAAGAACACTCAGGGTGAAAGTCGGAAATCTGCTTTAAAAAAGTTTAGCATTTTCTACCTCTGCCTTTCTGTCACGGTGTCGCCATATCACACGGACTGCAAACATTGCGTACGCATGGTGTCCACCGTGTGCAAAGGTGCGCAGATTCTCACAGCACGTGTTATATTATACGTCTGAATTTCTGTGTGGGAACTCGCTTACGCGGCTTTCTGAGGGCATTTTTCTGCTCAGCACTGTTTATACATGTGGCCCCAGGCCTGCTACATTAGTTACTGTGCTGCTACACAATTTCCAATAATAACCATCACCACCAGGCGGTATAAAATTAAATTACAATAAAACGACCCGCAATCCTTTTCAGTGACCTTACATGGCACTGGAGAGGCCTGCGAGCTGGACGGCAATGAGCCGAGTCCGTTAGCGACTCCTACCCGTGATCTGCCGGGCGGTTCCGTTGAGCTCGGTCATGCCGTGGACCTCGCGGAACACAACGCTCTGACCCGTCTGCAGGCCGTGGGTCTGGCTGTCCATGCAGGTCACGACCCCGGGGTTTTCCTGCAAGGGATCGTGGGATAGTCAGGACTCATCAATCATTTCCTAATGAGGGAAATGGGGACTTCACATGGCGCTGCAAATTCTTAGATTGCAGTGCCAGCCTCTCGGTCATGATATACATATGGGGAAACTTTCAAGCAATACACGAGAAGTACATGCATAGGTAATATTGGTAACAATGCACGTAGATTTTAAAACGGCTCTATGAAAGCCAGGGTTATTTAACACTGGGCAAAGGACTAGAGTGAACAAAAACAGCTTTGATATGGGACAACAGCACGTTGTCCCATGTGACCTTGCAGGGCCAATGAGACACAGACGGAGATGGAGATGACTGGAGGTACCTGCGTGATGCTCTGCACAAAGATCTCCTTGGGCTCCTCTCCGGTGGGGTCCGACACCTCGAACGTGTCCCCAAAGTCACAGAACACCCGCGCGCAGATCCCGTACGCATCACAGCCAATGAACTGCCAAGAGACATGTGACATCATCACTAACTGCATACACCCACTTAATGCACAGCAAACCACACTACCTGGACACCACGGGTTCATTCCAATCGCTTATTTATTTTTTTTCCAATCGCTTATTCATTCCAATCGCTTATTTTTACTCCTTGCATCCTTCCCTCGCTCCTTGGCTCCGCCCAACAGAGGACGCGAGGAAAGGATGCAAGGATGAGATATGAGGACGGAGGAATCGAGGCAACATGCATTAGGCAAATGGAATGTCCTTGCTCAGTCAAGCGTCAGCATCGTATTATGATTACACACTGAACTATAATGCTTCTTAGCCTCTTTTTTATGAATAAATGTGGCTTTTGTTAGTCAGAAAGAATGAGTGTTCATTATGGATTAAAGCGCTTTATAATAAATGGAAAGAAACTTAAAAAATTGGATTTGTGTAGGGGTGCACCCGCCATGTGGCAGATCTGGAGAGGTGGATCATATATACATGTCACACGTTCCGAGAAAAAACTTCCTCAAGGGCTACACTAGTGCTTCCTCGCTGGAGCATCCTCCGGGAGCCTCCTTGTTCCATGCACCTCTCTCCTCCATGAAGCATTTAGTGGTTTGGAATGTACTTAAACATGGGGGATCTTAATCGATTTCCAGGTCAGGCGAGGGCCAGGGAGATGAGGACGGATAAAATAAGCGATTGGAATGAACCCCATGACTGCAAATCAGCTCTACAAGCTGAAAGCAGAACAGCCTCAGCTGCTTGAGAATTTCCCCTAATATTCCAATGGCCTCTTCTCACTAAAGGGAGCTGACTAAAATAAAATCCAGCCTATGGACTGTAACCGTAGAGGCGGAACTTACTTTGATTGGCGGCTGCTGTGAGTGGCAGAAATCATTCACCTTCTTCTGCAGCGCAAGACTGGTTTCAGTTAGAATCACACACTGAAAAACCAAAAGCCATAAATGTACTTCACATTCAAAAATATCAAATAGCAATGGCAGTATACCTAACCTAACATACATGTCTTTGGTGTGGGAGAACATGGGGAGAACATGCAAACTCCACACAGAGAGGACTCAAACCGGGGCTCGAACTTGAAACCTCTTTCTTAACCACTACACCACCATGCTGCCCACCGGCTTTCATGCTAATATTCTACCCAATTAAATGCTATCTTTTTATTTTAGTCTCTTTATTTGACCTGGAAAACTTCATTAACTCCAAATTTCACAGAGACTACACAGTCATCAGCTGAGACTTGCCAATTGCACCACTAAACCTCAACCTGCTAAACTGAGATGCTGAGACTGGAAACAGCTTTTGAATGCTAAGGTAAAGAGCGACACTAGCACAAGGTGTTCATTTCTACAAGTGGCCAAAACCCCACTGCAGTGCAGACTCTAACATACTGTAGCTACTGGTCATAGGTTTAACTGAACACTCGTGTTTAGCAATAAAGCCTTTTTATGTCAAGTATGTGTAAATCTATCCCAAAATGGGTTTTAGACCAGGTAAACTGCTCACACTAAGAAACACACTGACCAGAGAGAAACCACGGTCATTCCAAAGGACCACATGCCCACGTCTACCGAGCGCTCACCTGGTAGTTTTTCAGGAAGCTGAGGTCGGTGTTGTCGTCCAGGGCGGAGCTTGACATGTTGACCTGGACATAGGGGTTGAGTTCTGCCACGCGCGAGTGCACTGCCTCCACTCTGGAGCAGAAGAAGAAGAGGGATGAAATTTAATACCACCATAGAGCCAATCTAAGACAGTGAATTTACACCTTCATTTATTGACTATATAACAGCTGTTTCTATGGTAGTGTGAATCAGGCACACAGAGGGACACATTTGTCACTGAAAAACAGCCAACAAAAGCAATGAACGCAGATCACACTGACATTCACCATCAAACTGGGATGAAAGACTAAGATTCAATCCATGTGTAATGTGCACTTTTAGCCACCTTGAGTAATGACTTTAAAACAAAAGGTTTTAAGGCAAAAGTTACCAAACAAAAGTAACCCTTTAAATTAATGCTTTAATTTACTGTTCAACACTCAGGGCAAAGATACTTATGTGTACGATTAAAAACACGAGGCAACCAGAAACATTCACAAATAAATGAAAAGGAGGGATGACCTCTGACCTTTTCCTCTGCTTCAGGACATCCTCTTCGTGAATGAAGAAGTTGGTGCCCAGATCCCACATCTCGCACCGCTTTGTGTCATGGACCGTCACTGCCTGCAGTTACATCATCATCTCAGCTGATGACATCATCATCACAAGCACTACACCACACCCCACCAACATATAAACATCATAGAGTATAATTCAGCACCTTAATTCATTGAAAAGCGTAAAGTACACAGCGATTTAAACTGTGCAAAATGTAAGTTGATGGTTTGAGATCAGCTCTACTGGCAGACACTTAAACTTCATAATGTCCTAAAACTAAGAAGAATAACAGTTTGGACATAATAAGTGTGTTACTGTACCTTCACTCCTGCAAGGGCTATGTTCTTTGCTGTCAAAAAAAACAAAACAAATATAAAACAAATTTGTCAAAAGGAGAACATGACAACTTTATTAATGTTCCAGTGAACTTTTGGAATGCAGAATGCAGTTGAAGGGCAAACACAAGGTTAGAGACGCATTCCACACTCACCGATCTCAACTCCCAGTCCTCCCAGTCCGCTGAGAAACACGCAGGACTGGGCCATCTTCTGCATGGCACTGTCACCCAGTACATAACGCTGACGGCTGCACGAGGGAGAGCAAGCCACACAAGCGTCTCTCACAGAACATAAACTGAGTCAATCTGCGCACTTTTGGTTTTTTTTAATCTTAAATTATTATTAGTCAAGGGCAGTTTCACTAAAACTACAAAAAAAGACAAATAAGCACCACATGGTTATTGATACTGGTTGACCAAAGGTTTTTACTGAAGACCCGAAGATTCTACAGAAAGAAATATTAATTTAAAAAAAATTTTTTTTTTTTTTTTTTTTTTAAATCATGAAATCAATATTGACCTTGAGGTTGATTCTTAAGTCATCAGGAGAAAGTGGCTACCTATTTGCAAACAAAATCCAGGCAATGAGGGAAGCAGCCAGCAATGACGAAAATGATCGATGACTGCTTGGAGTGATACATATTCCCTAGATGTTTTTTTGTTTTTTTCCCACAGAATGGCCCTAGGTAACCTCGGCAGTAGAACAGTGGCCCTAGGTAACCTCGGCAGTAGAACAGTGGCCCTAGGGAACCGCGGCAGTAGAACAGTGGCCCTAGGTAACCTCGGCAGTAGAACAGTGGCCCTAGGGAACCTCGGCAGTAGAACAGTGGCCCTAGGTAACCTCGGCAGTAGAACAGTGGCCCTAGGTAACCTCGGCAGTAGAACAGTGGCCCTAGGTAACCTCGGCAGTAGAACAGTGGCCCTAGGTAACCTCGGCAGTAGAACAGTGGCCCTAGGTAACCACGGCAGTAGAACAGTGGCCCTAGGTAACCTCGGCAGTAGAACAGCGGCCCTAGGTAACCTCGGCAGTAGAACAGCGGCCCTAGGTAACCTCGGCAGTAGAACAGTGGCCCTAGGTAACCTCGGCAGTAGAACAGTGGCCCTAGGTAACCTCGGCAGTAGAACAGTGGCCCTAGGTAACCTCGGCAGTAGAACAGCGGCCCTAGGTAACCTCGGCAGTAGAACAGCGGCCCTAGGTAACCTCGGCAGTAGAACAGCGGCACTCACCTGTATAGCGAGTCATCAATCTCCATCGGGTCTGCTGCCATTCTGGGGGGGGAAGGGGGGGAATCCAAGTCTCTATTCCACAAAGAATCTTAAAAGAACAGCATATGTGCTAATCAGTCAACGGGGAGAGAACTCAACTCCCAAAGACAACTTTCTTTCTTTTATAAACGTTTCACTACCTGCCATAATGCCCACAGACACTGACATTATAGCAGGCAGTGAACCACTTGTAGAAGGACAACAAGACTAGAAAATGTTTACATCAGACACTTGCCATAATGACTGAAGAGATAAAATGTCAAATGCAAACCACTTATTTGTTTACACTACTCAAACTTGGTTCACTTACATTTGTAATGATGTTTAAATATGTGTCAAAAATTATTCATAAGATACATTTTCCCAGCCGACATTATTATCCACGGTGAATTGCTTATATTTATATATTATTATCCATTGCTTATATTTGTACTTTTTATTTGAATCCAAATATGGCTGGACATTTTTGCAGAAGCAATTTACCACCTTTCTCTTTGGTCCAATAGGGGGGTGGGTGTGCCCAACCTGAGAATAGAACTTGCAACCGTCTGGTTCTTTAACCAGCTTCCATTAACCAATTAAAAGACTAAAACATTAACAACTCTGCCACATATTGGTCCTCTGAAAAACACATTCAATGAAGGACAATGAAACATTACAATTCTAGTCAGAGCGCTTTTGTTCATATACCTAGACACAATAAACATTCCACTCAATAGTGGCCAATGAATCAGTCTGTGATCTATAATAAATCGTTACACTTTCAGATTAATACTATGGCAGGCGCTTACTGCTAAACTAGCAAAACCAGCAAAGACAGCATGTTGCTGCTGTCACTCTGTATACAAACAGCTAGCTATCGAGGTAAACCAATCTAATGACTAGCTAGTTCCAGGCTTAAGCTTAGCTAAATTAACCTAACTGTTCAATAACTCCCTTGCAAGTTAACGTCGTTCCTTAGCAGCCAACTGGAAATACTGCTGGCTGAATGTCTATTTAACTAACGTAACTACAGCAAGTTCTAAAGTTAGACACCACATACACATCATCGTCATTAGCTAACGCTGCCCCGGCTAGCAAGCTAGCTTGCTAACTAAATCTCAGTGAGGAAATTAGAATTAAATAGCTAATTATCTTGCTACCATTTATACCTACAGTTGCAGGTATTATAACGATCTGGATGAACTGTTCTTTGCCGTTTATTACTGAGCTAATAGTTGATGCTGTCAATATGTACATGTAGATTTTAAGTCCACATTTGACAGAGTGCTTACTCACTCATCTCAACGGGCCTGCACACTACCAGTATAGCTAGCAAGCAAGTTAGCCTTGTCAGCTAGCTAAGCTAACTTAAGGCAGCTACAGTTGAGAGTCCACTGTTATTCAGATCATAGCAACAATTTGAACAGGTGCCTTGGTTGTGATCGTAAACGAAATTGCCACCTACGGTCCTACTCTATAAAACACGAGTTTTGGGCAAAAAATAAATGCCGTTACCTGTCAGTATGGCGAGGACCATAAGCAGCAGCAGCGAATGAATGACTAGAAATAGTTACTTGTTCCGGGTTACGAATCACTGTGATCACATGATCATATTCTGTAAGCACGTGACTTTTATTTATCATGTTTTGCTTTTTATGATATACTGCACAGGTTTACAATAACCTATAGTCTACACAGAAAATTATATGTTAAGTAGGCCTATATCTTGACGAATTTTCTAAACCGAAAAGGGAGGAAAATTTAAGAAGGAGATAGTGGTACCAAATACTAAATACAGTGAGCACCATAATTCATTGGACAGCGACACATTTTTTGTTATTTTGGTTCTGTACTCTAGCACTTTAAGTTTGAAAGGATACAATGACAATGAGGTTGAAGTGCAGACTGTCAGCTTTCATTTGAGGGCATTTTAGACATTATATATTTTTGGGATCAAAAATATTAAAATGAAAGCTGCTGCACTTCAGCCTCATTGTCATTGTATCCTTTCAAACTTAAAGTGCTAGAGTACAGAACCAAAATAACAAAAAAATGTCACTGTCAAGTCAAGTCAATTTTATTTATAAAGCACATTTAAACCATCAACCAAAGTGCTGTACAATTAATAAAATAAATGGATAACAATGACAAAGGATAAAACTTTTAAAACAGACACAAAAACAAGGCAATAACGCACAGAATACACAACAACTATGACAGATCTCAAGTGGGATTGAAAGCAAGTGAGAAAAGATGGGATTCCAAATCCCAAATATTGATAACTGGTCAATGAAATGTAAGGCATACTTTTCAGAAATTAAGGACTCACAAAGCGCTTTCGGAGAAGAGAGAGAGAGAGAGCAATAACAGAATAACAGTACATTTGCACTGTTCATAGCAGGCAAAGGTCATCGGCACAGTCAAACATTTACAATTGCATGCCTCAGAACAGGGGCTGCACCTCAACCCAAAAACACCAAATGATCGATACAGAGAACTCTGACTTTAGCTTTGCATGTGCGTTCTAACGGTTCAGGGCAGAGTTGTCTGAAGCTCCAACCTGCCCAACAGGTTTGTGACGTGGCAAGTAAGATCGTCTCGTTCAAATCATGGGGGGAAAATTCACCAATTCACACCAATTGTGTAGTAAATCAAAATGCAGTTTTTAAAATCCTATCCAAGTAATTTCATAAAATGCATAGACTTGATGTTTTGCTGCTCAAAATGATTGTAGTGCAGCATGCTATATTTGCATTTAAATTTAATTTTGTGCAATACTCTAACCAAGGCCTACACATATAAGTGCTAATATAGGCTCCTGTAATTCCCTCTCTATATGGGTGTTTCGTACAGCATTGTTATATAACTAGTTATCGATGTTTTCTCATCTTTCATTTTGCACAATTACATTTGGTATCTGTAAAGCTTTAGACATGGTCAAAATAATTAATGAATGTTCTGAATGGGAATGTTCATGGTTTGTCACGTTAATGAGTGCGACCTATCTCCTCCTCCCACTACTCACATTGGTCAAACCGCAAGCCCGCCGCGGTACCTCCCTCCGGGGAGATATCCAAAACGACTGCAGTTTTGACGTTGACACTGGGACTGGAGACAAGTTCCGAAGTCCCTGTGTAACGCATTCTTTAGTTTTCTGTGCTCCCCGTCTGTTCCTACTCCTTCATTGCAATGTGGTGTAGTCGAGTGTCGCTTCGCAGGCTCCAACGCATTGTCGTCGCGCCGCTCAACACGTCGAGTCCAGTGATCTCCATGCAGAGAGCGAAGTCAACTTTGCCTCGGGTGTATGTTACCCGCAGGGTTCCACCAGAAGGGCTGAGGATTCTCAATGAATCTGGCCAGTGAGTTTGTATTTCTTAATAAAATTAAGCTATGATAATGACGTTTAATTTAAAAAAAAATGTATCATGAGTTTATGAAGAATTCAAATAAGTTTGTAATAGTACATAAAATTAGCCATCAGAAGTTACGCCAAGTAGCCAACGGTTATCTAATGATGGTGTTGAACAACTTGACAGTGTAGAACATGGATGTGTTTAATGAACACAGACTGACTGAGCTAAGAGGGAAATACTACAGTATTACAGTTGTCATAAAATACAGTTTACATTGTTCATTTTGTAAGAAGCACTGTACGGAATCTATAAACCTGAATTTTCTGCATTGACTTTAATAATTTACCTTGAGTCCACACAGTGTAGCTAATGTTTGTTCTCAGATGAAAGATCGCAGGACAGGCTATGCACTGTGTATTTTATATCTCTAGTGTCCTCTCATTTCCCCCCCCGTCAAACTACAAAATGCATTCTTACAATCAGCTCATTGTGCAACTCATGAGAAGTTCCATATTAATGGAAATTGATTGATTATGTTTCTACTGTCATCTCCATCTGTCCGATCATCTTTCTCTTTCCCTATTGTATCCTTCCACCCACAATCACCACTGTGACCTAGAGTTCAGTATGAGCTGTGGGACTCGGACGACCCCGTCCCGCGTCAGGAGCTGTTGAAGAGGGTGAGAGGGGTGGACGGTCTGGTCTGCGTGCTGACGGAGAAGATCGATGCAGAGCTGCTGGACGCTGCAGGTAGCTGCACAGGTCTCCACTGTGAACTGAAGGCACATTACAGTCACTTAGCAGACGCTCTCATCCACAGTGAGGAAATGAACATAAACAGAGACAGGCGTCCTGGGGAGGGGCACGTTTAGTTCTACCCTTGAGCAATGTACTTAACATAAATTGCTTCAGTAAAGATCCAGCTGTATAAATGTATTGTATGCACATATATGCTGTGTGTGTATGTCGCTCTGGATAAGAGTGTCCGCTAGATGTAAAATCAACATGGCGTAACTTTTTTACTCTGTGCGTGCGTGCGTGCGTGCGCGCATTTCTCCCTAGGTCCCAATCTTAGAGTTCTGAGTACCATGTCTGTGGGGTATGACCACCTCTCTCTCGATGAGCTGAAGAAGAGGTCTGTGGCCCTTGCGTCTACGTCTGCATTTTGAACTTTAGCCGAGTGCCGCCGCACGGCTGACCCTACGCGGTTAATGTTTGTGTGCGCAGGGGGATACGAGTTGGCTACACTCCCGACGTCCTGACAGACGCAGTCGCTGAACTGACCGTGGCTCTGCTGCTCACCACCTCCCGGCGGCTGATCGAGGCCACTCACGAGGCCAAAACGTGAGCCGCGCCGCGCCGCAGCGAGCTAGGGAACGCGCGCGTCTCTGTGTGTGAGAGTGCGTAGCATTACAATATAACGTGCGTTACCCTACAGTTTAAGATCGCTCTCCCTCTCTCAAAATAGTACACACTGCAAATTTATACCCGGTGTAAGAGAAACCAGTTTATGAAAGAGAAATACAAACTTACCTGTACATATTTAATTATGATGTTGAAAAATATAATTTTGTGTGGCTGAGTCACATGTTTTTTGCTAATGTTAATTGAGTCTATTGTAGTCTTGCATTTGGCTTAGTTTCCCCTCGTATTTTGCCTGGCTGTGGTTCCCTGCATCTGAGTGTGTGTGTGTGTGTGTGTCTGCCCATGTTAAGACTCTGCATGTCCCTTTACATTTAGGGGTGGCTGGGGCACCTGGAGGACCATGTGGCTGTGTGGATATGAACTAGCCAACAGCACAGTGGGGATTCTGGGTCTGGGAAGGATTGGTAAGGGCCTCGCCATACAGCACAAAGCTCACCATACTACAAAGCGCCATCATACCCCCTGTAGGGAATCTCATTTTCAGGGACTACACTCTCAGAAGAAAGGGTTTGAAAAGCTTTTCTGTGTCTCCATAGAGGAACCCTATCTAGTTCAAGAGTTCTTTGTTAGCCAAATTGGTTCAATCAGGGAGCTTTCACACTTTTCACACCTACCATAGAGGCAGGGGCGGATTGGGACTATAAATCTAACCGGGAGTTTCAAAACCATGGCGGCCCAGCAACATTATTATTATTATTATTATTATTATTATTATTATGATTGTATAGGCCCTACATGTCGTATTAAGTTATTGTGCTGCTGTTGTTGTTGTTGTTACACGATGACGAGAGCGTGCATGTAGGCCTAGTTGTACTCGCAATCAGACACACCCACGGTGGCATGAAAACGATACTTGCAATAACGGCCATGGTTTACTTTTGCTACTTAGGCTATGGTTTACTTTTGCTACTTGCAATAATAACTGCCACGGCGGGCACGACAAATCACATTGAGCTGAATGATCCACTTCCAACAACACAAAACTAAACACACATATAGCATACTTTTGCAATTTGCAATAATAAATGCCACGGCGGGCACAAAAACACAAGTGTGTCCTACCTTATTACACTGGGTACGTTTACATGCACAGCAATATCCGATTACTGGAAACGATCAGCTTATGCCAGTATTTAACTTATTGCGTTCACATGGACATAAGAAATGTGATTACTCCAAAAGCCGCGTTTACATGATTCTCTCCATAATCAGCTCTGTGGAAAACGTAGCTACTAACTGCTTCCCGTTGTAAGGACAAAAATGATCCGCCCGTCAAAAATTTACGTTAGTAGGCTATTATTATTATTATAGCTAGCTAGTAATTATTATAGCTACTTATTTATAGCTAATTGCTAGTAGTGGTTGATTTATATTATTGTACTAGCTAGCTTTACCGATCTCTAAATCTGGCGAATTTCCCGAAAATTTCAGTTATTTAATGTGCTAGCCACAAACTAGCTAGTAGCCTACAAACACAAGCACGTAACACTGAACAATATATTTTCACCGGTGAAATGCAAATTTAATAATACAATTCTGGAAGTGAGATGCTGAAGGAACCCCAGGCATAGCAAATGTTGACGGGTGGAATCATTTTGACGTTACACCGCCTCTTCTGCCTGACATGCGTAGTTTTGAAAAGCCGAAAGAAACCGGAGAAAGGTGTTTACATGCTCCAAAAAATCGAAAGTTTGGCCAAAAAACCAGGGGTGTTAATCGGGTTTCGAAAACACGGATTATGACCTTACATTATCGGATAAAGGTGTTTACATGACCATTTCAGTAACCAGAGTATTGCCATAACCGGGTTCAGATCGGAGTATTAGTGTGCATGTAAACGTACTAGCCTACCGGCCCACGCACAGCACCGGCCCACCGGGAAAACTCCCGGTGCTCCCGATGGCCAATCCGCCCCTGCATAGAGGGTTCTATAAATAACTATAATGGGTTCCCCTGTGGAGACAAGCCGAAGAACCCTTTTTTTCTGAGAGTGTGTTGCAGCAATAAGTCCAATCCATGTTTCTGCTTAAATCATTGTTGAAAATCAAAATGATATACAGTAAATAAGGTTTTAAGGGGCTATTTCGATATGGTTGGTGTAAACGATGTAAAACCACCTCTGTGTTGTGCGTGTCTGTTTGTGTTGCGGGCGCCAGGTGTGGCCATTGCTGAGCGCCTAAAGCCCTTCAAGGTGAAGAAGTTCATCTACACAGATGTGGCGCCGAGACCAGAGCTGGCCAGTATGATACAGGCAGAGTATGGTGAGACGGCCACTAAGGGCTTCCCCCAATCTGTTCATTTTAATTTTTATAGCACTTTGTACAGAGACATGCTTTAAGAGAAACAGGAAATAGTCTGTCAGCAGTAGTAGGGTTGTATCGTTGCAGGGCTAAAGGATTTACAACTGATTTGCATACATCTGTTGTACTCATCAGCAAGATGGTTAAAAGCTATCTGTCTGTGTGCAGTGTCGATGGAGGAACTAGCAAAGCAGTCAGACTTTCTGGCTATCTGCTGTGCTTTCACCCCGGAGACCAAGGAAATCTGTAACAAGAAGCTCTTCTCGCAGATGAAGAACACCTCTGTCTTCATCAACACCAGCAGGTACTAAGGCGAGCAGCAGGGAGGCGGGCTTTAGGGGTCATTATGTCTCGCCGGATGAGCCCTGGACTTCTGGACACTAAATGATCCTCGCTTCAGGTTGTGGCTACTGCAGTACTAGTGGTATTGCAGGTGCCTTTGGCTTGGTTCAGTGCGTTACGCTGAAAACCTTTCCCTGTGTTTTCTCCGGTCATCCAGAGGAGGCGTGGTGAACCAGGAGGACCTGTACGAGGCTCTGTCCAGCGGGCAGATCGCCGCAGCCGGGCTGGACGTCACCACGCCCGAGCCCCTGCCCACCGATCACCCCCTTTTCACACTGAAAAACTGCGGTGAGCTCAACCACAAGACTCTGTGTGTCTCGTTTGTGTAGCCCATGCAGTGACTTTACACTGTTATGTTCTTATTTCTGTCTGTCTATACGCCTGCAGCAAGCCTCAGATTCCCGCTTTTCTCTTGTTTGTGTGTACGGTTAACTGGCTGCCTGCCTATGTTTGCAGGGAGCCTCTCTCATGTTGTTGTGTGCATGTGTCTGTTCTCTGCAGTGATCCTACCCCACGTTGCCAGTGCTTCCTACTCCACTCGTAACGCCATGTCCGCCCTGGCAGCCAATAACCTGCTGGCAGGGCTGAGCGGGGAACCCATGCCAAAGGAGCTGAAGCTATAGATATTCTCCAACTGCGCACAAAACGTGGGACGCAGAACGAGGGCGCCCTCTACTGTCCGTATGTTAGAACTACCACCACGTGTCGCCCCGACTGTCTTCTCTTGCTGGTGCGTGCTGTCTTTCAAAGATAAAGCACCTCAATTAGATTTTGTTACTGTGTCCAAGACTTTTTAAAATTCAAATGAAGCCATGTACAAATCTGAACTGTTTGCTGGGCAACATTTTGGATTATTCGTTTGGAGGATTAAGAAAAAGTCACGTATGATAGTCATGTTATGAGATCTTTCTTTTTCTTTTCATTATTCTGTGAAGCACTTTGAATTGCATTCAGTTGTATCAATATGTGCTATACAAATAAACTTGACTTGACTTGAGATCTAGGCCTATAGATCATTATAATTTCATAGACATAGTTATATTCATATGCAGTAGGAAATACTGTAAAAGTTATTGTACTGTAAATACATTTGAAAATGTATGCCTTATTATTATTGTGAAGGAGTTGTAAATTCAGCAGAATTTTAAAATGACCATGACCGTTGACTCTAAAACCGTCCAACAGACTGATAATTATTAGGCCAATCATGTATTAGGAGTACCAGTGACATATAAGCCAAACACATGGAAAAGGTTACTTTACAAACTGTGCAAAGATATGTACAGACGGCTCTCCTACAGTGAAAATAACGTGGGCGAAATGTTGCCACTCTTAATAAAATAACATACAGGACGATAAAGATCTGAGTTTGTTTCTATTTCTTGGCAAAAGGATAAAGCTACGCTATATAATTTGGCAGTTTTTATAGCCTAGACCAGTGGTTCTCAACCCTGGTCCTGGGGACCCCCTGTGTATGCTGGTTTTCGTTCCAACCACAATTGCAATACCAGAATTTTAACAAGCTGTTAATTTTTCTTAATTAGGTGTTTTTAATGTTTAGAGGGATTATTTACATTCTTAAGGCACATTATGTTAGTAATAGCTATGCATGCCATGAAGAATAAAATTCCAATATTCACATTGTGCTGTATTGTAAACAATTAAAAGGAGGTAAAAAATGTTTTAACAGATCAAATTAAAGACTGAGGTGAATCAATTGGCTCATAATTGGTGAAATTGTGGACACATGGCCACTAAAACTAACCGTTTGGTAAATAATGAAGAATTCAAAGACAAAGCAAATGATAACGAGCCAAACCTGCATTGTGTTAAAAAGTTTAAGGAAAAAATTATGAAGGAACTTAAACTTGTGTTCAATTACCTAATTAGGAGCCTATTCACCTGAGTTCTTACCTCTTCTTTGTAACTGTTTGCAATATAACACAATAAGCATAACGAACATGGGATTTTTTTTCTTCAAAGCATGCATAGCTATTGCTAACATAACGTGGCTTAAGAGAGTAAAGAGTTTAAAGTGTTCTCTCTATACAATAAAAACACCTAATTAAGAAAAAATAACAGCTTGTTAAAATTCTGGTATTGCAATTGTGGTTGGAACGAAAACCAGCATACACAGGGGGTCCCCAGGACCAGGGTTGAGAACCACTGGCCTAGACCATCCGGACATTGTTTTAAAATGCCTCTTTTCCTCGTAGTAGCCTATTTACAGCTTATTGTTATAGGCTACCGCGTCGACGTCGTTGTAGTGCAACTTATTTCGTTTGTTCAGTTTTCAAGCTTGCTACAGATAGGCCTTTTTATATTTTGCACTGCAATACTAACTTTGGGTGGCGCACTTCCGAAGCCTCCGGCTTTGCCCGACTCTGGGAGTCGGGTAAAATGACAGCGGCGGGCGCATGCGCACGAACGCCTTCTCTATGCTTGGAGTGGACAACCATCCAAGGTGAATTTTTACCCGTGACTCAAACTTTGTGTAACTAACTGACCTATGGTATTCATTGGCTGTAACCGATTTCACTTATGTTTTACTTGTAATTTAGGAAAACAATGATGCAGGGTGCTCGGCAGCTCATGAAGGTGTACGTGACAAGACGAATTCCACAAGAGGCAATGAAGGCGCTGACCGGGGCTGGAGTGTAAGCAAGACGATTCGGTTTACTTTGTGTCAAATAAACGACGTATTAACCATCCCATATCCCCGTAGGTCACAAATCACGATTCAGTTACCCTAGTTAAATTCGCTCCGTATTCGAGGGGGCAGTTTCACTAGAGCATCTCGGTTAGCTATAGCTCGCTAACTGGCTCATTAGCATGCCGTAGCCTACCTGCACTAACATGCACCTTTTAGAATCGCGAGGTGAATAACCTGACGGACAGCATGAAACAAATCATGTTTTTTTTTAAAATCACAACAGGGCTTAATGTTGCACCCCTTCTACAAAATGCTAAACAGAATTGGATTTGGTGATTCACAGACTGAATCACCAAAGTTTGGACACGTTCAAACAATTCATCTGAGCGCTGCGTTTGCGTGCACCGTGACATTGTGGTTGAGTTCTGAAATTACTCCAAGTATGTCTGAAGATGGTTTGACTGAGGCTCGCTCGTTTGACCAAAAAAATCGGGGTAATATCTGCGATTATTAGCTCTCTGGAACGTTTAGTTTCACGAACGAATTTTGCAAAGCTCATTCTTGGAATTTGCTATCCGGTTGTCTTCTCTGGGCACCTGGGTCCAGGTGCAAGGTGTCCGTGTGGGACTCTGACGAGCCTGTGCCCAGGGCGGAGCTGTTGAAGGGCGTGTCTGGGGCCCACGGGCTCCTGTGCCTGTTGTCGGATCGCATCGACACCGAGGTGCTGGATGCAGCAGGTATGGATCAAAAACAGTATTTTCACCGAAAAATGGGCAACAATGAGAGATGCCACCATTAGTATGTGCATCGAGAAGGGCACTTAAGCACGGATTTCTGCTGATTGTGGTTTTTAATTGTGTTTTATTATTTTTAAGGGCCCAACTTGAAGGTGATCAGCACTTTATCTGTGGGCTTTGATCACCTAGCCATCAACGAAATCAAGAAACGGTGAGCAACCTGTTAACTGTTTACTCCCTGAAACACCACCGAAAGCGAAGACCAAAGTAGACTGCGTTTTGTGGTCCCAGACTGTCCAAAGCCAGTCGCAGAAATGCATAAAAACCGCCGGGGACAGTATGCGTCAATTAAAGCGTGCTTGACTGGAGTTTAAACCTCAGGTTTAAACCCCTAGGCCACAGAACTACATTTCAACAGAAACAGATAATCTTTATTTCACAGATACGGATAGCTGTTGCACTTTCAATGTAGTTCTGTGGTCTATGGTTTAAACTCCAGCTAAGCATGTGGCGACTGACCCAATGTGTTTGTGCCCATCTCCCTGTGCAGTGGGGTGCGAGTGGGGTACACCCCGGACGTGCTGACCGATGCCACAGCGGAGCTGACCGTCGCCCTTCTGCTAGCCACCGCGCGGCGGCTGCCAGAGGGGGTACAAGAGGTCAAGAGGTCAGTGATACAAACACCCACAATCTTCATACTGCACCCTGTTCCCCTCTCCACCCAGCCCCCTTGCAGATAAATGATACTATTCTCCTTCTCCAAATATAGAACTTACAGGTGCAAATTGGGGCTAGGCTAGTAGACTACTGTTAATGATGCGTGAGTAATGATGTGTAATGGGGTTATACTGGTTTTATTACTGCCTCAACTACAGAAATCATCTGAGTATACCTCCCATTCAGGGTTTAAGTGAACATGTTTGGAGGAGGATCATGGTACTGAATATATCCATACACTTGAGAGTACAAAACATTTTCATACTTTCTGCAGAAGTTTGTTTAGCTGTCTTTGTAAAAACACAAGTATTGTGGTCCTTACACTGCCTGTGTGCTTCTAACCCCGTGTTTTTCTATTATACCTCCCCCTAGTGGTGGGTGGAGCACATGGAAGCCTCTGTGGTTGTGTGGTTACGGTTTGTCTGGCAGCACAGTTGGCATCATCGGCCTCGGGCGCATAGGTAACATAATAACATCACATTTTGGAGAGTAAAGTATCTCTAGCTACAGTACTGCTGACATAGCTGCAGTTGCTTTACTGCTGAATCTGTAAATAAAGGAGATGTTGGGGGTGAAGATGGCGGTTGATTCTGATTCCAATGGGTTGAGGACACATCTAAGACTTCATTCTTGACTGTAATTAACCTTGTGCCCATGAGCAAACCCTGTGGTGGCTCTATTCCTAGTGAGCTGTTGTGTCTCACTTTTGCTTCTGTGTTTTTTTTCTGTGTTAACCGCTCAGGGTCACACCCAATATGTGGGCTGCGGTATCTGTGGGTTTTCTGGAAACAAGCTCGATGGACTCTTTAACCAATGAATGACTAGAATGAAATTAAACACAAAAAACCAGCAGACACTGTGGGCCTCCATGCCTGGAATATGTCAAGCCTGCTTTAATTTGATGTGTATTTGAGCAGTAAAGCTAAGCGCTCCTTGGCAGGTAAATGCAAAGGATATTGCTTTGAAGGCGACGTGTCAGACTGACGGTGCATGTTTTTGACCCCCACAGGCCTGGCCATCGCCCGTCGTCTGAGGCCTTTCGGGGTGAAGAGGCTGTTATACTCCGGGCGGGCCGCCAAGCCCCAGGCCCCGGAGGTGGAGGGAGAGTATGGTGAGGGGAGCCCCAGGCGGGGGATGGCTGTTTTCGGGGGTTGGGAGGGGTGCTAACCCAGTGATGAATGCTAACCCCGTGATGAATGCCAACCCCGTGATGAATGCCAACCCCAGTGATGAATGCTAACCCAGTGATAAATGCTAACCCAGTGATGAATGCTAACCCAGTGATGAATGCTAACCCCGTGATGAATGCTAACCCCGTGATGAATGCTAACCCCGTGATGAATGCTAACCCCGTGATGAATGCTAACCCCGTGATGAATGCTAACCCCGTGATGAATGCTAACCCCGTGATGAATGCTAACCCCGTGATGAATGCTAACCCCGTGATGAATGCTAACCCCGTGATGAATGCTAACCCCGTGATGAATGCTAACCCCGTGATGAATGCTAACCCCGTGATGAATGCTAACCCCGTGATGAATGCTAACCCAGTGATGAATGCTAACCCAGTGATGAATGCTAACCCAGTGATGAATGCTAACCCAGTGATGAATGATGAATGCTAACCCCGTGATGAATGCTAACCCAGTGATGAATGCTGAATGCTAACCCCGTGATGAATGCTAACCCCGTGATGAATGCTAACCCCGTGATGAATGCTAACCCAGTGATGAATGCTAACCCAGTGATGAATGCTAACCCAGTGATGAATGCTAACCCCCCCACCCTCTGTCTTTGGGCAGCGCCCCTGGACACGCTGTTGTCCGAGAGCGACTTCATCGTGGTGTCCTGCTCCCTCACGCCCGACACCCAAGGGCTGTGCAACAAGACGTTCTTCAGTAAGATGAAGAGCACCGCGGTCTTCATCAACACCAGCAGGTAACGTGTCATGTCTTGTCTCCCATATCCAGTTTTCAAATATTTAACGACAAAAGCTGACCTTTATCCTTCAATTTTCTTTCACTTTGTTTGTTCCCGGTCCTGGATACCGATTGTCGTTCTCACCCCTTTGAGTCTGTGTCCATTGTTTGTAGAGGAAGTGTGGTGAACCAGGAGGACCTGTACGAGGCTCTGTCCGGCGGTCAGATCGCAGCGGCTGGGCTGGACGTCACCACGCCCGAGCCCCTGCCCACCGACCATCCGCTGCTGACCCTCAAAAACTGTGGTGAGTCTCTCTTAATTCCTCTACTTTCCTCCAGCTTTGGTTTACACTCTTCCTCACTCTACTGTTTTGTTTTTTGTCCATTGTCTCCCCCTAGTGGTCCTTCCGCACATTGGCAGCGCCACCTACTCCACTCGGGGAATCATGGGAGTACTGTCGGCCAACAATTTGCTGGCAGGGCTCAACGGAACGCCCATGCCCAGCGAGCTAGCACTCTAGCGCCCTCTGGTGTCCACTGACTACTTTAACAATGTTCCTCATAGAACTTCCTATTTCATGCTCAAGGGCTTTGGAGTTTGGAGGGACTTGTGCTGAAGCTGTCAGTAAAAGAATGACTTTGGTTGTGCTGAGAGTCAGTACCTAATACAGATACTTTATTTATATTCTTGGAGGATTTTAGGCCAAGAAATTTAGAAAGGCAGGTTCATCTTACATCATAGACTCTTAACAGAGCATATGCGTTTCTCTTCATTACTCATCTCATTACGTCAATAATATTTAGATGTTATATTCTTTTAAAGCATTAGCTAGACTGTACATGTATCCCAAATGTTTTAGTGTGGCCCGATATAGAAGTGAACCAGCACTGGCATATGCACCCTTAACCTAGAGCCTTTATGTATCAAGGGAAACGGTACTGTAATGGCTTCTAGTTCATCCCTGTTTCCTGTGCCACATCCCACAATCCAACACACACTGGAGAAGGACTATGAGCAAGTCAGGGCAGAGTCTGCAGATGGCTGTGAGCAAGAGGATGACGAGTACCGAATTTAACATTTCTACTGAGAATAATGATTCTGTCAGTAAGGAAGAGGAGCGTTCCATTGAGAAATGCACAGATTTTTGTGTCTGTCAGTGCCCCCACGTACCAATTTCCAGTAGCGTCTATTCATTCAACATGTCCATCGCACGTTTGTGCTCGTGTTTAATATTACTATTGCAGGTAGGCTAAGCTGTAGTCAGTGTAGACTGTAGGCTAAGCTGCAGTCAGTGTAGACGACTTCTAATGTTTTAAGTGTCTTTTTGACTGCATGTGCCATGACTGTGAGAGAGTAGGTGAAGAAAAAATGCAGTATGCACAGTTGGTCCTCTCTTACAATAAAGTGAAACTTTTCGTATGTGATGTATAACGTGATCTTCTGCCTCCCTCTGATTCTCTTCCCTGGCACAGGGAGGACAAAATCAAACAAAATTCAGTTTTTTTTTTTTTTTTTACATCTTTATTCTAATTTATACATCAAAATGAAATATGGTACATTATTTAAATATTTGTTCACTTCTTTTCTACAAAGTAAACACATTTAGTCGTCTATCACTCACACTACAGTAAGTGTAAGCAGGGCACATGATTCCTTCACATTTGGCATTTCTTAACCTGGGCGTAGAAAGCCAAAGTCATAAGGCATTTACTTTTCATTTTTCATGTGACATTTTCAAATTTGTCAAATTCACCATTATGCTATCAAAATTGTTTGTCAGATAAATCAGACATATTTACACAGTACACGTCTATAAATCCGTCCCAACAATACTCTTCAAAATGGTCACCTAGGCTGTGTAGCAAGGATGACCAAATCATGCCAAAAATTGTGTGTAGTCCCAGTCAAAAGCAGAAACTTTGGGGGCAAAGGGGGCCAAGCACCACGAGGAACTGGCTTCCATGCCTCGTGACCAATGGTCACTTTGGTTTAACACGGATGCCTACTGGTGATGCCTACACTTCAGGATGTATGCCCAAGATCGGTGCATCAAACCTCTTTCAGCTGGCCTGCTGATTGGCTGAATGCAGATTCACGTATGCCTCAATGCAACTGACATGAGGACAGCCAATGTACTCGGAACAGAATTTCCAGACTCGGGTTCAAACCGAAATCACAATTTTAAAAGGGTACAAGTGGAATTGCTTGTGGAATCCATGTCGTTTAACACAGGATGTTTTAACTAATACGTTTGGGTGAAAGCTCATCGAAAGTCATTGCTTACCAGAATTTAATACGTTCCTACCAGACATTTAAACGTTGCATATTATAATGGTAGGAATTGTTGACGGGCAGAACATTGATTTTCTACACTGCTAAATTTCTGTCAAAACCGATTGGAGGATCTGGGATTTATGGACATTCTGAGAACTGGGCATATTAATAATGTTGGAATGTAATAATAAAGACGAGAAGAGAGTCAGCATGGTGCCTTAGACATTGGAGATGCTTGCCCCCCCCCCCCTTCCTAAAACCACTTTAGATAAAATTTATAGTCACTGCAGCCAGCACTGAAAATTGAGTTCAGGGTCAGGGGTCAGGTCACAGTATCAGGTCACAGGACAACACTGGTTATGTGTCTTCAAACCCAACTCCATGCTCTTTCTCTAGAGAGCCTCAAACCGAGACTCAAGACTAACAGTTCTGACCAAGACTCGCTGAGAGTATCTCAGTAACCACTGTTACAGCTGAAAATGCGGCTCTGAAATAAACAGGTGATATCTCGGTTACTGCTAAAATTACAAGGACATCATCGAGGGTTAACACAGAATGGCGAACAGGTAGACAAGAGCACAGTTGCACTAAACCATAGGAGGTATGGAAATGACACTGGTCTTGAAGGGATAAAAACTTAAAAAATTATTAATAATAATAATAAACCCTAACAGGTTTGTTCTTTGTTCATCAGTTACACCATAAAGCTGGTTTTCATTTTGGTCAAGTTTTACATTTGAGAAGTGTAAGTAATACACTTGCTATCTGTGACAGCCCTCTGCGAGATTACAGTGTTTCTACATTAACGAGAACAGACCTGGTCCTTGTATACAAGTAACACACCTGCTACTTGTATAGGCTTTTTTTTTTATCCCCAAATCTCTTGCTTTTCTGATATCACTCACAGAGCTAGTTTAAAATTGAATGATTATGTCCTTCCATACCATAAAGTTGAGGCAAATAATGTGTTGATAGAAGATATTCAGTCAGCCATTAAATTACATAACATTTCTTGACTAAAACAAGAAAAATCAGTCACAAAATGATCATAACCTGTAGGCCTGTTCTGAATTGCCTTTAGTGTACTGAACATCATTGTACGGTAAACCTGCTTGCTTTTGTTTTACTTCATGAAAATTGCAGTGGATCTCCAAGATAACCTTTGCATTTAAGATTACTTTCTTGCTTGGATTTGCATACGGAGTACTTCATTCTCCTTCTAAACCTTTTAGGTTCAAGGATATATTTAAGTGCAGTGCTGAACCCTTTAGAAAATGGAATATACTGAAAATATACTGCTGTGAAATATATTTTCCAAAAAAGATATCTGCATTCACAATATATTGCAACATACTCTATTTCCAGAAGGGAGCACAACTTGAACACTACAGAATTTAGCTACAGGAGCCCGAGTGTGCTTATATCAGACAACTGATTTGAACAGCAAGTACAGGAAATAAGCAAATTATTTAAAAGAAGATTATCAAGGTGATGATAAAAATTTAAAAAATGCAAGTTTACCTTGAAATGAAATTCTCTTGGAGACAGATTTGTACATGAACTGTGTGGCAATTAGTTTGGTGATAGTTGGGCCTTTTAAAAAGGGACTTGTCAGTCAATAATAACAATAGTTCCTGGTATGCAAATTCATAATTAATACAGTTACTGGAAGGTAAGACAGTTGATGTTAAAATACATTTTTAAAAATAGGTAGCGTATTTCTAATGTCTAGAGTAGCTCAACACATTCACCACTTTAGGTACCTGTTGAAATTCATTTTCTTAAAACCACACCATTCTCAAATCAAATGTTTGCGCTGAAGGCAGTGATTTGCTGATAACCATTGGCCTGCTGATATTACTGATTTTTTAATTGTCTTAAATGCGCCAACCTATTTACACGGCCCTGAGTGACCCTGCCTTATTCTACATCCTCACTGATGCCAGTCAGTGGTGAAACAACAAGGGTTTATTGGAAATCTCACGCGAGGCCTAGTTTGCTTGTTTGGCATGCCGTGGACCTGGGTGTTCTGAGCTTCAACTCAAGGCAATGTGCCGATAAACAGAAACAGGGTCATCAACTTTGGATAAATATGCACAGTGACGTCATGACCACTGGATAATCAACTGCACCAAGGCCGGAAACAGTAGAAAGGATGTGTGTGTAACTGCATCCTATACAACTATCCAACTAGCAGTACATACATTGATAATAAGCAGAGACTGAATCGCAGCCTATGTGTGGGTAACTTGTGGCTTTAACTAAACAATAATAAAGAAAAGGTGGCATCTCTTTCTCACTAGTAGCTACAGTACAGGAATCTTTCACACCCTTGATAAAGATAAGCAAAGAAGGCTTATTGTATAAAATAAACAATACAGCTAAGCTATATTGCGAATTTCCAAATATCTTTGAATTTTATACTAATAATTGAATAATTAAAAATAATTACAGTGCACAAAAAATACAAAAACATAAATAAATCTGCATTAATCTCAATATTACGTAACTGTATTGTGGCCTCCCATGGCTTCCTGTTTCATTGGGGCATAAAAATATGGTGACACACAATGTAAAATCATTCACAAGCCAGGAGAATGTTACAAAAAAATAAAACTAAATATTCCACATTCCACAATTAGGTCCATATTTAAATGGTTTAAACAAAAATAAACGATGTTTCCAGAGTTTGCTAAACGGAAATGGAATTTCAATTGGAACTGGAACCGGGTGTTATGGTCAGATGAGACCAAAACTGAGCTATTTGGCCATGCACACCAGCTGTGGGTTTGGAGTCAGAGAAACGATGCTTGTGTTGAAAAGAACGTCAGACCTACAGTGAAATATGGTGACGGATCTTTGATGTTATGGGTTTGTTTTACATCTACTGGTCCTGGGGGAGCTCTGTACCAAGACATTTTAGCCAAAAATCTCATTCCCTCTGCCAAGAATCTAAAAACTTGGCTGCAAAAATAGATATTTCAGCAAGGCAATGATCCCAAGCATACCTCAATGAACAGAAATGATTAACTGACCACAAAATTACTGTTTTGCAATGGCCATCTCATTCTCCAGAACCCTATCGCAGATTTGTGGTTTGAATTGAAGAGGGCAGTCCACAAGAGCAGGCCAAAGGATCTTGTAAGATTATGGATGGAAGAATGGTCAAATATCCTCCCCAATGCGTACCCGTCTCATAAAACACTATAGAAGCGCAATCCTTGGGAATAGAGGGTGCAAGTACTGAAAAGAGGGACATGGATATTTGTGACACTTAAAAAAATTATTTCATAATTTGAGAAAGTGTTATTTTGGTTGAGACTGTTGAATCATTATTAAAGTAGAACATTTTCCATACGTCTGAGAATTAAATCATAGCTCAGTATTTTTTGTTTATCTTTATCAGGGCTGTGAATACTTTTGGAGGTACTGTTATCTGGTTTCCTCAGTGTCAAGAGTACCCCTATTGTACCACAAGATGGCAAAAAGGCACTAATAAAGGAATCCACTAAAGTAGTCATAGCCCCTGACCAGTCAGTGCCTGTTTGGAATAAAAACAAAGCCCTGACTAGCGATTACAACAACAAATTTAAAGTAGAAACTGGAATCATATACACACAACAGTTAAGCCCATTTATGTTATTTATTTTCCTTCTAAAGGAAAAAAAATACCCAAAAGAAATATAAAATGTGCAATATTTACATTTTAAACACTTCGCTAAATGTTTTATTTATTTTAGTTTGACCTTGAACCTTCCAGGATGGGAAGAAATTCTCTCTTCACTTCTTCATACTACTTTTAACCCTTTAGAAAACAAGGTTAATAGACCCGAGATCAAGGTCAAGATTTGAGGCACAATCCCACAGAAAAGCAGCTCTCAAATTCCACCTACCCTGTGTACAGTGCATTTCCACACATTTCCAACACACATAAAACAAAATATATTTTTTCCCCCACCGGGCTCCCAATCCATGGACTCTTTTCCAAGTGATGGGGTTTTCTGTGCAAATAATAAACAAAAAAAACACCATATAGGCCTAGTTAAAAAAAATTTATAAAATAATTTTTTGCGAAATGTGGACTTTGTTTTCTTTCCAAAAATAAACCACTCCCAGTTTCAAGCTGGGGGTTTCCAAACCACAGGGAAAAAAAGAAAAAAAAAGCCCATGATGGGTCTGAGCAGTATTTATTCCTTTTTTTTTTTTTTTTTGAGAAAGAGGCACTGCACTAGTAGGCCGCCTCGCTTCCTCATTTCAGAGCGCCCAAGACTTTCCGAAAGGCTCGATGTATCCAAACATCTAAGGAAAAAAAATGTATCTGGATGCATCACACTGGGTGGACCCGCTTTGAGTATAACCAATTCGGGTCTTCTATTGCATCTCGGGATGTTTGGGTTACGTTCTAAATTACAATAACTGTAAATTTGGAATGTTAGTCTATAAAAGACACAATGACTATGAATCGATTTGTCTTCTTCAACTGAAGCTCAGGGCCTTTACTCTTTAGTTTTTAGGTTTCACATATAAAACTGTCTTGTATTAGCTTGCAAGTGAGTCAGCTAGAGTATATTAGCTAACCAGTCTGTTTGCAAGTAACAGCTACTGAAAACAGTTGTAAGAGAAAACTAATATACCACAACAGAGGTTACTTGCAATGAAGTCATCAATATAGAAACTAACAATTTTTGTTTTATTATTATTTTATTTTTTCTTAAATGTAAAAATTACTGCAAATTCACTAGATTAGTTTTCCAAATGTGTGGCTGTCATATCGATGTTTGATGGAAAGGGTAAAATTATGCAGGACACCAGAGGAAAGAGAATCTGGGCACGTCCCAATATTCTTCACTTCCCACCTCCTTTCCTCCACTCCCCCACTACCACTCCTCTCCTACCCGGAAGAATGCAAAACAGCGTTTCGAGTACAAGTATTTGCATGTACGGTATACAATGTACCTGACATTGCGGTTTGCGTCGAGACATTAATTAATTAATATGTAACCATTAATACGTAATTAAGATAATCAGCAACATTAGATTAAAACACAAAGATCCGTTTCCGGGGGTTTGCGTAGAGACATTAATTAATTAATATGTAACCATTAATACGTAATTAAGATAATCAGCAACATTAGATTAAAACACAAAGATCCGTTTCCGGGGCACGGAGGAGAGGAGGTGGTAGTGGAGGAAAGAAGAGTGAATAATTTTTTTTTTTTTTTTAAGTATTGGGACGCACCCTACAATTGAGGCCCATAATCCCATTTCACTAAAGTGGATGTGGAGGAGCACTCTGCCCCCAGTGGCGAGGAGGCTAGAGGCAGCCTGGGCTGGTCAATCAGAGCAGCGAGCTGGGAAGGTTGTTGCTGTTCTGCCAGCGCAGGCAGGTGGTCTTGGAGTGCTTGTACAGGTGACTGGACTGGCTGAAGCGCTTGCCACACTTGAGGCAGGCGTAGGGCTTCTCGCCCGTGTGCACGCGGATGTGCTTCTTGCAGTCCGTCAGCGTCAGGAAGGTCTTGCAGCAGATCTTGCAGGCGTACTTCCGCGCGCCCTCCACCACCAGGACGTTGTGCTCGGAGAGCGCCTTCTTGCACTTGGACAGGACGTCCGCCGAGGCCCTCGTCAGCAGAGTGTGATGAGGCGGGACGCCGCGTTGCCCCGCCGCGCCGGCCAACTGCGCCCCGTTAGGCTGGACGCCGCCTGCCGCGGCCGAGGAGGAGGAAGACGAAGAAGCATCCTGGGGCTGAGTCGCGTCCGCGCACTCCAACGCCCCTCCCAAAGTCATTTTGGGCGCGATGCGGCGGAAGCCGGGGAACCCCAGGCTGGCCACGCCCCCCCTGGACGGGCGGGAGAGCGAGTGCAGGCCCAGGCTCGACCGTTGAAAGTCCAGGGCGAACTGGTCCGCTCCGTCCCGCTGGTAGCCCAGCCCGTCCTGCGCGGGACGGAGGAAGAGGGAGTCGCCGTGGACGTCGCCGAAGTGGTGCACCTCGTCCTGCAGGAGGTGCTGATTCGGGTGGTGGGCCCCTGGGTGCAGGAGGGCTCCCGTCCCGTTCATGGGCTCCGGGCTTACCAGGTAACCCCCCGCCTCCCTGTCCAGCTGGCAGTCGGCGGTGGTGGTGTTGGGCGCGCCGTCGTCCCCCGCCCCCCCCGTGGCCGGACCCCGGCCCTCCAAAGCCCTTTGCGGTAAGGAAGCCCGAGATGCTGAAGGCCTGTTTGGGGTCCAGGTCGTTGCTGTAGGTGAGGCCCCCCCTGACCCCGTCCCCACCGGCGCTCCCTCCCCCCACGCCCCCGGACAGCAGCTGCATCTCCCCGACCCGGTCCGAGCTGGACTGCGGGTCCGAGAAGCTCCGGTCGCTGCTCCCGGGGCTGAGATCGATCTTGTCGGCGCCCGGCTCCACCTGGTCGCTGCCCTCCGCCTGTGAGGTGACGTCGCTGGTCTCGTCGGGCGGCTCCGGGGAGCTCAGCGGCTCGCTCTTCACCACCACCCGCATCAGCGGCTCCTCCTCCTCTTCCTCGCCCCCCTCCTTAGTTGTAACGCCGGCCCCCTCCAACTTGGGCTGCCGGTCAGGGTACTCCTCCTTCCCCACCCCCGGTGCCTTCTCTCCCCCTCCCCGCCCGCTGTCTGACTGGGTGGGCATCTGCGCGTCCTCCTGGAGCGCCCTCGCCCCGTACTGCGACCCGTCGCCCATCTTGCGGGAGTCAGGGGAGAACTCGCCGCCGTCGCCCGCCCTCAGGGATTGGTCCGAGGCGGCGGAAGGGCGGGGCCTCTGCCTGGGGTGGTCCTCGGGGCCGGCCAGGGACGACAGGGGCGGCTTCCGTTTGTGGAAGCGACGGTTGGGGAAGGAGGCGCGCTGCTCGGCGGCGGCGGCGGCCCCGGCGCCCGCACGCTCCGCCGGGCCGTCGTCGGCCCCGCTCAGGGCCGAGCTGACCAGGCTGAGGCCCAGCTGCTGGAGGAGGAAGGAGCGCTGGAGCCTGGAGTTAGCGGCGGCGGCGCTGGCCTGCTGGTGCTGCTGGTGCTGCTGCTTCTGCTGCTCCATGTGGTGGCTGGCCGTCCTTTGGCCCGGCGGGGACATGGGCAGCGTGCGGGTGGTCAGGTACTGCTTGCAGGCCTTGACCACGGCGTTGAGGTGGAGGTGCGAGGCGGCCAGCAGCACGTCCATGACGTTGCTCTCGCCCAGCATGAGCGTGGACGAGTACATCATGTCCACCAGGGCGGCGAAGGCCTCCGCCGTCACCACCTCGCTGTCCAGCTGGATCATGTTCATGCTGCCGTCGCCCTCGGCGACCGTGAACAGCGCCCGGAAGTGCGTGCTGCAGGCCGCCAGCACCGAGCGGTGGGCCTTGAAGTGGCGGCTGCCCACCACGATGACGCAGTCGCATAGCTGGCCGTGCAGTCGCTGGTAGTTCAGCTGCTGGAAGATCTGGTCAAAGTGGCCTGGGAAATCCATGACCTAGTCAGAAACAAACCAGAGACACAGTCAAACATTGTGGGCCTGATTTACTAAAACATTTTAGCACACGCAAATCCAATAAAATGACCAGTGATTGGTCATGGTATTTTTTTTTTGCACCAATCATTAGTCATCGTGTTATTGGTTTTGCATATGTGCTAAAAGGTTTTGCACGTAGTAAATAAGGCCCTGTATGTGCAATTAGTGTAACGATAGACAACAATGTGATCATTTTGCCAAGTAACCAGAGGGCTTTCAGTTGAAATCCTTCTGCTATTGTTCTCTTCAGCAAAGTTCCTAACTGGAATCGATTGTGTAAAAACACCTAGCCGTACAAATGGCTATATGCGAGTAATCTTGAATTATAAAAGTAAAAGTTTTAACGTAGGGTACATTCATTCTGTTAATAATTAAGAAACATTCACAGTTGCACAAAAAATTTAATTACATTCATTTTGCAGAAACTACCTCCAGAATCATTTGAATTGCACCATGATGGTGCAGTACCCTCCAAAATGATTCATGCCCTTGGTCAAAGTTTCTCAATATTAGGGTATTCTAATTCTAATTCTTAGAGATGCATCTAAAATTGTATTATGGCTGCCCACCACTCTGTCTCACTGCGGTATAAAAATAAATAACACAATCCATGCGTCATCCATCAATATAACTGTCCGCGGGAATAACTGTCAAGAAACAAGACAAAGGCTTGTTTACCTTCTTAAAGTCAGACAATGGTTACAAATACTTTCCACTATTTGTTCGTTAACAAAGCAGTTTAAAACCACTTGAACAGTGGTAAACCTGCCCGTCAGGTGAATCAAGTGCATTTTACCACAGGCAGATAGTTTGGGACACAAAGAAAAATCCAACAGCCACAGTTGAAGAGATACAAAACTTGTTTCCAAGTTTCCAAATCTACCATCAGACACTGGCCTCCATGCTCCTGTGCTTTTTGGAAGGGTTTCCAGAAAAAAAGCCTCTATTGAGGGAAATCAACACAAATAAGCATCTGGAGTTTGCCAAATGGTATTAAGACTTCAGTTGGAACCGAGTGTTATGGTCAAATGAGACCAAACTTGAGCTTTTCGGGCATGCACACCAGCTGTGGGTTTGGCATCAGAAGAACAACACTTTTATGTGACCTTGTTAAGGTCAACTGAATCATGAACTCCAATAAGGGCCAGAAACCTGGTTCCCTCTGCCAGGAAGCCTAAACGTTTGTTGCAAACAAAAGTAACCAAATAACAAGCATAGCTCAAAAATCAATCAACCAATAAATTATTAACTGACCACAAAATTACTACTTTGTAATCGCCATCTCAGCCCGCAGACTTGAACCCGATCAAAGATTTGTGGTTTGAATTGAAGACCGCGGTCCACCAAAGCATCTTGAAAAATTCTGCATGGATGATTAGTTAAAGGGCCCCCCAAATATGTTCACCAATCTCATAAAACAATATAGAAGATGATAAAGTGGGTTAGGCTACAAAGTATTATCCTTGTGAATGGAGGGCGTACAAAGTCATAAAAGCAGGTAAATTAATGTGCGTGACACTTGGCATCAGAAATATGACACCAAGTGACACTGGAAATAATTTAATAATTTGAGTGTGTTATTTTGATTAAAATAGATTAAACTGTAAATTACAATGGAACAGTATGGAACACATGGTTGGTAAAATGGCTGCATGTCATCAAGGCACTGTCTGAGGTATCAAACGAGCCTCAAACCATCACCCTGCTGCCAGATATGCAGTACATGTGGATGGATCACTTTAAGGGTTTCTTCTCCTGACTTATTTTTCCATAGATTTCAATAGGAAGATGAGTCAGGAGAAAAAGTGATCCATCCAGGCTTGTTTGATGCCCATTGTTCCATGCTGTTCCCGTGTAATCTAACAGTGTAACCTCATAGTCACTGTTTAAAATCCAATGCGCTGGAGTAGGCTACAGAGCCAAAACAACAACAAAAAATGTGTGACTGTCCAAATACTTTTGGACTGCCCTGGTAGCGCCAATGCACGGCATTTATAAAGGAAATACCACTGAAATATTTAACCTTCAACAACAAATTAAATCAACACCTTAATCAATATTTCATACATCAGGCTGATACTCTGCTTTGCATATTTAACCAGGCAGTTTTCTTGGCTAGCCCCTTCCTTCCTTCCTTTGAAGCGTCACTTTTGATGTGCGGGAGTCTGGAGACAGACTCGGTTCACTCAAGGTAACGTCTTCGCCCCCAGACTTAGCTCCACCAGACTTCAACCCCTTCAGTCATCCGTCAATATCTATGCGGCTGGCTCGTCGTATCATACAGATTTAAATTAAAATATCGTGGCGATCCAAATAAGGGAGCTCATATTACGTAGCCTACTTCGGTGAAGATGATTCTAAAGAGAGCTAAAGAGCTATAGCTACCGTTAGTTTGTTGGTAGCTAAATTTCGCAAAATTACCTCCATGGGAGTTGCATATGTAACTTAGGCAGTCCCAAATACAATCATTTTTTAACATCCATGTTGTTATTACAATTGTTGCCACAACCCAATTTGTTAGGCTACTATAGCTGCTGTACCTACGTTAGCTAGCTAGGTAGCAAAATAGTAAGGCTATTTTATGCTGGATTACTTAGTCAAAATTGATAACCTTCCAGTTTCGCCAATTATGAAGTAAAGCCAAATGAAGACTAGCCTACTTCTAACAAAACAGCGATCCAGCCAACTAGCCTACCTAATTTGGAAATATAGCCAGCTAGATTTACCGTCAACAAAAAAACAGTAGCTAGCCTAGATGTAATCATCACCATGTTTGAGACCGACATTTTGTTTATTTGGCAAGCTAGCAAGCTACCTGGGTAGCTAAACTATTCTCCTGGCTTGTAGCCCAACCCGAAAGATCAAAACTCCTCACAAATAATCCGCTTGTATAGCGCTCAGTTTCTTCCGTTGCATGTTTATTATCTCATCTGTCACACTTGTTCGTACACGACATGCGGTTCTCAGAAAAGCGAGAAACCATAACCGATTCACCGCAAGTTGGCAACAAAGCGGCAAAGCGCACATAAATGAACGTACCTTATTCCCGTTAGTACCAGGGCAAAGCAGCGGCTACATATCAAGTCCACCGCGAAAACTTGTCTCATCCCGTAACAATGAAGCCCGGTTTGTGCACAGTTCACACGGATGTGCCTTCGCCAGATGCACCCTCGCGTCGACCTGTCTAATAGCAGACAGATCCACCCTCCCCTAGTGCATTGACGGCCCCTGATCCTTTTCTAAAGCCAGATAGCAACGTCCCCACGCAGGCGTTCCAGGTGGGCTGTTCTCTCCGCCCGGATAAAAATTCACAGTGTAGGTTGTCGTATGGAAGTCAGAGAACAGGCAAAGCGACCCGAGAAATGCACTTTGCATTATCAGAATTATATTAGCGTGGTCCGATCGTTTACACAGAGATAAATGTAATGCAGCACAGACCGAAGAGCGCTGCATTGGTGTGTGGCTCCAGTTGTACGCTGTGACCACAGATAAGGACAACTGGCTGGTACACAGCGTTCTGTCCAGTGTGCAACCGACATCGTTTCATTATTTATTTATTTTTAAATTAGCCTACAGTTTACTGGCTGATATCGTTCACTTAAGTTCTCACACACACATAGGACCATTATAGTTCTGAAGTAATACACGACCAATTATGTGCTAATTGTTTCGGAGCAGGGCGCTGTGCAGATGTCAAGGTGATTTTTTTTTCCGTTAGACCAGTCGTTCGCACCCTGAACCTGGAGAACCCCTGTATTATTCTGGTTTTGGTTTTCGTTCTTGATTGCACTTCATGAAGTATAATATATAATAAAGTATAATAGCTGTTATTGTTTTGTAATATAGTTTTTGAGCCCTGTGCCCTCATAGAGAATGAAAAGGTTACACAAATAAATTACTGTGGGTAACATACAGTAGGCTACATTTAATTTGCTTCCACCATTAAAAATCACATCAAAGCCAAATGTCATGTTTATATTTCCATTTACGCTTTAATGGTCAGAAGAGGTAGAGGGAGTTTTTGATGATTCAACCTTAGATTTTACATTGTTCTAAGCTGTGGTTCTGTGTTTTGCAGAGCAGGTCATTCGGGCGGGGGGTGGGGGGGGGGCTGTCTCGATAGGGATCACTGGGTAGATGCAAGGTACAGGGTCCTCTGAGGCACCATTATACAGGTACCAGTTCCCATGTGAACTGATGCACTCTTGTAACAAGGGAGACAACAAACTGTTTGTAGTAAGCATAGATGGCACATGTTTCGAGAAAACAGAGAAGCAATGTATTGTCTGTGGCAAAGGCAAAATGAAAAAAAAAAACAGTGAGGTAAATGTTCTGTCCCCTTGCTGTACTTAAGCAGCCAAAGCACCTGAGTCCTGACATAACATGTGGCCTATTTTCCATTTGTTCTGGTCCTTAGAGATGCATCTAAAACACAGAGGCATAATCTTTGGGTGTGTGTGTGTGTGTGTGTGTGTGTGTGTGTGTGTGTGTGTGTGTGTGTGTGTTTACACTGCAGCAAATACGTTTCTAAATCTGCGTCCATGAATGAACACACAGGGTATGAACTCCAATATTTGGGAGACAGATACACTCATTCAATAACAATAAAATATTGTGAAAGAATGCTGCTGGGTATTCCCTACTAGCAGGGGCTGTCATGTGAGAAGACTTTTTTTTAATGGTTTCTTTAGACTTATAGTAGTAATAATAATAATAATGCCTGCATTTATATAGCACCTTTCTTGATACTCAAAGCGCTTTACAATGATGAGGGGGAAACTTGCCTCAACCACCACCAATGTGTAGCACCCACCTGGGTGATGCCAGAATGCTCACCACACATCAACTGAGGTGGAGAGGGAGAGAAGAATTTTTTAGCCAATTAAACTGGGGGATGATTAGGTGGCAGATTGAATGAGCCTGGGTTGGGAGTTTAGCCAGGACACCGGGGGAAACCCCTACTCTTTACGATAAGTGTCATGGGATCTTTAATGACCACAGTGAGTCAGGACCTTGGTTTAACATCTCATCCGAAAGACGGCATCTCCTACAGCACAGTGTCCCCATCACTGCGCTGGGGCATTGGGGTTTATTTGACCAGAGGGAAGACTGCCCCCTACTGGCCCACCAACACCACTTCCAGCAGCAACTCAGTTTTCCCCAGAGGTCTCCCATCCAAGTACACCAAGTACTAACCACACCCACACCTGCTTAGCTTCAGCCATTCAGCAGGCGCAGATTGCATGGTGGTATGGCTGCTGGCGAACATCATCAGACCACAACAAAGATGAAAATCAGAAGTGTGTACTAGTTTAAAGGTGTTCTTCTCCTTCCTGCCAATATTTACAGATGGTTCAAAAGATCCAACATCTGGTCATGTAGGAATAGGTGTTTATTCCAGAATTTAATGAAAGAATAGGCAATAGACTGTCAGATAGTTTGTCAGTATATACAGCTGAATTAATGGCAATTGTGGTGGGTGGAACTGCAAAGGGGTTGAAGCGGTTCAACCAGATAGAGTGGTAATATGCTCAGATTCATCATTAGCACTGCGCAGCCTGCACTCTTATAAATCAGACAGGGTAGATCTGCAACTAGAAGTCTATATATTGCTATTCAGACGCCATAGAATGGGCACTACAGTCCAGTTTTGGGTGCCTGCACATGTGGGTGTCAGGGTTAAATTAAGTAGCAGACACGTTGGCAAAACAGGCGTTAAAGATGGAAGTAATTGATATTAAGGTCCCATTCGGTATAGGGGAGGCAAAATAATCATCAGGACAGCTGTCATGGCAGGAACAATGGAACAAGGGAAAAGATGGCTGTTGGCTATATCAATTACAGAAATATGTCAAAGCACAGCAGGATAATGGGAGAAATAGGAAATGATGGCTAGGGTAAGATTTGGGCACATCGAACTGAATTATTCTCTGCGGCTCGTGGGGAGACACGTAGATGGGCTGTGTGTGGAGACTGACTGTTGAGCATGTAATGACGGTGTGTGGTAAGTTTGTTAAAGAAAGGGCAGTGCTATTTAATAGGATAGAGGAGGGCGATATAAGGGTTGGTGATATTAAAGGAATTTTGAGTGAGGGAGAAGGCTCAATCTGGGATTACAGGGCTGTGGTGCAATTCCTTTATATTAGGAATGAGTTTGGGTCTAACTACTGGCCTAATCTGCTCCCCACTCCAGCACAGTAGGTGGCGGTAATGCACGTTTTACGCATACAGCGCCGCCAATAAACACAATCGAAGAAGAAGAGGACAACCACAACAACCATGGCGCAGGCAGAAGGTTGTATTTGGAAGTACTGCGAAGAGGAGAGGGAGGGAAATAATGCTGTTATTGGTAAGGAAGTAAAACCAATGTATTAGTCTTCAGTAAACTCTTGCTTGTGTGTGGGCTAGAACATACAGTGGTTTCAAACACACATTGAATTAACGTGTCGCTAGTTACTTGGCTTGTGTAGCTGCACACGTGGGGACCAAGTTAAATGGACAGCTTGTGCCATGTGCTGTGGATTACAGCTAGCTGGTAATGCTGAGTACGATAACTACGTGGTACGTAGCTAGGCATGTCAAACAGCTAATATTGATTCCTAATGCCAGTACTAGTAACAGTACCATGTGGCTTAACGTTAGTACCTGACTAACTGCCTAGCTAATGTTGCATTGTCGAGGTACAGCGCTGTATTTTTTTTGAGAGGCGTGATTAGATTGGTGTTAACAGTCCCTTTCTAATAATTATCGGCCATGATTTCTTTCTTATGTAGTTCAGTTTTCCAATGGAAATCTAAAAAACGCAGATCACGTGGACTTTGCCTTGTATAAGAACACGGACGGCAATAACCCGAGGAAGAAGACCAGGCGAATTCTCGCAAGTTTACATTTTTTAATTTACTTTGTTCATACGTGTTTTGTTCAATAAAGGTGGGCAGCTAGAATAACACCAAGACTTATCTGTTGCTATTTCGAGTCTTATTTTCTGTTCCTCATCTTTTCTCACAGGTAGCTGAAACTGAGAGACTTTGCTATGTTGGGAATAACTTTGGAACAGGGTCCCTGAAATGCAACAGCCTTTGCAAGTAGGTTAAAAGTCCTTATGTTTGGCCAATTGTGCTAAAAAGGGACAAACATTTTTGCTGTACTGGCTTTGTCTAAGAATAAGTATATTACTTATTATTCCGATTACTGACACACTGCAGATGTAGACTTGGACATGGTATCAATAGCTAATGCATATGAATAATATATATTATTTTCCTCTGAAAGAGGGGCCATTGGTGCATTTGGCCATCGAGCTATCGATTGAATAGTCCAGCCGTAAAGAATGTTGTTGAAATTGGGTTCCAGCTTAGTACCCCTGTTGCTGCTCCTGGAACAGCATTGCATTACCCAGCACTGAGCAGAACAGTGACTCCACTGGGCTGTTCTGTCATCTCCACACAGGTACTATGTGGGCGTCCTGGACAAGAGCACCGGACAGATGGAAGTCCACAATGCCCAGCTTTTTAACATGCAGCCCCTCCTCCCAGGTTAGGCATTTAAGAAAGAGTTCCTCCTTTTTGCCCTTTCTCTATGATTTGGTACTGAGTGATGCGTCTCGTTTACCATCTCCAGGGGAGTCTGCTGCAGAGGAGGAAACCCTCCCAGCTTCATCAAAGTCTTACAGGGACAAGGCAAGTGCTTGTTGCACCATTGACTTCCATTGAGTCGGCTCTGAGTGATTCAACACCCCCCTTTTCGGGATGGCTGCTCGACGCAGGGGCGCGCGTTGATTGGTCACGTGTGACGACCCTCTGCATCTTACTGCAGGTGGACTCCCTGATCGAGGCGTTCGGCACCAACAAGCAGAAACGTGCCCTCAGCTCGCGGAGGCTCAACCAGGTGGGCAGTGACTCGCTGCAGCAAGCAGTGACTCGAGCGGCTGACACCATCATCGACCAGAAGGGCCTGAAAGGTACCCCGTGCTGTGTGCTGTGTGCTGTGTGCTGTGTGCTGTGTGCTGTGTGCTGTGTGCTGTGTGCTGCGTGTGCGTGTGCGTGTGCGTGCAAGCGCTCACACACACTCGCTCCTGTCTTACACAAACACACATTCTTTATTACGCATGTTATAGAGTACACTTATTCTCTCTGGCACACTGGTACACGCAATCAGTCATTTGGACACGCACAAATGCTCTGGTATAGCACTCCGGCACACTGCGTTGTAAATGTATGCTAATCTGTTTCTCTCCTCCCCCTCTCCTATCTCTCTCTCTCCCTCCCCCTCTCTCTTCTCCTTCTCTCTCTCCCTCCCTCCCTCCCCTCCTCACTCTCTTCTCCCTCTCTCCCTCTCTCCCTCTTCCTCCCCCACCTCTCCCTCCTCCCTCTCTCTCCTCCCTCCCTCCCTCTTTCTCTCCCTCCCCTCTCTGCCTTTCTCTCTCCCTCCCTCTCTCCCTCTCTCCTTCCCTCTCTCTCTCTCTCTCTCTCAGCTCTGGAGCGGGATGTAGCTCAGGCGGAGGCGCAGGCAGATACCGTGTTGTACCTCCCGCCGTGTCACGCCGATGCTGAGCGGCCTCAGGACGTCTACCTGTTCGATGACCGTATCCTTCACTCCCGTCCGTCCTGACCTCCTTCCGTTTCTTGCCATCTGTTCGTCTTTGTGCATCGCTTGTCCGATACGGCTAAGGAGCAAAAAGCAGATGTTCACTCCCTAACGTAAGAGACGAGGGCCTGCTAATACTATTGGTCGCAACAAAAATTAGGAGGAAAAAAGCAGAAATTGAGTTTAAACATAAATTAAAAAATAAACCTGGTTGTCGTCTGTCCCCATCATACAGTAGATGAGATGAAGTCATAACCTGTACAGGAGTCTAAAGTTTCAGCGTGATTTTACAGTGTAGTCTTGATGTTGTTTTGAGTTCCTGAACGTTGTGCCAGTCATCTCCCCCGTTGAGTACGCGGCCTTAGAGGCTCCTGGCCGCAAGCTGCTGGAGCTCTCCCCAGAGGACCTGGAGAAGATGGCCGAAGACGGCAGGTACGCCGCACAATGTCAAGCCGCTTTGAAGTGCGTCAGTCGCCCATGGCCGTTTACCCGCTGTGCTGTGCCAGGAGGAGAGCGGGCCATCAGCAAGCTACTGATTTGAGTGAATCTCAGTGTTCTTGTGTGGAGGGAAACATCCTTTGATTTGGTTAAAACAAGCGCATTAAGTCATGGGTGGGGAACCTTATCCGAAAAAGGGCTGGTGAGGGTGCAAGTTTTTGGTTAAACCCAGCACTAACACACCTGATTCTACTTAGCAAAGTCTTGATTGAAGACCATGAGTAATTATTTAGTTGAATCGGGTGTCTTAGTGCTGGGCTACATTTTTGAATAAGGTTCCCCACCCCTGCATTAAGTGATTCTCAGCACAATGGCAGGCAGCTGTGTCCGTTGCAGGGCTTATGAAGCTTCGCTCTCCAGTCGGTGTTTTTGTGCTTTTTCTGACGCTGGCCGTGTTGTTTTCCAGCCCCCTGTCGGTGCTCAAGCTGCTGAGGCTGCTCTCCGGCGCCGACGAGTCATGTGACCGACGGGCACGCTGCATCTGGTACCTCTCCCTGCTCATCAAACTGGCCAACCAGAGAAGCATCACCCGCAAGTGTGAGTTTGTGGCGCTATGAGACATCCTCACCCATAGGTGGCGGCTATCATTCTGTACCACGCTATCAGCATTTTACGTTCGGTAGCGTTTTGCCAAATTGTGGGTGGGGGTGTTGACTTGCTATATGTTCTGCATTTTTAATTGACATACACACCTGTCAAATTAAACGCAGCACTTACAGTATAACATGCACTGCTACTAAATTATTAATACAGTATTTGCATGATTGAGAATAGGTGAGGCAATATATGGGGTAGGTCACAGAAGATGTCTTTGCTTATAAAGTGTATCATGAATGAATTTGGTGTCGCTGATGCGTTCTTTATTATTATTTTTTTAACTTTACAGTTGGACTTGAGGAAGGGTGTCCCCGCATTATCCAGAACAAGATAATGAGGACCTTCACAGCAGAGACGTTCAATCATGGCAGTGTGTGTGTGTGTGTGTGTGTGTGTGTGTGTGTGTGTGTGTGTGTGTGTGTGTGAGTGTGTGTGAGTGTGTGTGAGTGTGTGTGTGTGTGTGTGTGTGTGTGTGTGTGTGTGTGTGTGTGAGTGTGAGTGTGAGTGTGAGTGTGAGTGTGAGTGTGAGTGTGAGTGTGAGTGTGAGTGTGAGAGACTCTGGGAACGCTGGATGCAGGGATACGTTCGGATCTAATATAACACATTCCCTTCCCTTGCTCTCTTCCCTCGGGTGAGCTATTTTGCAACAAATTTTGTTACGTGCAGCAAGCGAACTTAACAGGTGCTCTGCAAGGGAGGATAGACGGAAACAAACCAAACCAAACCGGTACTGAACAGCCCTGGCAACCCATTTAGGAAGTGCAACCCCATACTTGAAACGTCACCGCCCACTTTTTCCATGTGGAGCATTGCAATGTGGGATTCCCTTCATGCTGGAAGCTTGTATTTTATACCCTTAGTGGAATTGCTTAAAAATAATTACACCCTCCCCTTTTCAACAAAATCCAACATGGTGTGGCTGCCAGATTTCATGCGAGCATTTTGGGGATTCCCCCTTTTGGAGCAAGGGGAAGGGAAAGACATTAAGAAAGCACAAAATTCGGATCTGAATGCAGCCCTGGTCCGGGGTTAGATGGTGCCACGACAGAGTGTCTGTAGTGCTGGGTGGTGAATGGGATCTCAGAATGGGTACTTTATAGGTTCAAGGTTCAAGGTTATCTTTATTGTCCCACCAGGGGAAATTTGTTTTGCAGTCAGGGTTCACATAAAACAGAATATAAAAAGACAACATCAACGACACATCAACACAATAAATTACAGAGCTAGAGCAGGGAATGGGAATTCATACCAAGTACACATGTACAAGAGTGCAAATATGCAAGTGTGCAAGGGAAAGTGCAAAGAATGCAGCCAGAGTGCTATTTGCTATTAAGCATATCAATGGCACTTGGGATGAAGGAGACGTGGAATCTCTTTGTCCTCCTAACGGGTGCCCTGAAACGATGTCCTGAGGGCAAAAGCTTAAACTCCTTTTATAACAGGTTGAACCCATTACATTTACATTACAGGCATTTAGCAGACGCTCTTATCCAGAGTGACTTACACCACTTTTTCAGCATTTTTTTTTTTTACATATTATCCATTTATACAGCTGGATATATACTGAAGCGATTCAGGTTAAGTACCTTGCTCTAGGGTACACCGGCAGTGTCCTACCTGGGAATCGAACCTGCAACCTTTCGGTTACAAGGCCAGTTCCTTAACCATTATACTACACTGCTGCCCTTTTACGTTTAAACTCTCTTGTGGCTTTTCTTCAGGATCAACAACGTGGTGGCCACGTCCATGCGGGTAAAGCTGGCGGCGTACTGCTTGGCTCTGTTGCTTCACCTGGAGGAGCAGACGGCCGACCTCACGCTGCTCCACCGGGACCTGAGGATCACTGAGACCAAGTGAGAGCAATTTACCCTCCTCTGGGATATAAATGACCTGTGTTTCCTCCTTGCTTTTGTTTTCCTTGGAATGTATGGTGGTTACATTTGCTCATTGCGCTTTAAAGTTCCCACACCAGCTCTACACGCCACCGCAGATGTGTACAGTCATTGCACTCATCCTTACCCTTAGTCTCAGCCTGTCTCCTTTACGCAAACTCACAAAAACTTGGTAGAAATGATGTAGTGTGTTGGGGATGAGGCCTGGCCTTAATTTGAACCTCTGGCCCAGCAGGGATTGTGGCAGAGCACTCCGAGAGAACAAAGGGTCTTTTGTCAATCTCTCATAGTGCTCTCAGAGCCCCCCCCCCCACTTCCTGCTGGAAGCCTGCCCGGCCAATCAAAATCAGTGCTTGTGTTGTGATGTAAGACAGGAATTGTTTTCCCACAAATCTGCTGGCTGTTCCACCGACCGTGGTGTGTGTCAATTCATTTTGGCTTCTCTGTCCCGTTCCGCCCCCCCTCCCACCCAACCCCACCCACCACAGGATGCTGGAGGTGGCGAAGTCCATGGGCCTGAAGCTGAGCAAGCGGCTTGTGTCGGAGGAGGGCGGGCCGGGGGCGGGGCCAGAGAACGAGCACAGGCTGGCCACGCTGGAGCTGCCGCTGGCCAAATACGAGCAACTGCTCCAGCGCCGGAAACGCAAGAAGATGAAATAACCGGAGGGGACAGCAGGGGGCGCTGATAAACCGAACAGAGGCCGTACCGAAAGACCACAAAGCAGTGGACGGTCTTTCCATTTCATGTACGGCCTCACAAGGCATCCTTAGTTATGTCCATTTAACACCACAAGTGGCGATCCTGTTAATCCTGTTATAACACCTGTATTTTTTGCCTGATAATGGCCTCTCTTTCTTCCATTCACCTGCATGCACACGTACTAAAGGGACGTTTACCTGAAACCAGCAGCCTGGGGTATGAGAACGTGCATTTGGGATGCTGGTATAATGCAGGATGGGATATGAAGAATAATGTATTAAATGCAAGGACAGAATGGCCGTTTGATGTTGTGCAATAGACAGTACACCTCTCAGTAGTCCTAATCATCATATTCAGATGAAATTAAATCCAGTCGAGATTTAACAATGCTGACTGAGGCATTTATATTACAATTTGTAAAAAAAAAAAAAAAAAAAGTAGTGAGTGTAAATATGAGTGTGTAAAGGCATTCATCACAACTTGTTTTTTCGTAGGAATACAGACAAACCAGAACTCCCAAGATCGACAAAGTGCATGTATAATTTTTAAAAAAATGTATATTTAAAACAAAAACTTAAAAAAAAGTCCAAACATGTAGGCACGTTTCAAACAAGTATTGCACAAATGTTTTGGAAGAGCTTTTACATAGAGGCCATAGGTGACTCATTTCATCATATCTAAGTGGCATAAAAGGGTCTTCATAAACAGGACATTGATTCTTACATTGTTGGTCAATTGACAGCAGGCTAAATGAACAATGAGTGTGAATGTAGCGGGTCCAAGTGAGTCCTTGGCTCACCATCCCTGGTAATGGCTTCTCTGAAGTGGTCTCTCGGGAGTCTGCTGTCGTAAGACCTGCCTCTAAGGACACACAAACATGTACACATATGAGCGCTGTGTTTTCCTGAAACGGTCCACTGAGATGAGATTGAGTCTTTTCCCAGGATGATACAGTAAGGAGGGCTAAGTGCCTCTGTTGTTGGAGCTGTATATCACTGCAGAATCACAATCTGTATTCTCAGAACCACATTAGAATAAAAAGCAGTCATTGTTACGAATAATGGATGGAATGGGATTTTTTTTTGACAGGGAAATGGCTTCAAACCATGAGCTCTTAGAATTGTTTTTAATTGCTGGGAGGCTGGAATACTCAGTCCACAGGGTCTCTGTTAATGATACCCTTTAGCGGTGTGCTGAAAAGCCAATGATGACATTTGTCAAGTTCACACAGTTCACTTGGTACAGTGAAAGGCAAAGATGGGCACTTCGGGAGAAAGTCTCAAGACTTTCGAGAAACTCTTGACATCTTAAGCAATCTCTGATATTACAGATGACCAGAATGTGGTCGTATAGAATTCTGTCAAGTCTATGATGTCACAAACGATCAGAATGCTGCGGGGGGGGGGGGGAATGCGGAATGCGCAACGGTTTTTTGCGATTCCGGAACATTGGAACGTCGTCATAGTGACTGGGGTGCGGTGTGGAATCACAGATTCTGCGGGCTAACCAGATGTCCATCTCACTGCATTCTTTCAGCCCCCTCTTCCACAGGAGGGTCCATTCGGTCACGGGAGTTTGCGGCGCTGCGTTACGGCACGTTTCCTTCGGCGTTAGCGGGTACTCGGTGGGCGCGTAGAAACGGGAGGGTCTCATAGGATGGAGCAAAGGATGCTGCCGTTGTTGCTGCAGCCGCTCTCCACCCTGGTGGTGATCCTGCTGCTGATGGCGTGATGCGCGGACGCGCCGGGCAGGGTTGCGCATGATTGGCCGTCGAGCTGGGGCCGTGGCGGAGGGTTCTGCAGGGCCCAGCGGGGGTCCGCTTGGCCAGGACTGAGAGGGAGTCAAACACGGTACAATGAACATCCATTAAGAAGGTGATGTAACAAATCCCTGACATAATACAATTCCAAGTGTTCAAAGGAGCACTTAAGCCTGGACTATTAAGCTAATTATCACGTCCCCTGGGTTTAAAAATGTATCTGAATGAGATCATTTTTAACACGGCTGAACAGTACTGCAAGAAGAGGCTTGACAACAGAAATTGTCTTAAGGAAGTCGATTCTTAATTCAACAGCCCTGCTACTTCTGGATGCGAGCTTGAGTCGCAGTTAAAGTCTGAATCCCAGTTAGTCTGAATCCTGGGCTGTGGCCGAAACATAGCCCTATCTACTGCGTCCTGTCTGCTGTGTACAGTGTACTGGCAGATGTGCGCTGTTTAATGTGCACTGTTTAGCCACGACGTGCAGTACGCAAAAAAAAATATTATTTTCCGACCATACTGTGGAAGTGTTGTATGACGTCCCACCCTTGTGCGGCCGTGTCACGTGTTGTTTTTGTTGCTATTGAAGGAAAATGTCAGCGAAGCTGCGACTCATTTTTAAAAAATTAATCTTCACGTCATATTTATGAGACCAAAATGTTTGTGTACTTATTGAAAAGTGTGCTCTCGAATATACTCAGCGAATCCCCGGAAGTAAGTGTATCATACGGGGTTTAAAGTGTACTATATTTAGAGAAAATTTCACGACTTTCTCATCCTGTCTACTCAACAAGCCTACCTAATAGTATGGTAAGGGTGCTGATTCGGACACAGCCCCAGTTAAAGTCTTTGGGTGCATCCCAATACTCGAAAAATGCATGCTCCTTTCCTCCGTGCCCCGGAAACGGATCTTTGTGTTTTAATCTAATGTTGCTGATTACATCTTAATTGCATAATAATTGTTACATATTAATTAATGGCTTGATGCAAACTGCAATGTCAGGTACATTGTATACTGTACATGCAAATACTTGTACTCGAAACGTTCAGGGAGTTTTGCATACTTCCGGGGAGGAGAGGAATGGTAGTGGGGGAGTGGAGGAGAGGAATGGTAGTGGGGGAGTGGAGGAAAGGAGGTGGGGAGTGAAGAATATTGGGACGCAGCCTGTGAGTCCCAGTGAGTATTGAGCAGAGCGCCTCCTTGCCTTCTCTTGGCGCAGGTCAGCAGGGTGTTGTTGAGCAGCAGACAGGCACTGTTGCCGGGGGTCCCGGTGCAGCAGCGGCTTGGTGCCGCCAGGTCGGCTCTGAAACACCACATTCTCCTGCACCTGACCTTTCACCTGGCCCAGCACAGCGATGCCCCACCCCCTCGCTGCCTGGACACGGTTCCTCAGGACCTGATTTAGAGCACAGATACGGTACAGCTGAATCCAGACTCTGAATCCAAACTCCAGTCCAGGGGGGTATACTACCAAGCAGGATTACTTAGCTGGATAGCTGCACTGAGTGAACAAAAAAAAAGAGGAACAGCCCTTTTTACTTCAGTCCGTGTTCCAGATTCGGAATGGTTCCGGGTTTTACTAGTGTAGTTATCCAACTAAGTAATCCTGCTTCGTAGTATACCCCCCTGGAGCGCCGCAGTGTCTGCTGGTTTTCGGAGTTTCGGCACCAGTGATTCATTGAGTCCAAAACAGCCTTAATTGGCTGCTGATTGAATGGAAACTACAAATACCTGCAGACACTGCGGCCCTCCCCGGGCTGGAGTTTGACACCCCTGCGTTAGCCTGTCGCGACCGTAACCCGCGGCGACCCAGCTCACCTTGACGTCGGCACTCTCCCTCAGCCGTATCCCGCTGCCCCGGTTCCCCACCACGTCGTTCTCCGCGACGTTCCCGTCGCCGCGGAAGCTGACGCCGTGGCCTCCGTTGTCGTAGACGCCGTTGCCGCGCAGCTCCACCTGGCAGCCCGTCTCCACGGCGACCCCGGTCCGGGCGTTGCCGCAGACGCAGTTGGCGACCAGCCGGGTGAGCTGGGCGCTCTGGAGCACGGACACGCCTGCGCCCTTGTTGCCGTGCACGGCGTTTCCCACCACGTTCAGAGCCTCACTGCTCTTCACGTACAGGCCCACCGCTGAGGAACAGGGCGGGCGAAAGTGCTACGTGACGGCGGCACACGGCGGAACAAACAACACCAGAACAGTGACGGCAGAGTGAGGGTTCATTAATCCCAGTGGTACATGGAGCTGTGACATCAACCATGACTCATTGATTACATCATAGGGTTCTGCTGAGAACTGCTGAGGCCACTCATTATGAGTCCATGGAGACTGCTAGTTGGAATAGAATAATATTGAATTGTTCTGGTCATTCTATTGGGTCATTATATTTTTATGATCAGTAATTTAAAAAAATTAGGTTAAAAATGTTTTTTAAAATTTGTGTATTTTAAACCACACATTTCAGCAGCGATTGGCCCCTCCCACCGTTCCCGCTCACCTCCGTTGTGGCTCACGTAGTTGCCCTCCACCAGCGCCACGCTGACGGGACGGCGTGAGGAGAAGCGCTCGTCTTCGCTGTCCAGGTCGCTCTCCCAGGCCAGCAGCTCTCCCTCCTCGTTGAAGTTGTCGTGCCCTCCCGCTACAGCGCCTCCATGGCCGGACGGGTAGCCGTCGCCGTCCCCGAAATCCTCGTCTTTTCGGCAGAACACGGCCACGCCGTAGATGCAGTTGTGTACGATACGGTTCCCAGAGAGCTGCGGGAGGCTGGAGGACATCACCCAAATGCCACAGCCCCGGTTACCTGCCAAGACCGGACCCAACAACTCGCCTTAACATTCCTCAAACTTACCGCCATTTCTACCATGGTACAAACTCTGTATTTTGAATACCATGTGGTGGTAAAAAAAACAAGTAAACAGGTCTCTGTCTTTAACACCCAGAATGTAGATCAGTGGAGGGAGGGAGAGAGAGAGAAATGGACAATGGCCACCTACAGTAGATGTGGTTTCCCTCAATGAGTCCCCGTCCTCTCTCCCCCACCACCACCCCATCGGAGTAGCCGTGGCAGATGAAGTTGTTCCTCAGGACTGGGTCGCCTCCTCTCCTGATGTCTGCGCCTCCCCACTGGTTCTCCCAAATCACATTCTCTGTGGGGCAGGGGGAGAAAGGTATGGATATTACTCGCAATACTGATGTTCAAGGGGGCTGACTGCCCATGGTCTTAAGGCCACCTGGGTGAAAATGCACCCCAGGTAAAGGGTTTGGTTACACACAAGCACTTCCATATAATCCCTGTAAGGATCGCTGGCTTACTCTGTACTCGCTGTTCATTTTTAAAACCTTATTTCCAGAGATTACATACTTGAAGAAATCAATTGATATAGTTAAATGTTAGCTAAACAATAACCGTAAGATAAATGTTTGATAATCTTCAGATAATAGCCCTGTGCGTCCTCTAAAGATCGACTAGGCCATGTTGTTCTCGAGGGGTTCAGTAATGAAAAGGTCCAGATTTATTCCCTACAAAAGCAGTCTGGAACAGTAAGCTGTGCATTGGCAGGGTCAGAAAGGGTTTCCGTAACAGTGTTCAGCCTCACAGAGACCTGGCACAGTGAAGCGCCCTACAGGAAGTGATGCGTACCAACAATCAGACCCCGGCCATTCTCATTCACGGCGATGCCTGCAGCCTGGCCCTGGAATATGCGGTTCCCGCTGAAAAACACATTGGAATGCATATGGCTTTAATCCCACAGCAATGTTTAGGGTGAGGGGAAACTCAATGAATGACGCTGCTTTATGGGGAGGGGGTGGGGGGTAAAACCAGAATGCCCTCTTCCTCCTTTTTTTTTTCCTCCTGGAAAAGTACATGGCGTTGACTTACTGTGAGAGCTGATCAAACACATGTACAACATGTTATGGTCATTTAAAATGAAACATGACAACAACTTAGGCAACCGAACGGCAGGTTGTGTGCTCCCAGTCCCACACGCACCTCACCACAGGGTTTCCATTGTACAGGATGTAGATGCCCGCCTCCCTGTTGCCGTAGATCTGGTTGCTTCGGATGGAACCTTTCCCGTTTCCAAGGACAACGATTCCGGAACGCAGACCACTGTGTATTCTGTTACACTTCAGAGAAAGAGAGAGAGAAGCAAGCTTAAACTTGAGTTTGTCAGTGACAAGAAAAAAAAAAAGCTTTTCTCTTCAAATAAATTATTTCAAAATAAGCGTTTAATACCAAGCCCTGCGTACATAGAAAGAGACAGAGTTTCCAAACTATGGCTAAAAAAATACATTTCATTCTAGTCCCTGTGATAAATTACGCAATATATCGGTGTAGCCAATATTCTCGACTCTTCTGTTCCTCCTCTTATCTAAACCTGGACTAGTCCTGCCCTGCACAGCACATTGAGTCTGCCGGAGAGTGAAGCAGATTTAACAGGGAGTCTAGATACTTTCTCACATTATGTGCATTTAACAATCTTCTTCCATCTTTATTTATGCACTTGTCATATGGTTGCCAAGGTGGCTTAGTTTTGTTTTGTAGAGACACATGATATATTGGCAGGGTAATTTGTTTTTGTTTAGTTTTTACTGCAACCAGGAATCGAATTTGGGGACGGTACCAGGATGATGGGGTTGGCCCCCTTGCGGATGTCCAGCCCCGCCTCTGCGTTGGAGTGGATGTTGTTTTCGGCGATGAGGCCCACCGCGGACAGGCGCAAGAACACGCCCGACGCCCGGCAACCACACACCTCGTTCCACAGCATGACGATCTGACAGGGAGAGGGGGGGGGGGGGACCAAATGAGTGAACGGAGGCCGAATATACTCAGCGAAGTATATCATACGGGGGTTTTAAGTATACTACATTTAGAGAAAGTTTTGCCTACTTAACTACTTTCTCATCCCGTCTACTCAATAGTATGGAAGGGTGCTGATTCGGACAGCCAATGTTTCACACCCCCATCATTGCGCTTCCATTTGGTCCAGAAGGACGAGTGCCCCCTACTGGCCGACCGGCCCCACTTCCAGCAGAAACTTCTTTTTCCGAGGAGGTCTCCCATCCAAGTACTAACCAAGCACGCACCTGCTTAGCTTCAGCCATTCTGAAGGAGCAGAGTGCAAGTGCATAGTGCAATCAGAAATGTCCTTGTGACAATGAATGAGTCACTTGTTTTCTTCCATCTCAGAGTGCACCCCCGCGGTGCTCAGTGGTTCACATCATCGCTCTGCATTGCCGTCATCCTCCATGTTTAGGTACCCAGTGCACATGCTCTGGTTACTTAAAGCCCAACAGGGTAGCCTCCACACCTTCCATGAGGCTTTCCAACCAAGTACAACCCAAACCCAACCCTGCTGGGGCAGGAACCAAGCAAATTGACAGAGCTGGGGGCAAACTGACAGAGCTGGGGGCAAACAGACAGAGCTGGGGGCAAACTGACAGAGCTGGGGGCAAAACAGACAGAGCTGGGGGCAAAACAGACAGAGCTGGGGGCAAAACAGACAGAGCTGGGGGCAAGACACAGAGCTGGGGGCAAACAGACAGAGCTGGGGGCAAAACAGACAGAGCTGGGGGCAAAACAGACAGAGCTGGGGGCAAAACAGACAGAGCTGGGGGCAAAACAGACAGAGCTGGGGGCAAAACAGACAGAGCTGGGGGCAAAACAGACAGCGCTGGGGGCAAAACAGACAGCGCTGGGGGCAAACAGACAGAGCTGGGGGCAAACTGACAGAGCTGGGGGCAAAACAGACAGAGCTGGGGGCAAAACAGACAGAGCTGGGGGCAAAACAGACAGAGCTGGGGGCAAAACACAGAGCTGGGGGCAAACAGACAGAGCTGGGGGCAAAACAGACAGAGCTGGGGGCAAACAGACAGCGCTGGGGTAACTTTGACAGAGCTGTGGGCAAAGGGGGGCAAACTGACAGAGCTGAGGTACCTTGGCGTTTTGGACACAGCGCACGGCGTAGGTCAGGCCTCGGAACACGTTGCTCTCCAGACGGGCGTGGCCGTGGTTGCACACCAGCACACCCCCCTTGCCGTCCCGGAACAGGCAGCGGCGCATCAGGCAGCCCTGGACCGACCCGGCCAGAACCTGGGCCTCCCTGTCCTGCTCCAGCTCCTCCTGGAGAGTGCGCAGTTCAGGGGGGGGCAACGGGGGACCCGTGGGTGGCGGAGGGGCGAGCTGGGGTACTGCTCCAGGAGGTGAGTGAGACCGTGGCGGCTGTGGGAGAGTCTGTAGAGTTCCGGCTCCCCTTCCTCTCCTCCCTCCTCCTCTTCCTCCTCCTCGTTGTCCTCTTGCCCGCTCAGCTCGCTCTCGCTGCAGCTGTCTCCGATCACGGTGCCCTCCCCGAAGCCTTCGCCTCCTCCTCCTCCTCCTCCCCCGCGACCCCCGCACCGCCTCAGCGTCCGCTCCCCTCCCTTCCCCCACAGCTCCCCCAGGGTGACGGCCACGCCCGGGGGCCAGAGGCTGAGGGGGCCGTCCCCCGCGTCCGGCTGCGCGGCCCTGGCGGTCGCCGAGGAGGCCCTGGCCCAGGCCGCCAGGTGCCTGCAGGCCCAGTTGCGCTCGGAGGTGGGCGGGCCTTCCACCGTGACGGAGGCTCCGTCGCTGCCGGAGAAGTCGCAGCTGTCCAGCAGGCTGAGGGCCACGCCCTGGAAGTGGGCCCTGCTGCCCAGGCCAAAGGAGCAGAACCGGGCCTGGCAGGTACCGGGACCCCTCACCTGCAGCTGACCCCCCTCCAGGTTACAGTTGTCCAGCTGCACGTGTCCCGAGGTTGTCTGGGAGGCGGAGGGGCACAGACAGCGGAGAAATGAGTGACGACAAGTCATAACTATGCCTGAACACATACAGAGTCCTTCCACTGACCCACACTAAGGAACAGTGACACACATATGACACCTGAGGCCACACGTATGAACAGTGCTGAGCAGATAAATGCCCTCAGAACGCTGCGTAAAGCGAGTTTCCACACAGAAATTCAGACGTATAAAATAAGAGAATCTGCGTACCTCTGCACACGCTGGACACCATGCGTACGCAGTGTTTGGAGTCGGTGTGATATGGCGACACCGTGATCAAAAGGCAGAGGGAGAAAATGCAAAACTTTGCGTAAGCAGGTTTCCGACTTTCTCCCTGAGCATTATTTCACGCATTCTTTTACTCAGAGTTTTATACATGTGGCCCCTGGGCTTAGTAAAATATATGCACATTACTGTTAGTGTGACTTAAGGACAAGCAACAATCGCACACTGTTGATGCTCCCGGAACTTCCTTCTCTATGATAAATGGACGCATTGGTGCATGTGACTTGTGCACAAAGTAGTCGAGCCTACAGTCACTCACACACCTTGTAGACCACAGGTGAGAACCAGGCAGGCATGAAGACCAGGTTGCAGAGCCTGGCGGTGGGACACTGTTGGTCGATGCAGGCCAGCACGGTCACTTCCCCCAGCTTGCCCTTGCCCACGATCTCCACCGGCGCCCTCAGGGTCACCTCGGCCTGTTCCTCGTACACCCCGGGGTGCAGGACCACCCTGTCGTACGGCCCCGCGGCGGACAGCGCCCCCCGGAGGGTTTCGTACTCCTGCCCCGGCCCGGCGCGCCACGTCCGCCGGCTCTTCCTGCGCCGGAACAGGTAGAGGCAGCCGGAGGCGCCCGGCTCGGGCCCGTGCCGCGTCCACGTGCGACAGGCCAGGGCGTGCTGCCGCAGCGCCTCCCTCCAGGACGGGGGCTCCAGGTGCGGCCGGTTGGGCCAGTTTGGGTGGCGGCACTCGGGGCAGCCCAGGCACAGCTGCCGCCAGCGGGTCTTGTCCAGGCTGAGGATGAGCTCCCGCCAGGCCTGGCACACCAGGCTGCAGCGGCCCAGGTCCGGCAGGGCCAGGTAGGCCAGGATCACCCGCCACAGCTCCACTGGCAGGCTACCCGCCTCCATAGCCTCTGTTCCAGCCTAGGCGCAGAGCAGAGTCACCACGGGCGCCGGAGGAACGGTGGCCAGGGTTTTAAAGGACAGTAAAAGACAGACAGGATTAATAGTTTACTTTGTGAGCACCTTCAATACCATCCTTGGGGAAAACATCATGCTTGCGAATATATCTGCTGCTCCCATTTTCATCGCTAAGTAGAAATGCCTCCGTCTCTCATGACGCACATTTTTGACCGCGTGCTCAGTCTCTCAGCACTGAATGAGCACTGTGCGCTGTTCTAATTTGTTGTTGTGCATCTGTGCGGAACCGAAGATCAGGGAGCCCTCGCGCATGCATGTACCAATGGAAACATCTGCCGTGACGACTGCGCCGTCTGACTCCAGGTCAATTTACGAAACGCCCTAATGAAACTAACAAATACCATGGAGACCATTCTCCCATGTGAGAACTACCGCGGTGTACCTCCGCTTGCTCTGATTATATCGGCTACCACTGGCACATATACAATAGTCACCAACCTAGCTTTGCAAATCAACCTGAGCGTGTGACCTTAATCACTGTAATAATCAGCTCATTTCAGAACATGTGAATGGTATACCCCTTTAGCGACCCAAAGCCCACTACTGGAGCATAACCACAATAGTGCAAACTTAATAGCCTAGAGCAAGCAACAGTCAATGATTAACAAGTGTGCATTGAGCGACGTTAACCGTTGGTTATATAAAATGAGGGTCAACATCATTATTATGATAGCTTAATGATGTTTTTATTTTTCTTTCAACGGTTATGTTCAGTAGCAAGTGGGGAAACGGCCTAAATAGTATCCTCATTAAAATCAGCCTAAATTCGGTAATTCCATAAAGGAGATTTCAATCACACAAATGAATTGGCTAAATGAGAATTCGGCCTACTCACTATCCATCTGAATAGAAATAGCAGAATGAACGGCATGCTACCGGTGTACAAAAGTATCAATGACATGTTAAATGTCAGACAACTTAATTAATTGTGATTAAACTGTAGGAAAGGGGAACAAAATAAACTTTCAAGTGGACCTAAACATGTGTTTACCTAAGTATTCGAAAATAACGTAGGCTATGCATTTTATTTTGGCTACTGTCTGTTCGATTTCTTAAATCTAGCCAATAATTCCCAGATAGGCTACGACAACCAAAAGGCAGGGCGTTACAACGTCGCGATTGTGTTGAGTTTCCACATTTTAAAATGTGGTACGCTAAATAGCTTAGATGCACCCAACTTTGTTTCAAGAAACCACGAATGTACGATTAAATTGTCGCTATAGAAGTCCGTTATGCGCCGCTCGCATTCTTCACTTCAAGAAAGGAATGGTTTAATGCATGATCGATTGAGTTTAACACCATAGGCTAAAATAAATAGGTAACTTACCGGTTTGCTCACCTATTTCAACTGAACAAAGGTACGTAGGACATCATTGCACAGTCCGTCTTTTCTTCGGAATCAAAACAGAACAATATCCAGACAGCAACGCGTCCAGGAAAAGCATCGGACGTCGTTTTTTTTTGTAGTCCTATTCTTTACGACAAGGCGTAGAAACTGGGGCGTGCTTTGAGGAGTTGTAAAGGAGTGGGAGATTCAAGTTGGGCTACACAGTAGGCTACGTGTGCCTTGTGTGGGTGATAGCAGTATTGTCCGTGTCCTGTTTTACACGGTACAGTAGCGGATGTTTATCACTGGTTTTCAGTTTACAACAAACGGGAGTTAGCCTACGTTGATACATGTATCAGAAGCGCAGCTCCCGCTGTAGCTATTGTGTCGGTCAGGAATCTGGGTTGATACAGCGTGTCCTTGCTCTTCTACAACTGTTGCAATCCATTGTTTTAGAAACGCGGTAATTCGACCCTACAGTTGCAGTTTATTGATTAGATATCAACAGAAAATATACAGGAGGCAAAATGAACGCGGATCCACACCATTGGTATCCTTTACCTTTCGCGAGAGTCAATTACGTCAATACAATCTCACGTCTTTCTCCGGATCAAGGCCTTGGCAACTGCCAACGCCACAAATAATTGACAAGACTGGATAAAGGAGTAGGCTACGTTAGCACCTGACCTGCCAAGCTGACAGATACCATGTTCACTTTGTCCAGAGGATAAAAACGGAGAGGGTTTTATGTGTTTTTTATGGGTCGAATGAACCCCCCCCCCCCCCAAAAAAAAAAAAAAATAATCACCGACGTTACAATGAGAGGTTTTAAATTGAGCAATCTCATAAATGTTTTACATTCTGGAGGAATTCAAATTTAAATGGTCAGAGGCATTTGTAATTATCATTAAACACACATTCATAATGTTTCCATAAACGTTTTGTTTCAAAACTGAAACTATAGGAAATAAGACCATTGAACAGCTTACACTGCTTCATAACAAAAATATCTCCAATTAACCTTAAGATGAACAAAGCACCCCAAAACTATCAATCTGTGACACCTATTCCTGTACTAAACTATATTTACAATTTAACTTGTAGTTGATAGAATTTGGGGGGGTATTTCACAAAGCAGGATTACTGAGTTAACTGGATAACTGCACTGAGTAAAACCTGGAACCCTCTCAAATCTGCACTGGAGCATGGACTGAGGTAAAAAGACCTCTTCCGGATTTTACTCAGTGCAGTTATCCAACTAACTCAGTAATCCGGCTTCGTGAAATACCCCCCTGGAATTCTGAGCCTGTGTTTGGGATAAAGAATCACACACAAACCAAAACACATTTATTAGCTTGTGTTTAATATAATCAAATAAAAAAGGGCAAAACGAACAGATCTTAGGCTACTGTACATCACATAGTTTACTGGAATCTGCTTTTATCTTCGATTCCTATGCTGGCCAGTCTTCTGGATGAGTGATGTTTTTGAAATCTCCAGCATCTGGTTCCTTGTTGTCTCCTCAAAATTGGGGGTGCAGGGGTTGGATGTTGTGTCCACATCATATGCTGTCCAACTTCTTAAGGACATAAGGTGCTACAAGGATAAGTAGAAACAAGGTCATCCAGATATAGCCTACTGTATTGCAAAATAATAATAATAAACATTTCTGATAATATTCTCTAGCAATGCATTCTGGGCAGAAAGTCATCCTCTGACCCTCTCTTTTTCTGTTAATTTCCTCACTACTGGTGTGTTACCATATTATGATTTTGGAAAATGTATTATGTTTCTTTATGTTTACTCCCCATAACATAGGCTATTCTCCACATTATTCCTCATTTTGTCATTTGAAATCACAATTTTAAGCGCCTCGCCCCGGCTGAAAATTCCAGCTTAAACCAGCCTAAACTGGTCAAGCTGGTTCAAGATGTGTTTTCGACACTTCTAGCTGGTCGACCAGCTGACCAGCCTATAGTCAGCTAGTACACAACTTTGGCCACCAGCTTACTCTACCAGCTTAACCAGCGTTGACCGACCAGCTAGAAGTGTTGAAAACACAGCTTAAACCAGTTTAGAATCCCAGCTGGTCTTTGCTGGAATTTTCAGCGGGGGCTGTAACATCTTTTGCCAGGTCCGGAAGGCACAGCACACTATCACGGGCATCCTGAAAAATGCACGCCGCTTTTTTTTTTTTCCACACTTCAGTCCCAACACGTCTGACAGGCGATTAGCCCTTAAGTTGCAGTGAGGAATACCCTACCATCTTACACCATCCCTCGATAGGTGTTGTGCATGTAGCCCCTGGCTGTACAGGAGACCCCACAACAGTCAGGAATTTTTCAATGAGAATAAAGTATGTGCCAGACATGCAGTCCTGTTGGTCATGTGAACGTGTTACACCATCTATGTAACATAGATCTATCCTGTCAGTGCAGTGTAAATTAGAACCTTATTATGACTCGCAAACGACAATGTAAAGACAATAAAAGTGAACCACAGCTATGTGGCTACATAGCTATTGTTCACTGACAGTGTAGTGTAAATTATGACCTTATTATGACTCGCAAACGACAATGTAAAGACAATAAAAGTTGAACCACAGCTATGTGGCTACATAGCTATTGTTCACTGACAGTGTAGTGTAAATTATGACCTTATTATGACTCGCAAACGACAATGTAAAGACAATGAAAATGAACCACAGCTATGTAGCTACATAGCTATTCTTCACTGACAATGTAGTGTAAATTAGGACCTTATTATGACTGGCAAAGGACAATGTAAAAACAATGAAAGTGCCAGTAAACAGGGTGGTCAAAGCCTGTGACAGTTGGAGCACGCACTACCATATTTACGGAATCGATACGGAATTTCGGCTGAAATTAGCCATCCAGGTGGGATACGTACTGACTCTGAGAAGGGCAACATAAATGAGAAAATTCCGCAATGATGAATATAACGTCCTCTCGCATCTTTCTCTTCATCTCCTCTGGGTCCATTTTGGGGCCCAACCCTTCAATCTTTAACATCTTTGGACTGGATTTGAAAGTGTATTTCTATAACACGGAATTCGGTTGTCAAGCGTCTCTTCTGACAGCGTGGGGAGCGTATGACCTTTTCTCCGACTTCGGAAGTAGAAGATTTTAGATTGTACGGGGTGCCAAGAGGAACAAACAGCATATATGCTACAGCAAAACGCGAAAGTCTGCGCTCTGTTCTCAGGGTTGCACTAATAAAAAGACATCTGCATTATTCATTTGGAATTGTTTACCATTTTATTTAAAATATTCATATTTAAGAATACAGAAACAATTTGTTATTTTGGTTTTGTCATTTCGATATTTATTAAATGTATTAGTATTATCCGAGTCCTCTACTAGGAGTATCTAGTTATATCTTGATGCCACAAAAGCATTTTCATCTAACATGATTGCACCAATGAATCCAACTATAAGAATAAATAACGAGAAATGAATTAGTATCTGTATAAGTGGCTGCTTATAGATCCTATAGAAATTCAGCAAACTAAACTGGAATTACAAAGTAGGATAAATGAGGAAGAAAACTTTCAATAAAAAAGACATAACATGCGTCACCTTGTTGACTTTTCGCATACTGCTATTGTTAGACACAAAAGTATCTTGAACACATGGGCTTGTAAATACTAGGCCTGGCTTCCTGTGTTACTGAGTACTATGGGTAATAAACAGTTTGCCCAGGCCTCATCCCCGTCGCTTTTTCCATTCAGCTGTACATTAGTGGACACATCGCATGGTGGGTTGGACAAAGAACATATAACCACTGTACACAGTCAAAGTCAGTCAAATCAAGTCAGTTTCCACTCCCCTTTGGCTGATTTTGTAACTTATTGTTACACGGCGTGACAATAAAAATTTGTGGCCAGCCCCAGGAGACTTCTATCGACCACTGTAAAATTTATTGAACATGCTTCTCTTCTTAAAATCAAGATAAAATAAACGGACTCACTTATTGCCCTAATTAAAGTCATAGATATGCAATTACTGTTTATAGTTTCAACTAACAATGAATGCCACTGTTGCCATATCTAATCTGTATTGCTATATAGTCCTTATCCGTCACATACGTGTACAAATCAGTCTGTGATTTTATGCTCTTACTAAGACGTGTGAGTGTGTTTCTGTTGAGAGACTGTTTACAGTCGTGAGTTAACTATAGCTGTCGGAATACTCTGCTTTCAAACATTCCAGAATGGAAGGCACACTTGTCATTCTGTAAATGGCAGCCTCAGTTTTGCCGTCACAGAATATTTCTCAAGACACTCTTACAATTCATGCTGTTGATTTCATTCTTCTTTTTACCATTTCGGTGTGAGTTCACAAACCAATGACATGTGATGCACACAGAGGTGCCAACAGTTTAGCCAAGCCAACAACCAGACAGGATTCCTGAGCAGCTGGTATTCACGAAAGCACGAAACCTCAATCCAGTGGGTGCAAACAAAATAATTCACATCAGAACACTTCCAAAGCTTCTGTGTAGGAGGTAGCTGCTTTTTATAGATAATCTAAAGATGTGTTACAACATGACTTTCATGCCATGATTATTTGCATTTAAATTGTGCAATTCATGATCTCAAAGCATTTTACAGTGAAGAGGGGAGGCCCACATCAACCACCTACCTTTGACGGACGCTCATTTAAAGTACGGAGATTCTATCATGGCGATGTTTTAATTAATCTTTATGATATACTTGAAATATCGGTTATCCTACAATAAGTAAGGTGCCTATACAAATATGTTTTTAAATGGACAGCCATAAAGATCACTTCTCTTGCATCTTGGATCTTTATCAAATCACAGGGATCTTAGCCGTAAAATACCCTGAGTTGACTCAAGAAATCAGAGAATATTTGTTTGACGCTATAGAAAATGTTTTGCTTAGCATCCATCTGCACATACACGACACTGGCACACCCTTTACACTGGCACAATTTCTGATTGAAGTTGGCTGGCATAGTACTGTGCCCACAACAAAAGTGGTGTCAGTGGTGGAAAGTCCAGGGGTCAGAAAGTAAAAGTCCTGCCATGTGTTTCTTCCACCCATTAACTCAGCCATCTGATTTCACTAATTAGTTCTACCTCCTGGCTGAAGAATTATGCTAATTAGAAAATCCAGGTGATTGGAACAAAATATTGGGAAGGACTTTTACTTTCTGAACCTGGATTTTCCACTTCTGCGTAACGTTACCCGAGTACATCAGCAGGGTGGCGACACTGACCTGCCCATTTATTTGCCTATTCACTGTAAGGGGACGGTTTGCTCAATATTTTTTATCGTGTATATGTTTATTTATGTTGTCGTCCGTTTTGTTTTGACAATATGCATGGTATTTGTTACTTAAACAAGGTTGGGCTAATTGTTTACTAAGAGAGAGGAAGAGAAAGAAAAAAGAGGGGGAGAGAGAGAGAGATTGACAAGGAGATGGAAAGAGAGAGGGAGAGATGCCCGTAAGTCCGTCAAAGAGGGGAGGGGGGGTGGCGAGGGAGAGAGGAGAGGCAGGCTGAGCTTAGTAGAGATTAGAAACGATAAAGAGGAAGATTTTACTGACAACACCCTTGGACTGTAGGTACATTTGAGATTTGCCAATAATCTCTCCATCTATTTCACCCTCATACTTGTTGGATTTCGAATAACAACATCCGTACACGAGGTGAGTTCGTTCTGCGTAGCTATTTCTGCTTATTAATGTCAGCCGAACTTTCCCCTGCACGGGCGATTCTAAAGCAGGTAGGACAGCGCACCCTCCATCAAATGTAGGAACTGGTGGTTTTACAGTGAAATATAGAATTTGAGACTTTTTGATCTTGCGGGTTGTTTGTATATCTATCTTGATCCCGAATGAAGATAAACTTCCAAAACAAATTACGGTGATCAGAGGTAGCCTAGACAGACGGCTAAATCCATTTGATTACATGTGGACCTTAGTTATTGAATTGGCTACAGTAATGTGAAGCGTGTGGTACAGTATTACATTTTTTTATACTATTAAATGTGTGTAAATATTCTCAATAGAAATGTATTCTTATCTGAGTTTATTTTTGCCTCACCAGATTTAAAGCTAAATTTCAGATGTGGCAAAACCTATACAAAAACAAATAATTGTTCTATTTGTATTGGTCGGAACATAAACACTAATCACCCAGACCTAGGCTAAGTAATAGAAATTACGTGGTAACACACGAATTGGCTGCAAAGAAAACGAATACACTCGTAATAAATGTATCAGTCACATGACGTACTATTTTGAATTGTTTACCGTAATTACGATAATGTAGTGAATACTTGACTAGCCTTGACTCATGGCCTTTAATTCATATTGTAGTGCATGACCCATCATTTTTACTTTTGGTAATAACACTCTTATGGACACGGCCCGCTTGCACATTTAGCTACTAAATAAAATCGATGTACAATAACTGTTGGATTAACAAACAAGCTTGCATACGGCACGTGAAGTGTGTCATAGCAAGTCTTCTCTCAGTCTGATGTATTCCCCCGATCGTCTGCTCTTCTCTAGATTGGCCCTTTTAAAATATTGTATTTCATAGCCCACCGACAATCTATTTATATATTATGAAACACAATACTTCCACAACAATTACATAGCAATGTTCTGACTACATACAAAGATGGGATTTACAGAAACAATGCATCACAATAATCAAAATGATAGCAATCATACAAAAACCCTTTTTATATCTACTCAGAGTTTACATGCATCCAGAAACGTACACTCAGAGATAGGCAGTGCTGGCTTTGCCTGATCCTTATGAGTAAGTACATTTTGGTGGTATAAAGTGGTGCTTAAGCCATGATGTATGGGGCTTTGTGGTAACCGTTCTGCCCGCACCAAGCTCAGCAGAAAAGCAGGAGACATTTACTGACTCTTGGGGAATGGCAGTGCTGTCTTCCGTCAGACATTTAGCAAGATCTGCAAGAGCAAGCAAGAGCACTCAAGGACTGGACACTAAGAGCACAGGATTAGCACAAAAGTCATTGACAACCATGAAAACCCCAACTCTGAGAAGCTGCACTTCTCATAAAAAACACACACACACACACACACACACACACACACACACACACACACACACACACACACACACACACACACACACATTTTATATGAACTTTATTTCACTCAAGAGGTCAACTGTGAATTCTTAGGTTGCATTTCCAGCGACAGTCCAGGGAACCCAATCAGGTGGTGAGGGACAGCAGGGAAGCACAAAGCATTGAGTTTGCAGGTTTAGAGGGGCTGTTTGTGGCTGACCCGTACACCACCGCTAACACCCCTGCGCTTCCTAAAAAACAGTGACGGGGTTTTTTAATTCCCTCTCCTGGTTCGGCCTCTACGAGGCTACTAAAGATTTATTGGTGTATTTTTGCCATTTTAAAATGTAAAAACGTGATTTTAAAAAAATGTAAAAACATGTTAGTCTTATTTTTTAATAGCGAGTTCCCTGCTTTTGAAAAGTAAGGTCTGACAATATGAGGAATTTGATCATGTGCAAACGGATCTGCCCTGAACGGCTCTCCCCTCGCACGCCAGGGACCTAGCCTGAGGCATACGAGGAGGAAACCACCCTGACCTCTCTGTGCCTGCTGTTGGCACATGCCTCCCCCCAAGGGAATTTGTGAATGCAAATCCGGAGAGCACCACTGTAATGGCTCTGCTTGCGCACACTGGGTAATTCACCCAGCAATGCCCCCTGTAGCCTATGTGACGTTATATTTAAAGGTTGTATCAGCGATTTTGGGTGGAAACATAAATGATCACATTCATCTGATTTTTCCTCACGATCCGCTAGCTGCCCGCCCCATAAGCAGGCCGTCAAAAAACCGCGTCTCTGTAGGCAGCCTATGCTCCGAGATCGTACACAAAACAAATGGTACTACCAACCACTCAAAACCAAAATAAACAGTATTCCAACCAATCACAATGATCTGCACAAACGCTAATACTCTATCTCGCTGAAATCTTGACGGATTTACAAACGGTTTGGTTTCTTACAAACGTTTATTAACGTGGTTATAATTCTGGATGCTTGAACACTATTTTTTAAAACCTAACATAATTATTCATAAGTAATGTTTGTTTGGGATTTCGCTTCAGAAGTGACGTCACCCAAAATCGCTGATACAACCTTTAAGGAACGGTCGGTTATTTCTTTGAAGAATATAGAAGAGTGGTATGTGTCGTGCATCAACTCAGTGCCGTGGCTTCTCCAACGAAAAAAAAATTTGTCTTGGTGCCAGATGGACTGGATTTGACATCTGGGATGTTCGAGGGTGTGACCTCAGCGCTGACCCGAAAATGTACACCCTGCCCGGCTATTTGTCGGTTAATATGGTCAACGAATTTGCACATGGGGCAGGGAGGGAATAGTCTTATAGCTCATTGTAAAGTTGCTTACGCTAAAACAATAGCAACCATCGGGTATTATCCGGTCCATTCTAAGGTATGCTTTTGTTGCCTTAAACATGCAGAAGCCGTAGATGTGTGTTCCTTTTCATACCTTTGGATAATATCGACAGAGCATGTGATGTGGACCATATTGTGGAGCGTATCTCTGGGGACGAGCTGTGTCGATGAAGAGGAGAGCAGCAGACAGTCCTGCTCGCCATCATTCATTTATGTTGTTATTTTTAGGAAGGTATTACATTTTTCATGTAGTGTAGTTGTGAGGGAACCTAAAATATCCCGCCCTAGATGATTTTCTCCCGCTTCGCTCGACCGTTATATCCGTTCTCTTGGGTTGAAGTGTCTCACTGGGTTGCCAGTCCCCCCTTTGAGTCAAAAATACATTTTTAAGGAAATGGGTTCGAAATTTGCAATGACAAGGAGGATAAGAACGAACGTCTGACATTTTTGGTAGCCTAATATCCCAATGGCCTGCCTGCCATTTTAATGCCACGTTAATGCCATAATCTGTAATTGTTCGCTGAAATGAAAGAAGTGGCAGGCTTTAGCCTTCATTGCGTTAAATGCCCGGGCTGACAGAGTGGCAGATTTTTAAAAAAAGGAGGGGCAGATTTAATTTGGTTCGGGAAGCAACACAGAACAGCTGAGGCAGACCCGGCAACGGGGAAGAACAGACGGGGAGCTGAGAAACTCCGCCGCGGGGCCTCGTCGGAGGAGGGATCTCGAGACCATCGGACCGGAAGAGCGATTCCCGCTAACGCTGGCAAACGGTGACTTGACTGCAGCCTAGAACGGCTTCTGAGTGATGCGATGGTCCAGTGATGGTTTTCTCGACATTGTCTGCAGTTTTTGTTAGTTTAAAAATCTCAACTGTTACTTTATAGTGGCATGAGCTGGCTCTTGAGAAGTCAGTGGGAAGTGGGAATATTTCATTCTGTTCAGTATAACACGGGAAACAGCATTGGTGCGAAAGACCGTTGATAGGATAGGATGACTCGCTATGCCCTTCCTTATTCGATTGGCTTTTTTAGTAGGCCTTGACTCTCAGAAAAACAGGTACAAGAAGTGCCTAAAAAGATACAAATGCTTTCACTTGGGTGATACCCTATAGGTACGTAAAATTGTACCCCCCTAGACAGCCATACATAATTAATTTGTTCCTTTTTTTCTTGTAAAAGGTACTTATTAGTTCTCAAATAGAACATTATTGTTCTTTCAGGGTACATTTAAGAAATTCATTCCTTAAAGAGCAAAAATGTAGCTACATCCAGAGAAGCCCTCTAGTCTCTGAGGTCAGTCATGAATTCCGGGTGTAATTGCATCAGCACGGCTCTACAAGGAGTCACAAAAGTCTATTGCAGGTTTGCTGTTAATTTTATTTACTGAAGGACTAAGGCTTTGCATGTGATCAACTATTGTTTATTATTTAATTGATTAATTCGTTTAATTATTTCAGAGGATATCAAATTCTTCAAGCTGGTTTCCATTCTTGGAACCATGATGAGGATGGATAAAGGTAACATTGGTCCTTGTCAGATACCATTCATCATATTTGTCATGATTATAATGTATTGTTAATGCTCCATGAAGTAGCGTAGGCTATAAGTGGCGTGAATATCAAAATAAGATGTAAGATTCAAGATCCCAATAGGACTTACATATGCTATATGCATATATATTCTATACCCTTACAATGGCTGATGAGATCTCATTTAGTTATATTAAAGTAATTTGGATGATACTGATCTTAGGACTGCAGACAGTACTTATCCTGCCAGTGCAAATACTGTAAGTCATTGGAAGGGTTATGCTGGTTTTATTGGTCAATGGAGAGGCTGTTTGTTCATGAACTGTATGGTTGATGTTGTGTAGGCTGACCAGACGTCCTCTTTTTACCGGACGTTTCTTCTTTTTGGTACAGAAAATATCCGTCCAGATGGGTTTCCTAAAAAATGTCCGGTTAGGGTTTACTCGTTCCATACAGCATATATCAACAGCCAATTATTATGTTCATAATGGCTGCCCGCCCATGTGTTCTTTTCCTGAAGTGTTCACCCTAGTGTTGTGGCTACATATTAACACTTGATTGCTAACTAACCTTACTGTTGTTCAGTAACATGTTGTTCTTCAGTAACACATGCTCGCCTGTGTCAAAAATGACAAACCTGAACCATGCAACCGTTGAGTCCGAGAATCAAAACTGATTCACAGCACAAACGCTGGTCCTGGAAACTCTCCTTGGAGAACTTTGGGACTATAAACAGAGGCAGGCCTTGCTGTGGCCTTTATTTGATCAAAGAAGCCTTGGTGAGCTTAACAAGGTCATCAGGCCGGCCTCCTCTGCCCAGTGTTAATTGTCGGGCACTTGCCATTTCCTGAACCATGATTCTCTGGCCAAGTGTAGGAGCTAATTGGATTGGATTCTGCATATCCTGTCTTAGAAAGCAGGGACAACAGACTCCTGGTGGCAGCCCTCCCACACACACGCACACACACACACACACTCTTCCTTCCTCCTCCTTACTGTCCTTGAGTCTTACTATTTTATCCTTTCTTGTGTTCTTCCATCCACCTCCCTTCCAGTCATACTCCCTCTCCATCCCTCAATTTTCTCCTTTTCCTCCCTCCTCCTTTCTCCATTTTTGCATCCTGCTCTTCTTTTCTTCTTCCCACACCTTCTTCCCATTCTCCTTCCCTCCCTCCCTCCCTCCCTCCCTCCCTCCCTCCCTCCTTGGCCGGGAGTTGGCAGTGATATCAGGAAGTAGTCGGAGGAATGGCTGCATTATCTGGGATGCATTATTGATCGGCCCTGCTCTCTGTGGCTAAGCCTATCCGCGTTGGCTGCCAGTGTGTCTGGGCACGGCGTGGGCGGGGGGGGTGGAGAAAGGCTTGGTGAATGAATCCCTTGATGCCACAGAGCAGTGGCGGGATGGGGCGCAGCAGCGGACACCCCGACGGGGGGTCATCCCACGTCCCCCCCCCCCCGCGGCCCGCCCTTCACCGCACGTCTCGCGTCGAACGTCGCGGAGAGCGCTACAAGCTGCGGCAGCTTGCTGCGACCTTTGGGACAAGGCTCAGACACTCAGGAAAACATTATTATTATTGTGGTTTTCCACGCCCTGCCAAAGTATATGTATTCTCACTGAATAATAATGGATTCCCCCCTTTACGCAGTCGATCACTCCTGGTGAAAAAAGACAACGGTATATCAAACTGCCCCTTCGCAAAGCGCACGATGCCACAGTTCTAAACGTCATGCAGTAAATATGCTTAAAAACACAAGCGAGTATTTTGCATTGAGTTATGCTAGGCGTCCACACCTAGACTGCGTTAAGATTGTGTGTCTATTTTGACAATAACATTTTTAACATAGCCTTTTAAAAAAGCTGAATAAGATCTCTAAAAATCTTCCTCTTCCCTTTTCTGTGGCATGATGTTGAAGAGAGGGTGGAAATCACATGTGATGTGAGGAGGGACATTCCGTTCCAGTGAAATCATTACACATCACGAGTAAAACAGATTTATTGCTATATTTACATTTAACATTTGTATGTAAGGTATTTAGCTGAGCGACTTACAATTAGTGCATAAAAAAGGCCAAAATTTCCAAATCACCAACATTACAAGTAGCAATTAAAGGTGCAGTAGGCAAGATTTTTTCGATATAATTTTGGCAAAAGTATTAAATTTACTCATTATATTCCAGCAGCTATCAGTAAATCAAGTGTTCTGGGAAACAATCCGGTTTCTGTGAGTGTCCTGGGCTGTAGTAGGCTGCCAAAAATTCTCAACCCGGTCATACAAAAAACAACCAATCAGGGCTAGCTATGTAGCTACCAATCAGGGCAACTATCGACAAGCAAAATATCCTCCCTGTAGAAGAAACCCCTCCCTGTCTGCCTGTCTCCGCGCGTGCACTGGAGCATCATTTGATGGGAGGGGCTTAGGAGAGAGATAGGCGGGAGGGGAGCAAAAGGGGGAAGTCTTTTTGCCTTGTATATTTTCAAACTTGACCTACTGCAGCTTTAATGCAGTGTAATCGCCGGGCCATAACATACCCGCAATTGGTAATCCGTTGTCACAGAATTAACATGTGGAAGGGAAGGTAGGGCTTTTTTTATTTTGTATAAAAAAATAATAGGATAGGTGGAAGACAGATTTGGAAGAGGGCAATGGGAATCAGGGTAGAGTAGGGAGAAGGGGCATTTCCTGAATAGGTGCGTCTTCAGGTCACGCCGGAAGGTAGGCAGGGACTTTGCTGTCCTGACTGAGATGGGCGGGTCGTTCCGCCATTGGGGGGCCCGCAGGGAGAAGAGTTGAGGCCGGGAGGAGCGATGACCAGGTCGTTGCAGGGAGGGGAGAGCTAGGTGTCCGGTGGCAGTGGAGCGTAGAGCACGGATTGGGGTGCAGGGCTGGAGCGTAGAGCACGGATTGGGGTGCAGGGCCGGACCAAGGCCTGAAGGTATGGGGGGTGAAGCTCCTTTCGCAGCCTTGTACGCCAACACCCCCAGAGTTTTGAATTCGATGCGGGCAGCCGCCGGGAAGTATTGTCTGCTAAGCGGGAGGATGGATATCCCGCGTGTGGCACCTTCAGTAAAGTGGTGATGAGAAAGGGGAGTTAAAGATTATGTGGCACCCAACGTTCTACCTTTTAAAAAGAGATTGATGCACAAAGTGACCCCCCCCCCCCCCCCCCGATGTCAGTCAATGTGTTTTGATGCAAACGCACAACAAAAGAACATCTCCCCACTAGCTCCTTGTGTCTTTGAAGGGGTTGCATTAAATATTCATGATTGTGGAGCTGAAATTGGAGGGAAAAGGGACTGACAGAGCTAGCCTTTCTGTTTGAGTGCTCTCTCAGTCTGATGCCATACACCCCCGACCCCCCCCGACCCCTCCACCACCGTTTGGATTACAGCCCCTGCCTGGGAGGCCTGGGAGTAGAACAGGAGGAGGAGGGAAATGGTCTCTTTCATTTCTCAACTGCTCCTCTTTTAAGTGAAAATCATGTTAGGGCGAAGCTTTCATCGGGAGCAATTGAGAGAGCCTGTGTACGCTCGCCGCGTCTGCTTTTGTAGTACCTCAGACCCGCCGCCGTTTATAGTCACGTGTCTCGTTACGTGTTGGTGAAACCACCACACCGCCCACCTCTTTCTGGGTCTGAACCTATTCCCAGGTACTGAAATGTATACGTAATTATTTGAAGTGTTGAATGGTTCTGATGATAGATCATTGCCTGTCTCTGCGGCTCTAACGGGGGCATCTCTGTGGAACTCCCCCCTCTGGTCCCGATGCACCCTAAACCTGCTGGTGAATATCACAATCGTTTTGTCACATGCCATTTGAGCATTTGTAAACCCCTTCAAATATTTTATTTTAAAAAGATTTTTTCTGATATTGGTGACGCTACGCTCTATGCCTGCAGGCTATTAGCAATCACAGTTGGGGGTACAGAATCATTTCCGTTCAGGATTTGGGGGTCACGGTGGTTCACACTCAAAGGCAAGAAAAAAAAATAATAAATAATAATTTCAAGCAGTCACAGAGAATATTCTATCTCCTTCCGTCCGCCTCAGTCTGCATGACTTTGCGGGCCGTGATTCATTCTCAGCTGTCAGTTATCTCCGCAGGAATGCGTGAAAATGCACAATAGCTGTAGGGGATCTGTAGGGGTGGCTTGTCCTGCTAAAACACAGAGTTCCATTGTAGTTGGCACCTAGTTGGATAGTGTGTCACCCAGAGAGGGTGGGTTTCTGGGCGTGGACAGGGGGTCGCGTTAAGCAAGAGTCCTTTGGTTAAGCGGGACCCCCTACAGCCCACCTACACCTGTGGCTTCATCCGAACCACATCATTGTGATTTATTATAAGGCTTATTGAACACAGGTGACCATGTGCTGGAAGTACTCAGCATTTGACCTTCATTCACAATTCATGCTCGGACTCTTAATAATCGACCACACTGTGCCATCCAGCTCAGCTGTAATAAAAACCTGAAGCATCTCTAAATCACTAAAGGGCAACGGTTGCCTGCCCCTGCAAGTAGGGTATTACAATGTTAGGGGCTATACAGTATATACATACCCATGCAATTATACACCACACACAGCCTGTGAAGAGCTTGTGTTGTTTCCATGGCTTCAGGCACAAGGTTCAACATGCGTTCACTGTCAGAACGGGGCCACAAACTGCTATTCGATTTGCGATATTTTCCATTCTATTTGTTCACAATTCACGCCATTTTAGCATGCGATGGAGGTTCACAAGATGTTTCCTGTTTTCTGTCGGAAGCAGTAGCTGCCCTGATTGGTTCCAATGAGCTAGAAGGCCCGCCTCCACTGAATTCTGGCCCGCGAGGAGAGTGCAGAGCTGGTGTTTGACACCGCAAGAAGGTTCTGATGTTGGGGAGCCCTGAGTCGGCAGTCAGCACTCAGGTAAGTGAGTGACTTAAGTTTCCTTGTGTCTTGGTCGCTGTGGCAGCTTGTAGCCTGGCTAACTACGGTTTGTTTCTCTCAGTGGTGTAGCAGAGTGAGCTCATTCTGCACCCGCATTTTGGCAAGTAATGAAAGCACCTTTAGGGTGGCGGAGCTACAGCCCTACTCCATGGGGCAGTGAGGTGGAGTAAATACTGACCATGCCAGTGCCACCACTGTGGCGGGGAGACTGGCAGGGTAGCGGATAATGGGCCCTGGTGTCACATATGGAGGGAGGGTTTCTGTGGCTGTGTTTCCCTCTGCCTCATCATCCAATATCCTCCTCTCTGGGCGATGTCCCTCTCCTTCTCCTCCACCTCCTCTCTGGGCGATGTCCCTCTCCTTCTCCTCCACCTGTCCTATAACTAAATGACGAGAGCTTGCCTTTTTGCAAATGCAACAGGAGGATTTCCATAATGTATTATTACTACTGGTGATTTCCCAGTGTCGGAAGCAAAGCAATACTAAGTGGGAGGTGCTCATGGGATATGAAGTCCATAGATGAGGCACAAGCATTTTAAAGCCTCTTGTGTTGGACTTCACCTCCCATCAGCCAGGGTTTACTTGTCGCACTCTCTCTGACTTCAGTTGGGGAAGTGCTTGTGTATTTCCCCGGTGTCCCCCACACATAAATGCGTGAGAATCCTACAGCTGTAAATATGAGGAACACATCAATGGCAGCAGCACTAAGCTCACAAAGGTCTCCTGAGTCAGAACTACGGCATGCTGGGAATGTTTCCGACCACCCACCCCCCACCCATCCCAGCACCCCAATGACCAGAGGTGATGGTGCTCTGCCTCCACCAATCAAAAGCACTGCCACCTGACCCTGGAGCCAATCAGAACTGCCGAAATAAACAAGTGGAAAAAGGCAGACGGAGCACGCTTGCCTCATCTGTGCTTGTACACATTGTACAGATTGTCGTACAAAGTAAATCATATGTAAATGTCTGAGCACAGGTCATTGACATGGATCACCGAGAACTGATGTCCTATAAATCCTTGGAATTTGCCCTGAAACCTGGCAAAAAAGCCTTCCAGGATCGTGCGTAGTCCCATTATCGGCTTTGCGAGCACATTTTAAAGGAAGAATTCACTTCACTTTCTTAAAAGCCTGTGTCATTACTTACGTTTATTGCCGTAGCAATATGTACCGAGTATAGCTTGGTTCATTTACAAGCATGTTTTTAAAATTCTGTCATGCTCAGCTTAACCGGTTCTCCCATTTGCAATTGTAATAAAATTTCCATCAAGCATTTCACCAACATCTTACAGACATCCATGATAAAGACATTGCGATGATGTATGGTAGATTCAGGCAGGGGATAAATATTGGAGTTGCATATACTGTGTTTCAAGATAAACACAGTATATGAGACATCATATTGAGACCGACTTTTAACAGCGGAAGTCCTTGCACAATATACATCATTGATTTTGAAATCACTGAGAGTATCAATGCTGATGTACATATACTTTTCATATTTAACAGAAAAAGAGTTCCTCCCAAATATGTCATCAGCAGTAATTTGCATAACTTTTCTGAGTGTGATCTAAAAACAAGATATTACATATCATGCTCTGGGTGATTTTAAAAAAAATACAATTTGGAAATAAACAAATGTTTATTTTTTGGGTGAAGTTTTACTTTAAAGGGCACCTAGGCTGGATCTGACAACAAAAAAAAAAGTAAAAAAAGTAAAACTAAAGAAAGTTTAAGAGGAGGGCTCAGTCGAGTGATTGCACAACAGTGTCAACCCCACACAGTCTATCTTATAAGCATCTGTAAAGGGAAGTTACAGTTTGTGAGATTCTGCTTTGTGAGAATCTGATTGGTTATAGCTGGCATTGAGTTGTGCGGTATTCTAAATGAGAGGGTCTACTGCATGCGGTTGGCGTATGACTGTACGGTAAGGTCAATGTGAGACTATTAGGCCCCAAAACCTAAAAGTTTGTGCCGGTGTTAGATTATACCATGTCCTGGTATTTATGGGCAGATCATAGATTACTGCTGCAAGTAAATATGCTCCCCTGTTGCTGGACTTACTATGATCAACAAATTGATCCCAATCATTTATCATTCAGAGATTTAGACAAAGAAACAGGGACTGATATTACAAGGCTACATGCAGTATATACGTGTATAGATATAAAAATTCTGTTAAATTTTTTTAAATTAATTTTTTATTTAACCTTTATTTAACCTTTATTTAACCAGGTTAAAAGTGATTGAGAGCAAATTCTCACTTGCAACACTGACCTGGCCAAGAAGGCGTGTCAAAATACAAGTGTTCATACAATTCATACACAAAGGGGTCGATAAACACCAGCAAATACCTTTCTCAAATGTTCTTTCGGGTTTAGTAAATCACTTTACACGTGCTAAAGTAATCTATTTGCATGACCAACTCCAACTATTTCGCGAAATAACGTAGGGACGCCCATTTTTGCATTTTAATTCAGGCTAACCCGCAAAAAATTAGAAATTAACGTATCTTTCCATTTTAGCACACGCAATCCTCTTTACACCTCGTTAGTTGATCACCTCTGACAATTTTTTGCCGGTGGTAACAGTATTACACGTGTTTTTGTACACGTAAACCTTTAGTAAATCGACCCCAAAGTACTCTAAAACCAGGTGCAGACACTGCTATGTCACAAAGGCGTTGAGTTGTTAATGGTGAATACTGCATGTATAAATGTAAATGTAATGATAGTGGTTTAGGTGCTGTCTACAGAGGCCCATGGCATGGAGCTCACAGGGGAGGCCTATGCTGCAAGGTGAGCTGCTTGGATCCGGATCAATAGAGTGACACACTGAGGCCCTGCTAAAGCCAGCTGAAAACAAGCCCTAATCTTATTAGCATGTCCTACTACAGACCCAGGGTCATCTGTCTGTGAGCGTGTGTGTGTGTCTGCGTGTGTACACGTGCATGTTTGTGTACGTGTGTATGTACATGTGTGTGTGTGTGTACACGTTCATGTTTGTGCATTTCTGCACCTGTTTGTGTCTGTGTGTGTTCGTGTGTGTGTGTATGTGAAGGAGAACAATTGCATGTGTTCCACCATCAAAATGTAATATTTGTGCAATATGATATGATGGCTCATTACACACTCGTTTACTTCATTCCACACTCCTTTAAATTTTCCAATGAACAAATAGCAATGCTAATGTGAGAATATCTTGAATATAGTGCACTGGTAGAGTCTTGTGCAAAAGTCGTGGGTAACGTACAATACTGGGGCCTTGCACAATGTCTGAGGTTGTGTGTGGCGCATGGTGTACGTAGTGTTTAACTACGCAGCTTGTTTATTTTCTGCTCTGCAAATGTTGGATTATTTGTAATGCCTGTACTGTGTTGTTTGTGTTTAGGGCTCAAAGCAGCTTTATAAGTAAAAACATTTTCCATAAAGCAGGAAAGCCAGGGAATTGTGCTCTAATCTAATCTAATAATCAAAGCAATGAACAGGCTTTAATTTATTGCATCATTTGGAGTCATTCCCGTGTGTAGAAATCTTGAATTATGAGGTATGTCCAGAGAGAAATGTATTTATTGGTTTATTTCTATGGGACAAACACAGACAACATTGACAAATGCACTGTCCGATGTACTGTGCATGTGTTTCACTGTCCGATGTACTGTGCACGTGTTTCTAGCCAGAGCTAATTTCCAACACCAGTCCCTACGGTGTTTCCGATACCCCTTTTCTAAAAATTGGGAACTTTTGAAATTGGACATTTTTAAAGCTGTAGAATATTGATAGTTTTTCAGTATCACGGATGAGGCAGAGCATTCAGTTAGGGATATACACTGCCCGGCCAAAAAAAAAGTCGCACACTGTAATATTTTGTTGGACCGCCTTTAGCTTTGATTATGGCACGCATTCGTTGTGGCATTGTTTCGACAGCCTTATGCAACGTCACAACATTTATTTCTGTCCAGACTTGCATTAATTTTTGGCCGCGATCTTGTATTGACGACGGGAGAGTCGACCCACTCCGTAAAGTCCTGTCTTCTCCAGCACATCCCAAAGACTTTCAATGGGGTTAAGGTCAGGATTCTGGTGGCCAATTCATGTGTGAAAATGATTCCTCATGCTCCCTGAACCACTCTTTCACAATTTGAGCCCGATGAATCTTGGCATTGTCGTCCGGGAATATGCCCATTGATGGGATAACCTGGTCATTCAGTACATTGAGGTACTCAGCTGACTTCATTTTATTGCTGCATAATGTTGCTGAGCCTAGACCTGACTAATTGAAGCAACCCCAGATCATAACACTGCCTCCAGAGGCTTGTACAGTGGGCACTATGCATGACTGGTGCAACTGCGACTTTTTTTTTTGGCCGGGCAGTGTATATTATGCATCAATACAATGGGTATCGTCAGATAATATTGTAATGTAAAAACATTAATTTGATTTTCCTGGTTTCCTCGTGACCGTAAGCATCCCGTAACCAATGATTCCATGCACATCTTGACATAGATGAAACAGTGGCTGTCTTTGGGGCATTTTCTCCCGTTTTAAACCTGGAAGCTTCCAGCCCATTTCTTTCTCTCCAAAGGCAGGGACTCACAGGGAGAAGCTTCTCTTGACCGTGTCTTATCCCTGCACACAGACGGCGGGTGACTAGCCACTGCAGTACACCTCTCACACAGAAATTCCTCTGCCCTGTTTAAACGCAGATCACCGCGGAGACCACGCATTCCGTGTTCCTTCCTGGTTTTGATGAGGAACTTTTGAATGGAGGTTTAGGCAAAAGCCTAACAATGGACGGTCTCAATGACGTCAGGCACAGAGTGAGAGCCTGTGATATCTGTAGCCGGATACAGGGGTATTTCTCTGGGTCTGCTAATTCTGTTGTCTCTAATCGTTTGCGGTCTCCTTGTGAAAGCATGTCTGTTCAATGCAGCGCATTTTGCAAGGTTGGTTGAGTAATACCAAGGAAATAGTACGTAGTCCACACTCTTAAATCACTATCCAGTCATTTAAGAGTGCAGCCCTCTGCCCTCCGTATACTTTTTCCTACTTAGGTGTTACGTTGGAGCGCCCACGCAACAAAAAAGGCTGAGCAAAGTGCAAGATAAAGTTTCCAGTTGATTGGTTGAGTAATTTTGGCTATTTTTAACAAATTTACACAACCGTTGTGTCCGTTTGAAGTGGGAGAAAGGTTTTTAAATGCCATGAAGTGGGCGGAAGCAGAAGAGGAAAAAAAATGGCGGGAGAACAAAAGAGGGGGGGGCGAGCGGGTGCGTTAAACCCTGTCGGCCTCCATGAACGGCATTAGGTCCATTAGCCATTAGCGCGGTGCTAGTCAGTCTTCTGCGCCCTCGTCTTCGAGCATCTTCCAATCCCCTCTGGAGCCGCACAAGCTTAATGTCGGATCGGACACGCTCTGCTGGGAAACTTGATCCTGCACCTTTCTTTTTCACTAATCTGCAAACTGTGGATGAGGCCATGGGGTCGGGGGTCGTGGGGGGTGGGGGGGGCGCTGGTGTTGGGGGGGGCGATGCTGATGGAAGTCTTGCATATTGGGCTTCACCATTAAGCGTCGAGGTCTTGTGAGGTTATTTAGCTCGATGTCGTACCGACGGTCCTCCAAGCAATTATCTCTGTGGGGAAAAGCTGTTGAGAACATCGTTCGGGAGACTGTATAGAAATCTGAACGCCCATGTTCTTTGAACCAATTCATATTGATAAGTTGGGCAAAAAAAAAAAAAAAGGAAAAAGAAAGAGCACCAGTCCATTATTTTTAACTTAATTATTTTTTTATTTTATTATTTTCCTTCAATCTTGAGTGCCCAGTTTTACGTGAAAGGCAGCAACGTCGTTGCCGCCTCCTCCATCCGTTCCGAGGAGCACAGAGACGAGCGCAGGCTCCCCTGCGAGACTCAGGCCTGCGTCAGCGACTGCTGCTGCTTTTCATTCAACAGCCCACCTGCTGACATTGCGCAGTCGTTGCGTCAGATGAGCGCACACACTTCATTCACAGCGAGCTACAGGCAGAGCTCAGGTACCCAATCAGGAGAAGGCCACTGGTCCTCAATGAGACACGGGCAAGCCTCTGAATGAATCTCTCCCTCCTGCTGTGCTAGAACCAACTATGCGCCACGCCACGCCACAGGGGTGCTGGCTGTGAGGCCCAGGAGCCGGCTTATAGATTACACCTGCACACACACGGCACCCGTACATTCTCAATGAAGACCATGAAGGACTAGAGTGTGTATTTTTTTTTAAAAATAATGACTTGTAAGCGGTTAAACTGCGTGTCTCTTTTTCTGGTTTTGCTATCATACTTTACGTGGTGAACCGGCAGTAGTCTACGGCAGCAAAGATTTATATTCTCTTCTTAGCTATACTGTTGTGCATGCCCGATGGCGTAAAGCAGTTACTGTAAATGTACTTTTTCTCTGTTGTGAAGGAAGGCCTTTTCAATGCTGCTATATTGTTACCCTGTGGATGTTTTCAGAAAGAATACATCAATAATTTATCCAGTAAACGATTTAGCCCTTCCTCACCAGGGACTCCTCAGATGAGTGGAATTCCCTCATAAGAAAAAATATGAATCACCCCGGTTCCCAACAAACATTTCTGCAACTTATTATAATGTTGTAGTTTGGCTGCTTACGGTTGTGGTGAAGGACGATGTTGTAGCAATGTTTTTGCTGCCTTTCTTCTTTACCACCCAAACCACGTTGTAAAAACGGTCCAGACAATTTAGCCTTATATTGTTAATGTTTGCAGTCATTTATAAGCAGGAAAATGTGGAAAGTTGTTTTGGGGAGTCTGCGCATGCTGCAAAAATCATTTTGGCAATGTAGGCCTAACATAAAAGACATGTTGTCATTGGCACAGCATATCGTCGATGTCCGATGATGTCATCGCCCATCGGCACAACCCTAGACTAAATGGGGACGTGTAATTGTTGCATCGTACAGGTTTTTTTTATTTTATTTTTTTATCTCAGTCAAAAAGCACTATTCAGATAAGTTAAGACAAAAAGCCAGGGACCACATGTATAAACAGCGCTGGACAGAAAAATGCCCTCAGAAAGATGCGTAAGGGAGTTTCCACACAGAAATTCAGACGTATAAAATAACACACGCTGTGAGAATCTGTGTATCTCTGCACACGCTTGCCACTATACGTGCGCAATGTTTGGAGTCAGTGTGATATGGCCACACCGTAACCGAAAGGCAGAGGGAGAAAATGCAAAACTTTGCGGAAGCAGATTTCAGACTTTCTTTCCTGAGCATTCTTTTACGCATTCTTTTACTCAGAGTTTTACACATGTGGCCCCTGGTATCTAGCTCAATACTGCCAGATAAAGTCCACAAAGGCATTAAAACCCTGTAAGGTGTAAGATCACACATATGTGATTAGAATGTTCTGAACATTCTAATGATGATGTAATAATCACCACTGGTAATTCAAAGCAGTGGAGTTCTAGAACACTGACTTTTGACAAAACATTCTAAAAAACCTACTCTTGGAAGGGTTAAGTTAGACTTTAGTGGAGCAGAGGTGAGTGTGCCCTGTTCTGTCGCTGATCTGTTTTAGTGGGAGAAATCTCCTGCCAGAATCTACAGTAAATGCATCCCCATTGCAAACGTTAATTCCGTTCCATTCTTAAGCGTTTCGAGAGCCATGGTGGCTTTTCCAACCAACCCTGTTTTTATGACTACTTCAGCCTTTTTCTTGCAGATGAATAGGAAGCAGTTTGGAGAGGATAACATTTGTCTGGTAATGTAGTGATTGGACGGAATTGTGATGCTCTCTGGTTTGAGTGAAAGCTGAAACCTGTCGATAATGTGGTTGTGACTCATCGCTGGGGTCTCAGGAGGCCTCTCTTTATGGCACTAATGGAAGCTGGGTCTCCATCCTAATCAGCGATCACAATAACATCTGTCTCCTCCCCACCCCAGCCCTGTAGCTGGGCCTTCTTACATCCAGTAGGGAGTTTGTGTAGTTCACTCACTCACTCACTCACTCACTCACTCACTCACTCACTCACTCACTCAGTGTCCACTCTCACTCACTGATTACCTCATTCACTCACTCACTCACTCGGTGTCCACACTCACTCACACTCTATGGGTTAATTCCAATCACTTATGTTCACTCCTTGCATCCTTTCCTCGCCCCTTAGCTCCGCTCAACGGAGGACGCCAGGAAAGTACGCAAGGATCAGATACGAGGACAGAGGAATTGAGGCAACATGCGTTAGGCAAATGGAACGTCCTTGCTCAATCAAGCGTTAGCGTCATATTATGCTTACGTGCTTAATTGTAATGTTTTTTAGTTTATTTTTTATGAATAAACGTAGCTTTTGTTAGTTATAAAGAATGAGTGTCATTATGGGTTAGCGCATTTTAATAACTCCTTGCTCCTCCGTGGAGCATTTAGCGGTTTGGAATGTCCTTAAAGATGGCGAACCTCGATCAATTTCCGGGTCAGGCGAGGACCGAGGAGAAGAGGACGGATAAAATAAGTGATTGGAATACATCCAATGATTCCCTCATTCATTCACTCACTCAGTGTCCTCTCACTCTCACTCACTCACTCACTCAGTGTCCACTCTCACTCTCACTCACTGATTCCCTCACTCACTCAGTATCCACTCTCACTCTCACTCACACTCACTCACTCAGTGTTCACTCACACTCACTGATTCCCTCACTCACTCACTCACTCACTCAGTGTCCACTCACACTCACTGATTCACTCACTCACTCAGTGTCCACTCTCACTCACACTCACTGATTCACTCACTCACTCAGCGTCCACTCTCACTCACACTCACTGATTCCCTCACTCACTCACTCATTCAATGTTCACTCATTCCCTTACTCAATGTCCACTCAAACTCACACTCTCTAATTCACGCACTCACTTAGAATCCACTGTAACTCACACTCAGTCAGTCAGTGTACACTCTAACCCATGCTTACTAGAGCCGGTTCTAAACTGCTTTGTTTGGGGGGGCATGAAGAGATGTTGGTGGGGCACAAGGGGGGGGACGAAGTAGTGGGGGGTCTGGGGGTCCTCCCCCATAAAAATTTCAGCCTTTTAAAACTCAATTCCTGCATTTCTACACAACCTCACACGGAGCATTTTCTAAAATAAAATATTTAATTTATGAATGTTGTGAAGATTTTTTTTTTCCAAAGCCCTAGATGAGATTTGAGATGCATTCATATAAAGCTAAAGTATAGGTTAATCAGTATATTAGTGGATAAGATAAGTTTATTACATCTTAAACCCACCTCCACCCCCCTCATCTTATAGGAGGACAACTTTATTTATGCCCAATAATACCCAATCATTATTTGGTATTATTGGGCTTGCCCCGGGGGCCTTGCCTCTGTTGATGGCTGCCGTTTCGCCATGAGAGTGATAGAGAACGCAAGAGAGAGAGAGACAGATATGATAGTGTATTTTAATATATGTGAAGTATTCCAAAGTTTGAGGAAAGTAGGGCTGACTAGCCAACACGCAGCAGTATGCTAGCTAACACACACACACACGGGCGCGCACACACACACACGCACACACACGTGCAGCCAGCTAATGCAATGCTGCAGATGTTCTGTAGAATCGCAGCTATAACAACTAGGCTAGATGCAACATGTAATCAATCTATTTAAAATCGAATCTCCCAAACGGAGACTCTCGCCACTGAGTAAGCTAGGCTAGTGAATATTATATCCTAAGCAATGCGTAACAGTTATCAAGAAGAGACAGCAAAGAAACTGACCTCTCTTTTTTATGAATGATTACCTCATTCACCCACTCACCCCCCCCCCCCCCCCCCCCCCCCAGAACCGGCCCTGACCATTACTCAGCGTCCACTCAAACTCACACTCTCTAATTCAATCAATCAATCAATATTTATTTATATAGCGCATTTCACAACAAGTTGTCACAATGCACTTCACAGCAAAACAGCAAAACCCAGCCTAAACTCCCCACAAGAGCAAGCCAAAGGCAACAGTGGCAAGGAAAAACTCCCTGGTGTAACTAGGAAGAAACCTTGGAAGGAACCAGAGTCAATGGGGGGACCCATCCTCCTCTGGTCGGCTCAGGGTCTAGGGCTTAAGGACCAACATGGTCAAAACAGCCAATGTCCATGATAATACAATTTGCAGCAGCTAGATAATTCACTCACTTAGTATCCACTGTAATTCACACTCAGTCAGTCAGTGTCCACTCTAACTCATACCTACTCACCATTACACAGTGTCCAGTCAAACTCATTCACACTCTCTCACTTGTTCACTCACTCGCTTACTCACTCAGTGTCCACCCTAACTCACTCACACTCGCTCTCCCACTCACACAACCATTTAGACTCTGCAATATCAGTCTGCAATTAGCAATCTAAGCATTTAGCAGATGCTTTTAGCTAAAGCAGCTTAGATGAGGGGCTTTTAACATGGCTGGAAAGCGTTGGCTAGAGCCACAGATAAGTAAAGCTAAAATCCAATCAGTGCCATTGTAGGAGATGTTTGCAACAAGAGCTACAAAAAAAAAACACTCACTCATTCTCTCACAAATGGCTCAATGGCTTATTTACAGTGAAGCTATTCACTCTCTTCTTTCTCTCTCTCTCTCATACACAGATTCACTGACTCATCCATTCATTCTTTTATGAATGCATTGATTCATTTACTGGTCCATTTGTTGATTCATTCATATTTTCACTTCTTATTCTTGTATTTGTTGGTAACCGCTCAAAACCGATACTTTCAGATGATTACGTTTGAGTTTTACACTCGTCTTCTATCTGACAGCCATTTTACACCTGAAAGGTTTCAGGATACATTTCACATACAGTATATCATTGATCACACACTGCGGTCTTTGTGTGTATGTACTGGATGAGCGGCGTAAGGTTTTATGTATTTTCAGTGTGGCTGATGGACTGGGGATTTTAATACGAGCTGCCTGTGTGCAGTATTAATGAGCCTGGCTAAGATAGGGAGTGGTTGGGGCAAGGGAAGGCGAGGTGGGGGGGGTTTGTATTACCCCTCCAGAGGGACACATTTTGCTGAAACAAACACAAGCAGCGGGGGCCATCAGCGTGCCGTTCACAGGGAGAGCACCCATTAGAACCAGTCCCACTGTATTGGCGGTCCCCGACCCTGTTCCTGGAGATCTACCGTCCTGTAGGTTTTCACTCCAACCTTAACAAAGCACGCCTCATTCAAACAGCGAGAGATCTCGTTGAGCTACTGATTAGTAGAATCAGGAGTGCCAAATAAGGGTTGAAGTGAAAGCCTACAGGATGGTATGTCTCCAGGAACAAGGTTGGGGACCACTGCTGTACATGTAGAACAAGGTAATACCAACCCTGGTCCTGCTATGGAACGGTATCTGTGTTATTTTCTACTTTTGGTTACAGATAGGTGATTTTTCCCCTTGAGTCATGGCATCGCCATCCCAGTCGAGCCTGTTTAGCCAACCTCCCTGTTTCCAAAAGCACTGCTGGCCTGGAGGAAGCTGGGAAGCCCCACTGGATTGACAGTTGGGGTTTAAACAGCCCCGGTGCTGTGCACAGAGATAGTGTGTTGGCATCAGCACAGAGAGAGAGAGAGAGAGAGAGAGAGAGATGACATACCATCATGCCCTTTAATGCAATCAGGGTGATGAAGGTGAGTGTCATGGCAGACAGTGTTGTTAGAGATGGGGCCATGATGCCTTTGGGGCCACTCTGCAACAGATATTCCCTTCCCTAAAGCAGTGCTAAAGCTGTAGCATTTATAATACACTCTCAGGGAAAATAGGTACTTAAAAATGCCTTTAAAAGTACAAATGCTTGTCACTGGGGTTGTACCCTACAGGTACATGCAATTGTACCCAATAGCCAGCAATACATAATTCATTTGTACTTTTTTTGCTTGTAAAAGGTATTGGTACCCAAATATAACATTATTGTACTTTCAGTGTACATTTAGGGAAATTTGTTCCTGAAAGAACAAAAATGTACCTCCGCTGTACAAGATAGATAAATGTGTATTTTTCATAATTAATAGTACTGTTGTAAAATCAAGTCCTTACAGTGGCAGTGACTCCACTCAGAGTCTATGGTTAAGAATACAGCGCAGTGCATATGAATCAGACTAAACTCAAGCTCTGTAATCACTTAACAGTACCAATAAAAATAGGTATGATCAGCATGGGGGAAGTATTAAAACTGTACTCAAAGACCCTGTCCTGTGTTTATCGATTGCTGGCCCAGGCCACAGAATGCTGTAAAACTGGAAGGAGCCACTGTGACTAAATGTTAGCTGGTGTTTTATTCCGTGCAGTCGATGCTGATGTGCTCTTTGCGTCTGTAAATGATGAAGCAGATTGTATTCTGTTGCACCTTTTAGCAGGGATGTCATGCTCTCATAGCGCAAGGAAATATTAATTAAATATATTTTAGAATATATTCTTAATATAAAGTAAATACAGAATGCATTTATTAGGGATATAATACCAATCTTGTGTTTAATGAACATACAATGTAAAAAAAAAAATAATAATTATCAAAAGATTCTTTCAAAAAATGCAAGAAATATATATTGTATGAAATATTGTCTCACATCATAAGTTTATTTTGATGTCTTGGAACAGTATGTCACATATACAGTCTATGACTTATTAAAGTTATACACGTAGGTGTGAAAAGTGTGAAAGCTCCCAGATCAAACCAATCTGGCCAACAAAGAACCCTTGAGCTAGATGCGGTTACTCTGAGGTACAGAGGAGCCTTTTGCAATCCTTTCTTCTGAGAGTGCAGCACAATGCGATACAAATGAAACATCGTATAGATGAATTCTCTGTTAAAATTCTTAATTGTATTCATATGAAGTGTGGGACGCCATGTCCTCATGTCCAGCAGGTAAATGGAGGAGCAGGAGAGGAGCCGATCTCCGTCCCGCAGGACCAGCCGAGTGGAGCAGGTGGTTGGGCGATGGCTGCGACTCTCTCGAGACTCCATCAGCAGGTCAGTGGTCACCTGGGGTGCGACCCAATAGTCTTCACTCCCCACCTCCTTTCCTCCACACCCTCCTACCCGGAAGTATGCAAAACTGCCTGAACATTTTCAGTACAAGTATTTGCATGCACAGTATACAATGTACCTGACATTGCGGTTTGCTTCGAGACATTAATGAATATGTAACCATTTATATATAATTTATATGAAATCAGCAACATTAGATTGAAACACAAAGATCCGTTTCTGGGGCATGTAGGAGAGGAGGTGGTAGTGGTGGAAAGGAGGGTGCATTTTTTGAGTATTGGGACGCACCACTGGAAACTGTGTCTGTGGCCTTTCATCTGGAAACTGTGCATCTGTGACCTTTCACCTGGAAGCTGTGTGTCTGTGACCTTTCACTTGGAAACTGTGTGTCTGTGACCTTTCACCTGGAAACTGTGCTTCTGTGACCTTTCACCTGGAAACTGTGTTTGTGACCTTTCACCTGGAAACTGTGCTTCTATGACCTTTCACCTGGAAACTATCATAACTGTGAGGTTTCGGTTGGACATTACTGTTACTGTTACTCCCCCTGCGGTTAGAGCAGGACCTTTCCATGACTTTTATGTCCTGTGACTTTTGTCCAGGTGTGAAAGCGCCATTGTGTCACTCCTGATGCCTGTCTGTCTGTACGTACTGGCTTCCCACCATGGACAATCGAATCATCAGCAGACTGAAGGCTTTAGACTGTATCATGGCTTCGTTTCCCATCCCCAATCCCTAGCACTCCTGCCTTATGTATTCAGTTAGATTATTATTTTTTATTTTTATGGTTTTCTGTTTTTTTTTTCAGCCTTATTATGGATGTAATATGTATGTAATCAGAACTTGTATCTTGGTTCCTGGTTAGCATAGCCAGGCATTGCACTGTTGCTCACGTAAACCAGGTGAATGAGCGGATGTTCCCTTACGTTAGAAGTTTATCTGGATAGGTGTGTGCAAAATGGATGTAACGCCATGTTAATATTTACAGGGAGAGGACACAAGGGGACAAGTCTGGTGAGTCCGTCGGGTCTGACCAGCGGGGCTTCCCCATCAGGGCGACGATACAGATCCTGAGGGACCCTGTGCTGGACTCCCACGGATTCAGCCTCTCCTCCCAGCCCCCCGTTCTGGTGCAGGATGTCACCATGGGTAAGGCCCACTCATGTAGGGAATATATTATTCATGATTCCAAGGGTGATGTCACTGTCTGTCCTAGTGTATGTGTGCGCACATGGAGGCGTGCATTTGTGTGTGTGTGTGTGTGCATGTGTGTGTGTGTGTGTGTGTGTGTGTGTGTGTGTGTGTGTGTGTGACTGTGTGCATATGTGTGTGTGCAAATGTGCATATTTGTGTATGTGCATATGTGTGTGCTTGGTGCGTGTCTGTGCACGTAGGCGTATGTGTCTGTGTATGTGGATGTGTGTATGTGGATGTGTGTGTGTGTGTGTGTGTGTGTGTGTGTGTGTGTGTGTGTGTGTGTGTGTGTGTGTGTGTGTGTGTGTGTGTGTGTGTGTGTGTGTGGATGTGTGTGTGTGTGTGTGTGTGTGTGTGTGTGTGTGTGTGTGTGTGTGTGTGTGTGTGTGTGTGTGTGTGTGTGAAATTAAAGGAGAGAGAGGAAGAAAGAGAGAGAGGGAGAGATAGAGAAAAGAGGGAGAGAGAGAGACACACAGCCTCTTTCTGTGCGTGTTTCAGGTGGCCCTGCAGATGGGAGACTAGCTCCAGGTGACCAGGTGTTAAAGATCAACAACGTTGCCATAGAAGACCTCTCTTCAGAGCAGGCTTCTGACATCATCAGGTACCACCCACACCGTCCTGGTCCATCCATACTGCGTCCAATAGGGGCTCACCTTCCTCTGTCCTGTCCTGTATACTGACCTCTGACCTCTGTATCATCCTGTGTGATGTGTGACTCCCAACACCACCCCAGTCATGGAGTGTTGACGTCATCCAGTAACTTATCCAGAACATTTCTTTCATACAGACGCTTCACAAATAGTATAAACTTTAGATTTTTTAAAAAAATCTCCGCTGTAAAAAGGCATAGTGATAAAAACAGTAAAATAAAAATAAAATTACTGAAAATTCAAAGTATCAATAAAAGACCAAGCACCAACAATAATGCCAGTGCCGACTGTGGCCAGTAGCTCCGTAGGGCAGCGGGAGGATCGGGAGCCTGTGGACTGTATGCTAAAGCCGCATATGAAAGGTCTTCCACCAGCTGGCGAAACCATGTGTTTCAGAGGAGAACTGTGAACACCTACACTCTTCCATGGGGTTAGCGCATTTACGCGGCTGCGGTTGCAGACGATTGGCCATTGCAAATTGGGGTGGGAACTGGATATGCTCAGCCCTGTGTATACATAATTAATATATGCTGCTGTAATCTGTTCAAAGCTTGACTCCTCATGGCTTGACTGAAACCATTTGGTCTTTTCTGAATTTTACATCGGACTCTAGAACAGTCAGAAGGCCTTATTATTTGATCTGGGAGGTCCATTTGTACCAGTTTAAAAGCGCCATAATATAATCTTGGGCTACCTGTGTAATGCTTCAAAAGTAATTAGAAAAATGTTGAAATCAATTCTGAAAGCAGCTGGAAGCCAATACAGAGACCCAATAATCTGGGTAATTTGAGTTCTCTTGTTATATTTAGTCAGACACCTGGCTGCCAAATTTTGAGGGCTTGGCACCTTAGAAAGGTGTCCAGTAAATTAAGATATTCCAGCCATGAGGAAACATAAGCTTACCTGAGTGTCTATTCTCAGTATCACATGGAGACTAAAATGACTTCATTTTACATCAAAACATGCACCAATTCCCAGGTTTCCTTAAATGTAAGGGAGCCCATATTAATCAGGTTCTTGCTCTGACTGGGACAGAGAATATAAACTTCTGATTTATCACTATTTATCACCATCCAGATCCTACTTATCACCATCCAGATATTTATATAATGTATGATCATGCAGAATGGCTAACCTGTTAAATTCCCTGAGTTTAACTGACAGGTAAAGCTGCATATCATCAACAAAAAAGTTTTAAGAGAGTGCTAAGTGTGAGGAAACAAAAAATTAAAAACAAGTTAGCCCCAAAATTAGCCCTTGAGGGACCACATAATAATTTTTGCACAGAGAGTTGTGCCTCGTCCAATCATGCTCTACCTTCTGTCTGTGTCTCATTTCCTTATCAGGGAGTCAGAGGACTCGGTAACCATGACGATTCTCAGGCACACCGTGGTGAGTGTCTACCATGTCCATACGGGGGGGGGGGGGGGTGCTTATCCTCTGAATCTGCTTATCCTCATCACTCATTAATCATTCTCATAGCTCAATGATGCTATAGAATAGAACAGAATATCTAATAGGGAACTTCAGTTGTAGCCACCAGCAACAATAAAAAAGACATAGACAGTGGGGCAGACCCACAACACACAAACATATAAAATAATACAGCCAAACGTCATGATGGAGCATTAATTGTCTGTTTTGACATTTTGTCTGTTTATACAGCATGATTGTCATTGTAGCAGTTTCGGTTAAGAGCACAGTTTTACCTTTTACCTGGGAATAGAACCCATGAACCAAGGGGTAGTCTAGTGGACCATATCCATGTCCATAACCACTTCCCTACTGGTGGCTGAGTACTTTGGCTTATAATCCTGTTCCTGTGTTTTTTCATATTTAGAAAAAAAAGACCTGATGGATATAAATTGATTGGATTGAGTAGTGTCGAAATTTCTCATATTATGCACGGGTGACTCGACACCAAAAAAATATGATGGTCTAAAATCAGACATGTAATAACTCTTGCACTTATCCTAATGACAATGATGTGCATTGATCCAGAAAAGAGGGAAGAGCTCATATTAATTCACAGAGAATGGGAGTATCAGGATGGATTTTTAATACCTGTGCATAGCGTGCTCTTTCTCCGATGTGGCCCTTGTTTGGAGGATAGTGCAGTTTAGCACATCCGCTGGATATTTTCTGCGTGTTTCCCCAGCTGTGAGTGAGGAGTATTTGGATATTTATATCCTCTGTCACACAACCTGAGTAAAATGACTAAATCACTCACTGTGCTGGTCTCTCCACAGGGACAAATAGTTTCTGTGTGTGTGTGTTTCTGTGTGTGTGTGTGTGTGTGTGTGTGTGTGTACATGCAGATGTGTGTGTGCTGTGTGTGTGTGTGTGTGTGTGTGTGTGTGTGTGTGTGTGTGTGTGTGTGTTTCTGTGTGTGTGTGTACATGCAGGTGTGTGTGTGTGTGTGTGTGTGTGTGTGTGCGTGCGTGCGTGCGTGCGTGCGTGTGTGCGTGTGTTTCTGTGTGTGTGTGTGTGTGTGTGTACATGCAGATGTGTGTGTGTAGGTGTGTGTATGTGTGTGCACTTGCAGGTGTGTACACATGCAGATGTGTGTGTGAGAATGTGTGTATGTGTGAGCGTGAGCATGCAGATGCGTGTGTGCACATGCATGTGTTTTGTTTGTGTACAGTTTGTGCGCGGTTGATGGTGTGAATTGTCTTCCAGGGGCCAAAGTCATCCTTCATCACTGCAGAGAAGAGGGCGCTTCTGAAGACCAACCCGGTCAAGGTGCGCTTCGCAGAGGAAGTGGTCGTCAATGGTCACTCTCAGGTCAGAAACTCTCCTGCTTCCTGCTCTGACACAGGGATGATAAAATAGGGGTAGGAACATCGTCTCATCGCTTTTCGAACAGAAACCAGGCAGGAGTTCTCCACCAATAGCAGAGTATGTTAGAAAGAAGAAAGGGGGCCGTCGCGTGGTACAACGGTAAGAGCGCCGACTTTCAGTCGGTGCAGTTGTGCTCCGAGGATCGGGGTTCGCGCCCCGGTCCTGCCAGATCCGAGCATGGCCGGCGCCCTGTGGGAGCAGCAATTGGCGGCTGCTTCCGGGTGGGAGGAGGGGCTCGGAGAGGATCGCTGCACACATAGCGGCCCTGGGCGAGCTGGATTCACGGTCAGGGACTCGAGGAGTCGCGCCCTGTAGAGGACGTGGCGACCTCCTTCCTACTACCGGCTGACAGGGTTGTGTAGCAGTGGTTCTCTAGAGGTTGCTACACGGGGGGAAATTGAATTAGAATAGGGGTTCAATTGGCTACTAAATTGGGAGAAAAATGGGGAAAAATCAGAAACACATTTTTTTTTAAATAAAAAAATAAAAAGAAAGAAGAAAGGGAACAAGCCCAATGCTGATTGGCGGATACTTTCTCGCTATACTTCTGGGATCCCTTTACTGCTGAAGGTAGTCCATGTGAAAGGTAACGATATATCATTCCTGTCCATGTTTTATTATGTCTGCGTTAACCCACCTCTGAGCCTGTGAATTGGAAAGCCATAGCCTGTCAACAATCACCTATTACATATGGCGGCATGTAGGGCGGCAGTGTAGTATAATGGTTAAGGAACTGGCCTTGTAACCGAAAGGTTGCAGGTTCGATTCCCAGGTAGGACACTGCTGTTGTACCCTTGAGCAAGGTACTTAACCTCAATTGCTTCAGTATATATCCAGCTGTATAAATGGATAATATGTAAAACATGAAAAAAAGTTGTGTGTAAGTCGCTCTGGATAAGAGCGTCTGCTAAATGCCTGTAATGTAATGTAATGTAACATAAACATGTGACTCTGTAGCCGGTTGTCCGTGCATGGACACACAATCTTTAGCTTTGTCCATGAAGCCAATGACAAAGAGGGTTTTATCCAGAATCTTTCTGTAAACATGCTAGAGGTGGTGATACCCCAACAGAGGACCAACATGCCCATCTGTGAGAACCTTGTGAAGGTTGTTAAGGGGGACCGTGATGTCATTTTATAGTCACGTGACATCATCTTGTCCCTCCTCCAGCTGCTGCTGAGAGGCACTCAATACGGTTCGGCCCTCTGCAGTTATATAAATACACTCCCCCGGAAAAGCACACAAGAGCCCTTCATTATTTATCAGTCTGAATAAATAATCAATCAGCTCCACTTCACTCAAACATGGATTAACGAAGAGAAATTAAAATAAATTAAGTAGAAACGAAAGCTGGATGTCCAGTGTTTGACCATTCGCGCAACCGCTGCGGTGTCAGCAAATGTCCTCTCACCTCCGACCTCTGTCCAGACACGAGACACATTATCGACTGACTTTAATCGTTACTTCCCCGCCGTTCCAAATCTTTCCTTAAAACGGGACCTGATTTCCGTTTCCTGTCAAAAAAGCATGCACGTTTGGTGAGTGACGTCAAGCGCTTTTTTGGGAGTTTCTGTTCTCAAACATTTCTCTGTTGACCCCCCCCCCTCCTTTCCAGGGAAACTCTCTGCTTTTTCTGCCCAACGTTCTGAAGGTCTACCTGGAGAACGGACAGACGAAGGCCTTCAAGTTCGAGGCCAACACCACTGTGAAGGTACTCCTCCCTAATGTGCGCATCTACAGCCTGCCTAATGTACGGCGGTATTAGAGAGCTGTCACGCGGACGGCGCATTAGCCTGCCGCGCTGGCGGCTGAGGGCTCATTAGAGGGAGGCGGAAGGTTCCGGCTCCTGCAGCCTCAGCAGTGCTGAGTAGCCGCTGGCCAGGGGTTCCAGGCGGAGAGGGTCTGTGCTCACGGTGTCCGCTATTCCTGTCCCTCCCAGGACATTGTGCTGACTCTGAAAGAGAAGCTCTCCATCCGCTGCATTGAGCACTTTGCACTGGTTCTGGAGCAGCAGTACAGCATCAGCAAGCTGCTATTCCTGCATGATGAAGAACTCATCCAACAGGTACTTATACACACACACACACACACACAAGCATACACACACATGCACACATAGGCCACACACACACACACACAAGAATATACATATCAATAAACACACACACACACGCACACACACACACACAAGCATACACACACATGCACACATAGGCCACACACACACACACACACACACACACACACACAAGCATACACACACATGCACACATAGGCCACACACACACACACACAAGAATATACATATCAATAAACACACACACACACACACAAGCATACACACACATGCACACATAGGCCACACACACACACACACAAGAATATACATATCAATAAACACACACACACACACACACACACACACACAAGCATACACACACACACACACACACACACACAAGAATATACATATCAATAAACACACACACACAAGCATACACACACATGCACACATAGGCCACACACACACACACACACACATGCATATACATATCAATAAACACACACACACAAACACACATGCCTTGACCCCCATGCATGTACACACACAAACACCCATACACATTCAAGTATGCATCCGTAAGCGCTCTCCATCACTGACAACCCAGACTGACCCAAACGGATGCCACACCCATTCCTAATGCACGTATGGTGCATCCACCCACCCAGGTGGTTCAGAGGAAGGAGTCCCATGACTACAGGTGCCTCCTCCGTGTCTGCTTCATGTCCAGAGACCCAGTACACACGCTGCAGGAGGATCCAGTGGCTTTCGAGTACCTCTACCTGCAGGTCAGTCACATTCACCAGTAAGGTGAAAAGAGCAGCGGTGTAAAATCTATGTTCAGAATGTAAAAGTCCTCCCCAGTATTTTGTTTCAATCACCTAGATTTGCTAATTAGCACAATTCTTCCGCCAGGAGGTAGAACTAATTAGTGAAATCAGCTGGCTGAGTTTATGGGTGGAAGAGACACATGGCAGTACTTTCACTTTCTGAGCCCCGGATTTCACACCTCTGATAAATAGCGACATATGAACATAGGAAAATATAATTATGAGGACCAAGCATTCAGAATTCAGTTCATCATTTCCCTATAGACAAAGCTCATGGCCCCTCAATGGTCTCAGCCTTAAGCATTTGGTGTATCAATCCATGCATTGGAAACAAAAATTAAAAAAGAACATCAGTGATATCAGTGTGGAAATTACCACATTTCCACCTTTCCCACTTGGTTTTCCAGGCAGAAAAATCTTTGGTAATTTGGTAATATTTATAATAGGCTAACTTACTGTATATCAGACAAACATTTTTTAGTGTTAATGGTTTTGATTCTCATGTGTGTGAGAGTTTGAATTTTTTCATGTAAATGAACCCTGTGTCATTTCCTGTGGTATTTCTTTACGTGACTTAAAACTGGAAAATGTAGCACTGAACTGCTAGCTGTGAAACCGCTTTCTTCCCCTTTGACAACCACCTCATGTGTAATCCTTTATGCAGTGTTCTTTTTAAACTGTCATAGCTTCACGGAAAACATTTTTACTGACAGCTAGACAAAACAGTGATTTTCCATGCACTTGAGTTTTGGTGTAGATGGCCTTGGCTTTATGCACTAGTTCTTTGTATGTTGAAAGGGATTTTTCTTGAGAAAAGCTAATACTGTGTCTACTATAGTAGGGAGCTCACAGTAAATGTGGTAATATTGGGAAAGGAAGCTCAGAAGTTGAGACTTCCTGTTTGTACGTGGCGGCTGCGTGACTGGACGGTGTGTCCGTAGAGCGTGGGTGACGTGCTGCAGGAGCGGTTTGCCGTGGAGATGAAATGCAACACGGCCCTGCGATTGGCTGCACTGCACATCCAGGAACGGCTGGCTAGCTCGGGGCAGACCCACAAGACCTCCCTCAAGACCATCACGTGGGTACAGGCCTGCACACGCTGCCAACTGCAAGGATGTATGCAACATATGCAGAAAAAAACATGCACAGACATACACACAAATTTATTCACACACACGTTTACACCCAGAAATACAGGACACAAATACGCAGATATATTGCATGTTATCTGACATATTGCAGAAACGCATACATGTGAAGACACACGCAGAAACACACACACACACACACACAAACACACGTTCAACAACACGCTGAAACACATTTACACGCACAGGAGGAGATCTCACTACCATGTGCACTGCCACCAGCTGGATAATCACACCAGCAGATGAGCTCTTCTCAGCGATGGAAGAGCACAATCTCTGTCATAGCCCTTTTCCTTGTTATCTTTTGCTTTATGCGTCTATTTCTCTTAGGAAAACCTGGGGTATTGAGAACTTTGTCTCCCCAACACTACTGAGGAACATGAGAGAGAAGGACTTGCGAAAAGCCATCAGCTACCACATGAAGAAGACCCAGACTCTGCTGGAACCCAGACAGAAGGTAGGAGATGGAGAGGGAATTTCTTTGGTAACAATGGGGACGGAGAGCCTGTCTATGTCTAAATGATCTGTCTCTGCCCACTCTGTCATTCACATGATCTGACATTTTTTAGCTACGTTTCTCTATAAGCCCCTGAATAACTTATTTATGACTTATTTATGTGTCCCTACATGAAACATAATTTTTGGTTGAACCAGAGTTGGTTGATACAACTAATACGCTAACTGTGCCATTTGGTGGAAAGAGAAGCCATACTTAAGGGCCCTCCTCCAAGAATGGAGCTCCCCACCTCTGTTTTAGGGTACATATTCACTCAGTTTTAAGGGCGTGGTGCTGAGGGATGCTTTTATCTGATCTCCACACAGGTGATACCTGCGTCCCAGGTGCGACTGTCCTACGTGAACCTACTCGGGGAACACAAATCGTACAGCGGGAAGTCCTTCAATGCCACCATGATGGTAGGGCAGATACATTTTACACTTTATGCCATTTAAAAAAAAAGTAGTGCTTAAACTAAAGCAGACAGTTATTTCATTCTGCAAAAGCCTGATGGAAAGTCGTTATGAGGGTCACTTTAAAAAGGGGAGTCTGTTTATCAACGGGGAATCTGCCAATCAACTGTCTCACCAAGTTCTGAAACTTAAAACGTGAAGCTTATCCTTTTTTTTTTAGAGAGTAGTTTTGCATTTCTCCTCCATTACCCTGAGACTGTATTTGAACATAATGGAGGTACGGTACTCCCATAACTCAGCCAGAAAGACCACCAGACAGACAGCTGACATTTTTTGTGTTCGCATTCATTAGAATTGAGGCGGTTTGTGTTGTAACAGGGTGCCTTTGTGTCTGTGCCCCTGTCCTGACCACACCCTTCCCACAGCTCCAGGACAGAGAGTCCATGGTGAGCCTGCTGGTGGGGGCCAAGTACGGCATCAGCCAGGTGGTCAACCACAAGCTGAACATCATGACCACCCTGACCGAGTTCAGCAGTGTCAGCAGGGTAGAGCTGCTTCCTGAGTCTGACAAAGTCAGCCTGGTGAAGATCTACCTGCAGGATGTCAAGGTACGGACACTGACCGCACCCGTTTGGGGGGGGTGGGGCGGGTGTATCTCAACCAAAAGTCTGCAGTTTTGAGACCTAGTGGGGGCGCTGCTGTCATCTTCGGCACAGTACTTACTGTAATCCGATTTGCCTCCATAAATGTCCAGCTGGACAAAGGGATTATGAATATAGAATATTTAATTAGGAGTAAAGTGCTGCAGCTGGAGGACTGCAGGAGGACTGCTGCCAGCAGTCTCTGGTGACAGCTGCAAATCACGATCGTTCTTTTCAACTCCATCACCAGGTCAGATACACCGGTGAACCTGCAGCTGATAAATATTACTGAATTATGTCAATTATTACTGAATTTTATTTTATTTGAATTTGAATTAAATTTGAATTATTATTTTATAATTACTTCTGTGGTGTTTGAAGGTCATGAAATAATGTCATAAAATAAAATGCATGTAAATGAAAAAGTGAACTAAGTAAACAGGAAGTCCACCCATCTTATCTATTTATTTTTTACTTTATTGAGACGGGTAAAGCAGGGAGAGCTACAGACAGAGATGGGATCAATGGGGATGGTGGGGAATCAAACCGCCGGCCGCATGGTGGGATTCATATGTGGGTTGAGCATTGGCTGTCCTATGGACTGGGCAACGTCTCAATTAAAACAAAAACAAAAAATCTTGATGGCAAATGCTGAGTCATGATTTTCTGTGAGACTTTGTGTCTCTTAGCAATGATTGGAGAGGTGTAGAGTTAAGAGTTAAAAGTAGCCTAGTTTAGAAGTTAGTATACTAGCACACATGTTTTCTAGTTATGGACCTAATAACTATTTTAAATCAAGAGATAAGGGAACATCACAAAACAAAATGTAATCCTGCCAAGCTTACATATAACCGTGTGTGTGTGTGTGTGTGTGTGTGTGTGTGTGTGTGTGTGTGTGTGTGTGTGTGGCCTCCAGCCCATTACCCTGATGCTGGAGTCCCAAGCTGCCAAAGACTTGTGCTGTCTGGTGGCTGGCTACTGCAAGCTTCTGGTGGATCCTACAATGCTCATCTTCTCCTGGACTGAGAGCACCAAGGTGCACCGCATCTCAGCTGAGGAAGGTATGGAGCCGGGGAAAAGGCATGGACAGATATTATAGTGTTATGGTTCACGATGAGATCATCATTAGTCTCTGTGAAATAAAGGGCGCCCATAGCTGTTTTATGAAGGAAATGTCAGAAGTCTACCTGAAGTTGTGGTTTAGAGCTTGAAATGCATGAGGAACTTTCTGGCGGAAAAAGTAAGTGAGTAACTGTTTGAAAGCAGCAATCCTGGGAATGGAGACTAAGCTAAACATGAGTTTTAAGCGGATTTCAAGTTCTTCCAGAACTTTCTGTGCCTTTTACAGTATTTTCTCATAGAATGATTGTTGACAATTCTGAATGAGAGAAATCTTTTGTCTGTGTTCGAAGGTTATGTGTCCCGGGGCTGCAGCGACTCAGAGGAGTCTTCAGAGATGGACTCCACTGACGTGCTGGTCAACCTGCATTTCTCTAGTGACGACACCGAGGCGGCACTAGGGAGCGGGCAAGGAGTGGAGGAGAAGGGGCAAGGAAACAAGACAGGAGAAGGAGGGAGACAAGGAGAGGGGAAGGAGGTGCAAGGGCGGGAGCCAGAGGGAGCTGTGTCAGGGGAGCATGAGGGAGCAGGGGACGGAGAGGAGAAGGTGGAAGAAACTGAAGAGTGCTCTGGGGAGGACCTGCTCTCCGAGGCGTCAGACTCCTGCCACACTGACTCTCGCTTTTACGCCAGCCTCTCCAACGACTCCATGGATGCTCTGGAGGAGGATGACCTAGTGGCCTGTTCCTCCAGTCACCCCTTATGCTATTACCTGCTGGGCACACCTGCACAGCATAAAGCAGTCGGAAATGGGAACACCACTCCCAAGGACAGCGCAAGTCCACATCCCTCCAGTGTCTATGGCTATGACAGCGACCCCTGCCTCTGCTTCGCCGAGCTCTCGAGGCTGGCCGACTGCCTGCCCAGCCCCCCAGAGGCCAGTGAAGAAGAGGAGGGTGGCGAGGAAGGCTCCAGCCTGCCTACGCACCGGGAATGTGTCTTCACCTTTGAGGAGAATGATGCTCGGCACTATTACAACATCTGCTCCAATGTCACACCTGACAGTGCTCGCAGCCTGCCCAAGCCACACCCTGACCGCACCCAGGAAGAGGGGGTAAAAGGGCGGCACCCAGTGCCGGGCATGGAGCCCATCCCCATCCTCCAGCCCCCACCCGGATTTGGGGACAGCAGCTCAGAGGATGAATTTTTTGATGCACAGGACATGTTCTCTTCATCAGAGGTCACAGGACAGGTGACCACAGGTCTGTACTTGCCTTACTGTAACTATAGTTATTCTCTATAGTTACGCTCTTCTTCTGAAAGTAAGTCATAAGAAGTGAGCCATTCTTAAAATACACTAAACTTAGTGTGATTGTTAGGTAATGAATGTTTAATTCTGATTAACCTGAGGTAGTCAAAGATAAAGCTCACGGTGAAGATTATTTTTAATCGGTTTAAGTGAATTTAATTATTGTTTAATTGATGACTGTCTTTCCTCACAGATGGCAGCATGGAAACAAGTGGTATGGTGAGAACACTGAGCCTGAGCGACATAGATATCAGCGTTCCGGAACAAAGTATGCACACAAAGCTGGAAGACAAAAGGAGGAGTGTCTTGCGGCAGGGGCGGAAAAAATCCCGTAAGCGCCGCTCCTTCATGGAGACTGACTTCACTTCGCAAGTGTCCTTCCCTGGGGAAGGCAGGGAAATGGCGGACGAGGGCCAGCTCCACCGTTTGGATGAGTATCCATGTCCCACTGTCTCCTCCCTGAGCGACGGTGAGGGGGAGCCAGCCCAGCTGGAATCCAAGCCTATTGGCGGCCCAGACGGCCACCCACCGGGGCACTCTCGGGGTGGCTCTGAGGATTACGGGGTCCGCAGGAGCAAGCGGATCTCCTCAGAGCTCATGGAGATGGAGCCAGACACCATGGAGTTCAAGTCAGTGACGGAACTGCTCTCAGCAGCAGCACCTCTGATAATGGCGGTAAGGTGTCGTGTGGGGCCTGAGGGGCGGGAGAGCACCAGGCTGCAGGGTGACGTGATGAAGGAAGGAGAAGACCTTGCAGAGGTAGGAGGAACCCTCTTCATGCCCCCCACCTCCCGTGAACAGATTTTCAACACAGTCAAGGACTCTGTGGGAGAGAAGAGTAGCATACCTAACCCTAAGGAGCTACAAGGTCAAAGGTCACAGGAAGGGTCACTGACGCAGCAGTTGCCCCCTAATTTGGAAGGAGGGGATGATGCCGAAGGAGGTCTTATTTTTACTGAAGATGGGACTTGCTCTATGCCGCCATTGCGACCACAACTGACACTATCTCCTGCTCCATCTGTATCCGATATCCCTGATCTTGGAAAGGGTGAGGAGGAGGAGGAGGAAAGAGTGAGTGTTGAGGAGGACCCAGAAGCAGAATCTAGCAGCTCAACTTTGGATTGCTGGGGGGGGAACAGCACCTACCTGGCTCTAGTCTTCAGGAAGGGCATCTCCATCAGCAGTGAGTGTCTCGTGCGGGTCGGAGCAGAAGCCATTTCTGATACCGCTGGCTCCGCTGCTGCCAGAGAGGCAGCCACCATAACCAAGGAGCCTCCAGCCGGCTTTAAGTTTCCGAACTGTCCTTCAGGCATTATGAACCGGCTGTCCACCTCCACCCTGCGAGGCAAGATACAAACTCTCCCCTGGTACCTTTCCCGCTCACATGAGGCTTTAACTACCTGTGACAGCAGCACTGCTGACAACAGCAGCGGCTCAGGAGTATCATCTGAGGCCATTGAGGCAACTGAGGACCCAGAACAGGTCACTGAGGTCATAGATGAAGTCAATGAGGTAATAGACGAGGTCACTGAGGTTGCAGAGGAAGCTACAGAGGAAGTCACAGAAGTGGCCTCTGAAGCATCGGAGGAGGTAACAAAGGTTTTAGGAGAGGCCTTAGAGGTCGAGCCTAGCCCAGGGCTGCCAGATGCTTTTATGGATACGGAAGTCTTAATCACCGCACTCCCTCACATGATTCTGACACCACAGACTTGTGGGGTCTTACCTCTGAGTCTCCAGCCCCTGGGGTCTGCAGAGTGGTCAGGCGATGGGTCATCTCCAGGGCCAAGGGAGGAAACAGACTCATCTACCCCGACTTGTGGGGTCTTCACACACTGTGAGTCCAAGCAGCCTCAGCCCTGGGCTTCCATCTGCCCTGAGGGGAAGACAAGCTTAGGGTGTAGCTCCATGTCATCTCCAGGGTGTCCCACCATACCAGAGGAGGCCCCCACACACCAGGAGGTCTGCAGCTGTCAAGCCGTCTACACTAACTGCTTCAGTGGGGCACTGGACGGAACTGGATTTGATGAGGAGTTGACGGTTTACGAGTTCTCTCGTCAAACGCAGGGAACGGGCGGGTCCCCCTTGATGACCACCCCACCCTCCTCTTTCACCTCTTCTTCCTCCCTCTTTTCCTCCTCTCCCTCCATCTCTCCTTTCTCCAGGGTTGTCCTTCCACCTTCCTCTGCAGAACTGAGCCCCCTGCTGTCCCCCCTGTACCCCTCTGACTGCTACCTGCCCGAGTCCCTGGAGGACACGCTCAACCAGTTGCGCAACCGGCGCTACGGGCTCCCAGGGGGTTTCACTGCCCTACAGCAGGACGTGGATGAGCTGCAGGCTCTCCTACAGTCCCGCAGGGTAGACCTCCCGGTCAGGGGGGGTCAGCATCACCGGGAGACCTGTGCCGACCACTTCTCTGAGAACAAGCGGCTCCTCCACGCAGAGGCACGCAAGCTGATGTCAGGCTGCCAGCGTGTGACCCGGGTGGGCCAGGCTCCTGAGGAGACTCTGTGGTGTCTGGCTGAGAGCTTCCGTACCCTGGTGCAGCTGGCCAGCGTGTGCCTGTGGTTCTCAAGCTGCGTCCGCTGCGAAGGCCGCCACGCTGAGGCCCTGTCCGGCCTGAGGGAGGTGGCCAGGACATTCGGGGAGTTCGCCCAGGCAGCCGAGAAGGCCGGTGGGAGGAAGAGCTGCCAAGACCTCAGCGTCAAGCTGCTGGCCAGGCAGTGCACCGCACTCACAGCCTCAATCTTCTGCCTCACACAGCTTTTCCGCACCCTCACTGCGCTCTGAGGCAAACTTTGACCCCTGAACCTCCAAAGAGACGCACGTGTGGAGCATGAGCATGCACTCATCCTTCCACTCTGACATACATTCACACCAGTAAACAAAGGGAGTGTCAAGGGCAGCCCAACCGCACTGTCTACAACCGCTGCTTGGACTCCCACAATATCAATTACTAGAATAGTAAAATAGTACTTTTCTTTATTTAAATATTTCGTTTTTCTAAGTTTATGGATTATATATAATTGAATTACATTATTAAATGTATGTATATATTTATTTACGTATTTATTTATTTATTAAGTTTAATTTATGCTCTCAAACACTTCCTTGCGCGGTGATTTCTGGTGTTGAAGAATCTTAAAGCACCAACAGACTGAGATTCTCTGCAGGGATGTTTTCTTTCGGTCATATGTCCCTCTCTATTTCCTCAACCACAGAGTGAACTGTGACTGTGTTTCACCTGTGCACTTCTTTAATGTTAGACCTATCTATGTTGCGTGGGGGCAGAGGGGAATGCACTGATATCTGAATGTTGACCATTTTAAAATGGAAAGGATGTTTAATGGACAGCTGCCTGTCGCAACGGTTTGCTAAAGAGTCATAATGATTGTGCTGCCTGAGGCTAAGTACTGAGTTGAGAACATGACCCTAAAAGGGACTAGAAATTTCTGCTCCATATTCTTTGCTGATCTATCGCTGGAACTCCTGAGTTCAACATCTTGAGCAACAAACGGAACTCCGTGGAAGTTTTGGGTCTCCCTCCTGACATGTATCTGTGGACTTTTCCAGTACAGCAACGATTCTTTTTGTATTTCGTCTGGCACAGTCCGCACGTGTGTTGTCGAATGGGGTTGAACATGTGGGTGTGGAGGTTTATTAATCTGCTGTTCATCTCAGCTGAGGGGAGCTATTTGAATGTAATGGAAACATTTCAACGTTAAGTTAGAAAACCAATATTGCAAGGAGTTTAAAACTCCCTGCTATATTACAGGCAAATTGCCACTATTACAAGACGCACTACACTGAAGAGAAACTGCTGGAATGGTTGTTTATTATGTGGATGTCTTTCTGTTTCATACACTCCAGGTTGGTCCTTGTCCCATGAAGTGGTTACCTTGGAAGGCAGGCATAAAAGATGCATTTTGGTGCTGGATTACAGATGTCCTGAATAACAGATGTCCTGCTTATTTACTGTGTGCAGGTGGATTAGCAAATCTTGTGTTTACAAATGCAGATGTGTCGGTGTACTGTCGGATGTTATTTACTTAACGTTTTATTGGTGAACCCGTTCTGAGAAAAACGTAGCTCGGAGCTCCACAGCAATCTGAATGAGAACAAATGTCTTTTAATTAGCATCTTTACCTCAAAATACCTCCTGTTATCGGTGTCTCTCATTGTCAAAGTGTGCATTATGAAGGTGACTAAACAAGGGGAAAGGGGGTATATGGGAGAATATTAATTAACTTCAGTCCATAACAAAGGACAAAATAATTTATGACTTATTTCAGCTAAGCCAAATGCAGATACAGCAAAGCACAAAGAAATATTTTATTTCATGCTTTGGGGTGCCTTCCATTTTGTAGAGGTCAGTCCTGGTCTGAAAATATCTGGCTGTCTGCAGGATGAAGTTTATCACAGACACAGGTAGTGAACAAAATAATGGAAACACCAATGAAAAAGTCCCCACTTGTAAGTACAGTCTGTATGGCAGAGTCGACACCACTTTTCCACAAGAAAGTCAATCAACTCACCCTCAGTGAATGTGAAGTGGAAATGCTGTCTCTGGCATCATCTCACAATATCCCATAAATGCTTGATTGGGTTCAGATCTGGTGACTGAGGCCACAGCCCATGGATAACATTAGCGCCATGTGCTTCAAGGCATGGTGTGTTCATATGTGCTATATGAATGTGGGGAAATGTCATCTTGAAAGACAGCCCTCTCTGCATTAAAGATACAGTGAAAATGATGACATTGTACAATTAAGAAACAACTTACACTGACCTTGACTTTCATGCGTATGATTACACTGAAACCATGCCAAGAAAATGAGCCAAATAGCTACTATTATGGAACCACCAGAATCCATCACTGTTGGAATACTGCTGTGTTTCAATTTTGTTCACTACCTGTCATGAATATTATATTTGATCTTAATAGATTAGAATTATGAACATGCCCCAGAAAACTGCTCCCTTGTTTTGTTTTAAATGTTTTTTTACCAGTTATGATTTTTGTTTTTGACAGTTTGTTTTCATGGTTCTGCTGGAATACAATAGCATTAAACATCTCTGATCCTGCATTGATTCATTTATAATATTATGTGTTTACAGAAACTTCTTTTGCAATTCAGGTGAGTTTCCCATGCATGGAGGAGTTCTCCTTGGTCTCTCTATACAGAATGCTCTTAAAAGGGCCTCAAACATGATAATTCACAAGGCAGAGACTGCCTCCTATTACCTTAAACCTGACAGACTGAGCTAACTTTTCAGCAGGAGAATGCGGTATGAAAAACAGGAGAAATCAGTGCGGTATTTTACACTGAAGGGTGTGAAAACTGTTAGCTACGACTACAAGGAACATTAAGTACATGTTGAAAGCCATAAATATCCGACGAGCGGGAAACTATTGATTCAGGGAAATGAGTGAATGGGGACAATCTCTTGCTTTTTTATGCTGTACTGATATTAAAACAAAAAATGTGAAACTTGATTTCCTCTTGATTATTTTTTATTTTGTCCATGAGTCTTAACTGCCTACAACATAAAATAGCTTACACAAAGCCTACACATATTACAGGCCAGAGGTGTAAAATCCAGGTTCAGAAAATAAAGGTCCTCCCAAATATTTTGCTCCAATCACCTGGATTTACTAATTAGCACAATTCTTCAGCCAGGAGGCAGAACTAATTAGTGAAATCAGCTGGCTGAGTTCACGGGTAGAAGCAACACATGGCAGGACTTACTTTCTGAGCCCTGGATTTTACACCTCTGCTGTGGGCCTGTAAAATATCAATTAATCGCAGAGATGGTGTCAGTATGTGTAAGTAAGTGCAGCACAGTCAGAGTCAATGAGAAAACCAGTAACAACCTTGACTGTAGCCGATATTTAAAGCACCCAAAATGAATCTCTGTGGTACAGTTTGACATTTGCTTTCTGTGCTACTCTGCAGTATAACTTCCAAGAATTCATCTCCCTGTATTACGTTTTTGAGAAAAGGACATTGGATGGCTGTGCTTTTTAACTTACTTAGTGATAACTGTGATCATAAAGCAGGGGGCTTTGCAAAAGGATGTAGAGTATTCTGCGGCCAATTGCAACACCATAAAATCAAAACCACCAATCTGAAACAAGCTAGAGCTGAGATTCTCTCCAGCAAGCTAGCTAGTTTCATGTGTTCAGGGTTGGGGGCAATTGTAACAAAATAAAGTCTTACAATTGACCACTGTTACAATTGCCCCCAGAATACTCTATGCCTATATATTTTTTTCTATCTGAATAACATTAGTGATTTTATTAAATTATGTACAAGTACAGATACTCAGAAGTGGGAAAAGTACAAAAAAAAAACATTAAAATCATTCATTCAAAATACTGTAATAAACCATTCAAAAATGTGAAATCAATAATACCCAATGTATTTGGCATATGGAAATCCACTCATTAACAACAGCATATGCACATTCTTAGTTTTAATATTCAAACTGTATTGTACTCAGCTCCGATTTATAGAATTATGTATCCCAGTGTGTACAATGAGACGTACTGAATACATTCACCATACAGGGATGCATAACGCAATGATTGTACATGCAAATATTAGAATGTATAAAGCTTTACAGCACACGGCCACACTGCAACAGATTAAGGCATCTCTCATCATATCACGCATGTACATTACATTAATAACAAGGATATATACATTCAGCTTTTATGAGTCAACAAAAATCCTTTCAATCAAAGAGAACGCTCCAAGAGTAAAAATTCCATTTTGGGTACCAGTGCGTAAAAAATAAGGGCATTTCAAATCGACTCCTCCTACAACAACTCATTTAAAAGGAGACTCTGGGCTACTGTACCATTTGGAGGCAAACCCAATTGGACAATAAAAAAAAACAGAGAGATTGTGTAAGGGTTGCTGCTAACTGCACCCCACTAAAATCACCCCATAGTATCAAACCAGTTTAGTTCCCACTCCGGCCCAGTACGCAATAAACTTCTACTGTGGCTGGTACTGACATTGCAGCCGGGCAGTACTGACATTGCAGCAGGGCAGTACTGATACGCATCAGGGCAGTACTGACATAAGCCAGACACATAAGTGCAAGTTTAAAATCCATCCAAAAAAAATTATTTTGGGGAGACAAGGCACACAAAGAATTGGCAGTCAGAATCCAAACGACTTCATTATTTAACCAAGGACGACTTCCGCCGGCAAAATGTTCATCCCTCCTACGATGGCAGTGAGATCAATTCTTCTCATGTTAAAAGCATTCCACAGCCGACTAGTGCGTACCTCAAATCGACAGGTGAAGTTTATCAGCCGAAGGCTAGCACTGCATAGTAACCAACATGACTAGGTTTGGGTGAGAATAAGGGATTATATGGTTATTTTAGCACCAATGAAGAGGGAGCGTCTCGCTGACCTGGGCGAGACCGCCAGGGTTTGTATTTATCTGGCTACCTCTTTCTCACCGTTAACTGCCATGGAATCTTTAAAGACCGGGACCTCAAGTTGGGACCTTGTTTAAGGCCTTGTCCCAAACAAGGATCCTCTAGACAGCAGTGCCCCAAACACTGTATAGGAGTTTCGTATTTATTCAGCATAGGAGAGAACAGCAACATTTTCTAACCCTCAAAAACCACCAAAATATCGCCCTCATACCTGGAACTTCATTTTTGTACCCTGTAGGGGACAAGAGCCTCGTCTTAATCGCAAGGACCGTGTATTCTACTACGCTAAAAGCTACACTACAAGGGACGTTCAATAAAAATAAAAAAACATTTTTGAAAATATTTTCACTGGAACATGTTTTCTGTCATCCAAGACTCTAGTATTATGTCGAAAAAATTAAAATACTAAAACTTTTTTTTTTTTTTTGCCAGGATTTTGGACTTTTTTTTGGACAATTTTCTTAGGAGGTTTTGCACCCGTTCAAACACTGGTCAGGGTCAGGGCCAACTGTGGCCAAGCCGGGTGACATCTGAGCCAGGGTCAAATCTGCTGGCACAGGTGAGTGAAGCCCAATGAAAGTGCCGACACAATGAACATTGCATTTATTATTGACACTCAGAGACGGTAAAAGCCTGTTTGTGCCACGGGTTTGGTTCAGACTATATATAACCCAACAGGACTTCCATTAGTGTGAACACTCAATGGAGGGGGGATCTCTTTAATCTGATTGCACTTCAGGAAGGTATTAAATAGGGAATAGCTCAAAGACAGGTTCGGCACAACGAAGCCTTTGGACCGGTAGTGTATTTGCGTTTGTGTAGTTACAAATATATGACCGTGGCCTTTCATCATGTAAAATATACAATTTAACAAATCTATCAGGTTTTTATGCATGTCTGAAAATGGTAACGATTAATAACTTTTGGTTTAGTTGACTCCTACAGGGAAGTAGAACTGACATGCAAACATGGCCGGACTTGAAAACCGTAAAGGAATTTTTCTCTGTACATTGTTACAAGACCACTACGAGGGAAAACATCTACTTTTACACACACCTTGCAATGCTCACACCTCGCACGCACACTTCTGGAATCTCACCATCCGTGCAGCAAATTTGTCCTCATTGCTTGCATAAAAATTTGACACAATACATACTCATATTGTTCTGCTAGGAAACCAGATTTACTTCTAGCATCCTTAGTTATTTATTTTGTTGCAGTGTGACCTACTAATTTAAGCAACAGATCAGAGATGGGTTTAATAGTGATATGCAGAAGACATTGTCCATATCTACTATGGTGTGTGAACCCATACATGTATTTGGTGCAATATAAATATTGTGCGTAAAAAAAAATAAAACCAAAGAACGTGGCAGAACATAAGGCAAAAATAACAATTAGTTTAGTTGAGGGCTATTAATGTTATCCAACAAGACTAAAAATAACTGAGTAATTAATTTAATGATTAGATTATAGCCGTACATGAATCTGCCAATTCACATTTAAACGTTTCAGTTTTGTCAGATGAGAGAAACCCACAATCATTTTAACTGCGTAGAATATAGAAAGCAATCACTTCAATAACCTGTCCAAATTTTATTAGTTTTTTTTTTTTTGTAGCAGTGTACTGTTTATACTTTCCATCCCCGACAAAAAAAAATGAAAGTATGTAAGCAAGTGCATTATGGTACAGTTACATGGAAATAGTGACATTTGTGAAAGAAACCCATAATATTATTGTAATGAATACAACATGAAACATGCTTACATAAAGACTTTTGTGTGTATACATGAATAACTCTCTCCAAGCAATACTTGTGAATATACAGGTAAATGTGTTCCTCTGGCTTCATTAAATTTTACCATTTTGCATTTTCAGGCAGTGTAAATCAGCTTACTTTGCATTACCAGCATACAAAAAATTTGTTTGCCGTTTCCCAAGGGAAAAAAAAGCAGTGTTCACACGGAGATGTGCGCCATCTGCTGGCCTGTTAAGCAAGTGCATTATTTTACCCATGATGCTCTGCCGGCAGTGATACAGGGCTTGCTTTGGAAGGACACAAGCTGAAGCCAGCCTGTTTGGGCGCTCGATTCCCCCAACAAGAGACCAAAAGCACTGGTCCTGTTCGGTAACGTGGAATAGAAAATTCCTCCTGACAAACAGCAACACAGTGCGACCAACAAAATAAACAGGGGCCTAATGTCTGTGAAACTGACAATCAATTTATTGCCTTAAAAATAGACCCAACATCGTTCCAGTAAAAAATAAACCGATTACACTTGCAGAAAAATGCCAACAAATGTATCTGCTCGTTTCCTCCTGCCATCATGAGCAGAGATTTTCCATCCTGTTGTAAAATTTTATTTTAGCATCGTCACTTCCCCCACACCCTAAATAACAACCCAAACTTATCAAAGTTTTGCAACTGCAAATAGTGGTGATTGTAATTGCATACACACACATGTGCATACACACACAGATATAAGCATTTCTCTTTCCGTGTACTTCTCGTCGTAGCTCTCGTAACATCACTTCCCAAAGGTTTTAATTAATTAGTCTCTCACTGAGACCGTTTAAACAGGACAGCACTTGTGGTGTCATATACCACAGTACAATAACATCAAGTGTAAACCCCGCCCCCAAAAAAATAAAAATTCATGCATTAGCAATCGAACAGCTGCATTATGGGTACAATTCATGATGGGGATAATGAGACTCAGCTCCCAAGAGTTCATTGGTCATTTGACTCCTGAGGCCCCTCCCACATATTCCCAGTTATTAATATACTCCTGACACAAAATGGCACTTCTTTCCCCCTTCATTGGGTTAGTCATATAATACCATTGGTTGGCTGCAGAATTACAAGCTCGTATTTGAATTTTATATTTAGTATTTGAGGGGGGAGGGGAAAGAGAGGACTTTTCCTCCCCCTTAAAATATAAAACTTAAGTAAAAGTCGGCACACGCTGCGGTTTAACCCTCACATGGCACAGACCAAGGCATAGCTCTGGGGCCCTTTGTAAGGGGTGTGTATACGGTACAGTACAACAGAGGCTAGCGCTCCTTTATTAACCAGATATACACAGCGTCTCCTCCAAGAGAACCGCACGCCTGAACTTTACCCCAGAGAATTACGCCGTCAAAGCACTCTGATCCCTCTCTGCAGGAAGGACGCTGCAACGCTGGTAAGCCTGCTCGCCGGGGATCAGACGACGCAGCCCATGTCCAGGAACAGGGTGGAAGGGGAAGCTTAGAGAGGCTTTAAAAATAACCCCAAAAAAAAACCCCACAGGTGACAACAATCAGACCGCCTCTCTTCAGAGACCAGGAAGTTAGCTCCTCCTCACCTCCTCCATCATGTCGTTTTTCTTTTCAAACCCCCACACATGTGCGTCCCATGCAGGCATCGATGAAACAAAAAATAAAAAGGATGTTAATGAAAGGGCATGGAATGGTGAGAGAAAACTGAAGGTAATATGTTCAGTCACGAAACACAACTCTACACAACTCAATGCACTGGCACAACACACAACAGAGCAACACCGTGCTTTTAACTAACGGACTGGCCAACTGAAGAGGTGGCCGACAGTCCTTCATGGCAGCACCCCCGTTCACAGGTGTACGCGGCCAGACTTCTCAATCAAGCTCTGACTGACCTTGGGGAGTTCAAAATTGAGCCAAATCTGATCCTGCAGGGCAAATACAAACCCAGGTCAAAATGACCGCATTCTCAGCACACCGACTGGAGTAGAGCCCGCTAGTTTCGCCCTTTGCCTCCACAGGGATAAAATGGATATCCATCCACAGAGATGTCAAGCACTTACTATTTATATACTTATGGGAAAGGCCACTGATATATACTACTGAGACAGCCACACATATACAACATCAAGCTATGGACGTTTTTTACTTTTTTTAATGCACACGGACAGCATTATTTGGATTTGTACTTTGGAGATCGATGACAGTAGGAAAAAAAAAAAGCTGCTACTACTACTACTACTACGTGCTACGTAAGAAAATGAACAGGAAAATAAAAATTTAGGCCCATATCCTTTAAGAAAAGACTTTCTGAAGAATCAGTTCTCCTGACAAGTATTTGAACATTTTGGATGTCTAATGACGCTCTGCTCTTTGCCCGCAGAGTCACGTCGATCCGCTATCCTCGGTAGGCACACTCTCCGTTTAGCTCATAAGTCATGAACGCTTTGCCGAAAAAAAAAACGTTCTGTCATCTTGCAGGCCTTTCATCTCGTAAGAAAAAGCGGCTGCCCAAGTGCTCATAATGTACGATTAACGTGACCCTTTCTTCTGGGCCTTAGTTCAAGTGCGTCAGAGACTAACACCTCCTCTCCAACTGTGGAGTCTGCCCCGCCCCACTACCCCAACCCCAACCCCAACCCCAACACACGTTTCTGGGCCAATGGCTGAGGGTATCTAGCAGTGCAACACCAATGGCACCCGCCTCTCGTCCCACAGTGATGATGTATGCTTACATCATCAGCATGCGCACATACGGTCTTCACATTGGGTGCGTCCCAATATTCTTCACTCCTCACCTCCTTTCCTCCACTCCTCTCCTTCACTCGTCTCCTACCCGGAAATATGCAAAACTGTCTGTACGCTCCAAGTAGTTGCATGTACCGTATACAATATACCGGACATTACGGTCCACGTTGAAACGTTAATTAATATTTAATGAATATGAAATCAGAAACATTAGATTAGGACACGAAGATCCGTTTCCGGGGCACGGAGGAGAGGAGGTGGTAGTGGAGGAAAGGAGAGTGTATTTTTCGAGTACTGGGACGCACCCATTCCCTCTCCTTATCCTTCTCAGATGGCGTGTCCCTGCCCCCCACCCCGCACCGCCCCCGCGCTGCCCCGCCCCGCCCATCCCGGGCTCATAAAAACTTGAGCAGGAGCTCGTACGTGGCGTTGATGATGCCCCAGGACAGGATGGAGCGGTAGTAGTTGAGTTGCGCCCCGCGGAACAGGTGCGTCACCTTGCCGTCGCGCTCCCGCCATATGGTGAGCAGCACGGCCCGCGAGGGCTGGAAGGCCCCGCCCACCTGCGCCTGCATGCGCGCCTTCAGCACGTTGAGCGGGTAGAACATGAAGCCCAGCATGGCGCCCAGCAGGCCGCCGCAGATGAAGTCGTTGACCAGGTTGGCGGCGGGCGACTGGGCCTCGGGCAGCTGCTGCTTGATGGGCCCCCGCAGGCCGAAAAAGAGGGCGTTGCTGGGCCCGTTGCGCAGCAGGATGGGTAGCAGGCCGCGGTAGCACTCGCGCACGCCGTGGTCCCGCAGCAGCGTCCCGAACGTGTGGAAGGTGTTGTGGAAGCGCCCGTGGTTCCGTGGGTCCTGCAGGAGCGTCTGCACCCTCTCGAAGGGCGTGAGGGCCGCCTCGGCCGTGCCCGCCAGCACCGCCGCCAGGCTCCGGGTCAGCAGCTCGGGAGCCCCGCCCGCGTGACCCGCCAGCAGGCGGGAGAAGTCCTCGTACAGGCCGAACATGATGGCCACCGTGGTGGTCTTCTGGAGCAGGGGCGGCAGGAGGCCGCGGTACAGGTTGCGCAGGCCGTCCCGCTGCAGCTGCGTGACGGCCTCGCTCGCCCGCACGCCGAACAGCTGCTGCCGGAACAGGACCTTCTGGATGGGGAAGGTGACGGAGATGTTGGTGAAGGCGGCGCACGAGCCGCAGACGTAGTGCTTCTTGCGCTGGTCCAAACCGGGCAGCAGCACCGCTTTCCCCTGCTTCCCCTGCTGGGCCTCAGGGTCCATGGTTACGGCGACCCCCATGGACACGATCAGACCGCCATCAACGGTCACGCAAGCCCGGCGGTGTCTCCCTGGAAACGCAATACAGCAAGTCAAACCGGCAATTTAGGGGAGGGGAGTCTTGCCTACAAGGACACTGTCGTATGTACACTTACTCAATATGGCCTGTCCTTAGCTTTTTGTTAAAGTTTTTAACAAAGTTTAGCTTTCGTTAAGGACACAGCTAATTGTGTTTGCATTGAATAGGGGCCCAGAATAACGCCTGACATTTTAAAGCAGTGAGAGAGAAATAGGGCGGTGGAGGGCAAGTGGTCGGCTGTTCGCCAGCATCTATAAGTGAGCTGCAGAATATAACTGGCCATTTTTTTATTTAATCACTGAATCATATCCGTGTCCTGTCAGAGCCAAAGTAACAGTAACACATCAATCACCATTAGCACTTTCTACTTTAAAAACTTTTAGCACACGCAAAACTAACAACATAACCAATGATTGGTGCAAAACAAATACCATGACAAATCATTTGTTTACGCTAAAGGTAAATCAGGCCCTATGTGTACTATGATTGTGTAAAACAATTGACCTAAAACAGTTGACACACTAACAAATAAAAAATGACACAGAACATTATTTCCTTCTCGGCTGGTGCACTCCACTGGATTGCATAATGTAGTTGAATTCACTTGAGTTTGAAAAAAGCTGAAGAGCCGTTTATTACTCCGAGTGGTTTCAAAAAACAGGAAGTCAGAAACAAGCAGCACAAAACAGGCCTGACTGTGACCCTGACACGTAATGGCTGCAATGTCTTCTCAAGAACCTCTTACACAAGTCACTTAATTGTGTCTGCAAGGAATCTGCAGCAAAAACACATCCTCCCCCTCCCACCCAAAACAGACTTTCAATAACAAAACAGTAACACACTGCCGCCCTGCAAGACTGCAGTTACGCCACCCATACCCACACCCACCCACACATCTACGTCTTCTCTCATACTCCAGCTAAGTCTACAGAAGTCCATACGGACATCCATTAAGCTAACTGTGGGTCGCGCCACAAAGAGGAGCAATTGAAATGAAAAGAAAGGTGGCGTGTCATCGATGCGTCTCGAGAACCAATAAGATGCTGTCATTGCACCGGCACGCTTTTCTCTCAGCCCGTGTGCAAAGGCTTTGCTGTGGAAGGGAGGAGCCCGGCTGGAATGTCATTTTGTTAACATGGGAAAAAACAGCCGTACACACAATCACCATGCATGTGTGTAGCGAGTTATCAGAAAATAACATCTAGTTTAGTAGAAAGTCATACACAGTGCCCTCCACTATTATTGGCACCCCTGGTAAAGATGAGTAAAAAGGGTTATAAAAAATTCACCGTTTGGTGAATTAGCTTAATGTCACACTGAAAAAAATCCAACCTTTAATTGAAGTAAAATTGTTACGAGAAAAAAAAATCCCTCATCAAGAAATAATTATTTTTTAACAAAACCACGTGTGCCACAATTATTGGCACCCCTGCATTTATATATAGAATAAAAAGTAATAATTTTTAATATTTGGTCGCATATCCGTTGCATGCCATGACTTCCTGATGTCTGTAACCCAACAACACTTGATATCTTATTTTCTGGTATTCTTACAAGTGATACTATAACGTCTCTGCATTTGAATGGATCTCTATGGGAATTGTGGGGTGGGACTAGGATGGATCACTTTAAGGGTTGTTTTCTCCTGACAAATCTTCCTATTGAACTCTGTGGAAAAATAAGTCAGGAGAAGAAACCCTTCAAGTTATCTTTTTAATTTTTTTTAAAAAAATGACATTTTTCAGTGTGAGATTAAGCTAATTCGGTGAACTTTTTATAACCTAACCATTTTTACTCATCTTTACCAGGGGTGCCAATAATAGTGGAGGGCACTGTATATAACAGGTGTCCTATAAACTAGATATGTGAACTCCCCCGACTTCTTCCTTGTCCATCAAGAGACATTTCCCAGGCAGACACAAGTGACAACAATTCAGCAAGCGAGCAGCCAGCCGGTCTTTTTCTTTATCCTCAACTCTCTCTCTCTTTCTCTCTCTCTCTCAATTCAATTCAATAATGCTTTATTGGCATGACTGTATAAAAACAATATTGCCAAAGCAATTAACAATAAAACAATTAACAATGACACATGACATAGGATTAATACACTGGAATAATAATGTATATAAATAATAAATACATAAATAATAAATCACTCTCATTTGGAGAAAGAGAAAGAGAGAAGCTCGCCATCCGATTACAAACGCCACCGGTAGCTGTAGTTGATAATGCTGCTTTAAGTCATGAATAGAAAATACAAACACACCCTTACCTTTGTTAGCTCCGTGTAGACGGATGTAGGCTGCCAACTCTGAATGCGCGATCCCTATATCGGGGGGGGGGGGGGGGGGGGGGGGACATGAGAACAAGACGGGTGAGATGGTCGCATTTGCAAACTCTCGCGTTAAAGCCGCAGCCTGAAAACACTGCCAAATGCCTACTTTTAAATGCAGTTGAATGTCAATAAAGGCAAAATGATATCTCAAAGACAACCCAAAGATAGCATCGGTTTTATAGAACCTAATTTAAACAACGCGTCATGGGTTCACAAAGCGGTGAGAGGCCACCTGAACTATTGCAAAGCTCTTGGTGTCAGCCAGTATATAAACCATGTATATAATGTATGGAAGAAGAAAATAAAAATGTCTTTCAACCCCCAAAGGTCTGGATCTAGAATCCATGCATGAGAAGATAATCTCTGGAAGATTATTTATATAAAAACACTGAGTGCAACCCTATAACCAACCCGACCCTGGGGGCCCGTTGTACATTTCCTTCTCAGTTTACTTCACTGGGACTTTAATACAAGCAGATGAGGAATATAAACAACCAGTCTGTTGAATGTTGCTGAATGAATGCTCAGTAGTTACCCAGAGCATGTATGCATCATCCAACCGGCCTCTCATTCCGCCTGCTGCCTGGCAGTGAGCCCTAAGACAAGGTCACTGTACCTGCACACAGAAACAGGGTGAAGCAGGCTGGCACTGCCCAGTCTGTCTCCTCCGCCCGTGTAAGAATAATAGGCTTACTACAGAAATGCCTACCTAAGGCAAATAATTAAATAAAGGAGGGGCAGAGAGAGCGAGAGAGAGACTATTGGCTCCTTGTGTCTGCCAGAGAATGAGATTCTGACAGCTGCTCAGGGAAACGCCAAAATAATGCTTCTTCCAAATTTTAAAAACATTATATCACCTCGACAATGGTTAACAAAGTCAAGTGCAATTGATATTTATTTCAACCTTTTACGTTCGTGCGCCTGAAACCACATTCAAAGATGCACTTCGATAATCGCCATGTGTAAACTTCACGGGGAGCATAACAGTCGCAGCTGTCGCAAAGACCACTGGTCAAAAACGGCAACTTGTTGTTGGGTGTAGCTCTCCTGGAAACCGCGCCTGCGTGGATCAGGTTCCCCTGAAGAACCAATGCAGGCTCTGTTCGCTGCTGCTATAATTTCATTTTCAGAACAATGTTAATGAGCGTCTCGTTCCTTACCGTAACTGTTACCTACTGGAGATTCGGCGACAAGTAGGCTACACAATAACAACTCCTCCTACTCATTCGGCGGGGTAGATTTGTTTACAATCGTTTCAGTCCTTCTAATAATAGGTCCTTATAAAAAAATCCAGAAATCAATCTGTTCACTGCAGTTACAGTGCCAAGTAATATTGATTTGTTTGGCAGATCCAGCCTTATTTACTATAATCGACACTTTTTAACACTGTATATGTGCAATCTGGTGCTCTATTTTTGTTCTTAATGTAGACAGTGGCTGTCTTTTACAGCACTTCTTATGTTTGTCAAGCCAGGGTCATTGGAGGTCACATGATGGCCTCAAATGAACTCGTGTTGAATTTGTGCACTATATTGCGACTCCAATTCTGTTGTATTATTTTATTTCAATTACGTTAAACGCAATAAAACACAATGCAATACTATACTGTATCGTGTGAAAATTACGGCATCTGAGTTGACCATATTTTATTACCCAGAAATCAGTTTCATAATTTCACTACCGGATATTCTAGCTGCAATATATCTTTCGAACACTTCCCACATTGACAATGTTGATTTTTGCTTGCAACTTGTAAATGCAATATCGCACCTTGGTGCATGACTCCATCGTTGCGGTATTCATAATAATAGACAGACTCCGTTATTATATCGAGCTATCCAGTCAGCCTCACACAGCGGCGATTTGAGTCTTCTTGCATGTGTGCTGTCTAAAGGCAGGTTACGTCGACAACTCGTATTAAAATACATTTAAGTCTCTAAAAACATAAATATTAAATATTTAAAAAATATATAAATGAATATTAAATGTAAAAGAACTTAGCAACTAACAGTCGACTTTCTCCTGGACATGAAACAGATGCCAACGCGAGGGGACATTTTCCAGTGGTTCAGAAACTTGTCTATAATTAGTGGCCATGCTAACAGCTAGCAGTTAGCGCTGACCTTCCCTCCAACGCAACGTCTTTGCTTTCCCCTTAAATCAATCAGTGTAACAAGTCAGCTAATCTGCCCAGGTAGTTCCTTATGGAAAAAGAATATACTGCAGTATATTGTAAATATATCAAAATGATCGTCACAATATATTTAATATATACTACAGTATATTACATTTCCATAAGGGGTTAGCTGCCGTTACTTTAATATTTCCAAAGGCTTTCAAAGTCCAAATGATTGAGCAACAAATACTGTAGTCATTAATGCTAGTTTATGTAAGTTAACCAAGTTAAGTTTGCTAAATATCATATGACGGTCCATCAATCCTCTCGCTCACAGTAAGTTACCTGATAATAAAAAACAGTCACGTTATATTAAATTAAATAACCTAGGTGCTGTCTAAACTACCTTGGGTTTCCTCTGTGTCAGTCCAAATAAACCGGGATCCAAAGCTTGACATTATGCACAAAGGCGGTTAGCAATATGTGAGACACTGTCATTGTTATCTAAACCTGAAAGGTGTCATTGGCTGTGTGTGTCCCGCTTCAGCGATCGGCACTAGCTAATACAACTCTACACAACTCTAATGTAAAGTTGTCGATCAGCTAGCAAGATAATAAAATACGACATACTGATGTGCCACGTAGCGCAAAGTAATATTTTAATAGAAATCACGAAGAAACAGAATGGATATCAAAAACGTTTCACGCTAACGTTAGCAAACCACTAGACCACCTAAGTGACTGTGAAGTGTATTATATTAGCATAGAGTTTGACGTTAGCAATTTGCGATCTCTTATTTTCTAACGTAATCTGGCTATGCCTTGCTCCAGATAAACGCACTGTTACCCAACTAAAAAAATGGAAAGACTTCGATAGGTAGCGAGTTAATTCGTGGCTAAAAGCAAACTGACTACTAACGCCGTCGTATGTATGAAGTCAAGAGGTCAAGATTGTTCCCAGTTACAGTTGTGGCCTGTCGTCCTGCAGGCTAGCCTGATCAACGCTAACGTTACGTTTGAATACACTGTCTAGATGACAATGATAAACTGTAAACGGTGTCACTAACTTTGCGACTTGGGAAAGACGCCGAAAAGATAGCCAACGCTAGCTAGCTTTGTGTATGATGACTTATAGAGTAACCTGTCAACCGGTGAACAGAATTAGATCAGGCGTGACTCAGACAGATAAACCCTGCATACGCAATGAGGGTCAAGAGAAAAAATGTTCCACGATGCCGTTCAAAGAAATATAAAACAAAAAATTGAAAGCTATAGCAAAGCCCTCTTCACTGTACCTCCGTCGTGTCGCTGTCACCTCTGACGACGCCTTTGTACCTTGACACGCAGAAACAGCAGCTACCATTCATTGAAAATGGAGTTCTGTCCCACTCCGCGTCGCGTCGCGTCACTGCCACGCGACCCGTCCCCTACCGCGCTCGCACCGCCCACACACACGGCGATGACGCTTTGGAGTAAAGATCAAAACAACCACCGCCAGACGGCCTGCTCACTCAATAGATCACACTCGAATCTGGTCCGCAAGGCGAGTAGTGCCTACTCCTGGTTTTATTTTTTTTACTGGATAGTTAATTCATCGATTAATACCACTGATTGGCCAGATATGTAACTCATCTGATGTGGTAGGTTTAAATCAGCCCTGATTAGAGGGTAAAAATTAAAACCAGCAAGGCTACTAGTGGAGTCGAGGGCCAGATTTGAGTAGGCTATCCCTTCCACAGATAGGCTACTATAAATACGGTTATATCTATGGCTGACTCCACCCGCCGTTTATGGGGCGAACTAAAAGAACAGGCTACTGTAATTGACAGTTTAATGACGTAGATTTACACTTCTGTCATTGACTCTGATTTCAAATTTTTTTCTGTAATGTTTTATCATTGTAGTTGTTTATGTGTTTTATTCAGCAAGAAGGCTACTTGCTTACTCACTACTAACTGGGGAGGTTTGCTCGTTTTTTGGTGGTTCAGGTCTGGGTTTTTCCTTTCTGTTTCTTCTGTAAAGCATCTTTGTGACAATGTCTCTGTTAAAAGTGTTATACAAATAATTTTATTGAATCCCTTAACTCTTAGTCAATTCATACCATAGCCATGGCACACATACAGGGGAGAGCAATTGGAGGAGAGGCAAATCCGTTTATGTCAACTCATAGCCTGTAGATACCTTCACCATTGTTGGGGAGCACTAATGTAAATGTGCATTTCTTCACTTGTAATGTATTTGTTCATTTATAACAGTACCTTGAGGAACCCAGGCTGACTTAAACCTATAGCCCGCTCTCATTGTGAGCACCTTCAGAAACTGAGCCACTCAACCTACTACTGTCCTCTTTAATGAACATCAACCATTTAATGGTGGCAAACCAGGGATGGTACTCTTTTTGTATAACATGGAACTAGTTATACAAAATACAAATATTGATATTCTATTGTTCATAATAATTTAAAGTCATAATATATTTGCACATACAGCCCTTGTTAGGTAGGTGCAACCTGCTGTGAGCCTGTTTTTTTTTTAATGCTGTCTGCACATTCACACTTATTAATTAATTAATTCATAAGTTTATTTCACAGGGACAATGCACATCAATAACATTTCTGTAAATGTACCAGAGTACCTGGGCTACATGTCTTTGGACTGTGGGAGAAAACTGGAGTACCCAGAGGGAACCCACACATTCATGGGGAGAACTCCACACAGGGAGGATCCAGGCCAGCCAGGACTCGAACCCAGAACCTCCTTCTTGCGAGGCAACAGTGCTAGCCACCGTGCCACCCCAATCTGATTATCATTCTCCTTAACTGAGCTCAGTCAAGTAAAAATGAGAGTCAAGAGTAAATAATAATATGTCCCAAGAGCTAGACAAATATTAAAAAATGTCATAGACTCTGTGATGCTTCAGAAATGGTCTGAGACAACTTCCAGTAATTGTGAAGGATTTTCCAGAACATTTCCTGATATTGATATCTTCTTAGTGCGTCTAATAAAAGTTTAGATTGGATTAGGATTTTCAAGCATCCTATTGGTTTTAAAAGTAATTTTATTCCTGGAATTCTAGCATTTAAAGAGTGTGCTGTAGTGTTCAAAACAGCAGGTATGAACTGAGACTCTTGTAATTATGTATGGTTATTGATCAAATAAACATTTGCATGTACTTGTCTTTATTCAGACACATTCATGATTACATTAAAAAATCCACTGGTTAAGTTGTTCAGTGGGTTAGACAAAAGTGTACCCAATGAGTTTCAAGATATTGATCTTTATAGAATAGAATAAAATACTTTATTGTCATTGTACAGCAGTACAATGAAATTCAGGTGTGACTCCCTGAGTGATGCTTACAACAGGCTAAAATATAAACACATAATAATAATAGAAATAATCACAATAACAGAATAGAAGAGAGGTTAAAAATATACATCCATAAAAAAAATATATGTACATCCTCACACTTGACATGCCAAACCCAGACATTCAATATGCATATATGTCTGTCTGTTTGAAATAGTGTGAATGGATTGTGCAATTTGTAAAGTGCATAATGCTGATCAGGGCAGGTATTATTATTGCACGTTCAGAATATTATAACAAGGAAGTGTGGGAGTGGCTAATGTCCTGGTTCAGCCGAATGACGGCTCTGGGGAAGAAGCTGTGGATGTGCTGGCGTGAATAGTTCTGTAACACCTCCCAGATGGCAGGGGGGCAAACGGGGTGGCAGGGGTGAGTTGGGTCCTTGGCGATGTTGGTTGCCTTGTGGAGGCAGCAGGTGTTGTAGATGTCCTCCAGGGCATCTATAATGAGTTACATCCCTTCCCACCTCCACCGGGTAGGAGTACACTTGCACAAGGCACATCATCATTTTCAAAGTTGTGCTTCCAGGCAAGTATTCTAGGAGGGAATGAGGTTCCTCCCCTTAACAGCCACATAATCCCTTATTAGGACATACTTTAGGAAACAGGCGTTACATCTGAAGGACTGGTGGTAGCTATCTGTTGCTGGCATGTCACACATTAATATAATCGTATTGTTGGAATTACAGAGCTGGAAAGTAAAAGTCCTCCCCAGTATTTTGCTCCAATCACCTGCATTTGCTAAATAGCACAATTCTTCATTCAGGAGGTAGGACTAATTTGTGAAATCAGCTGGCTGAGTTCATGGGTGGAAGAAAAACATGGCAGTGTTTTTATTTTCTGACCCCTGGAATTTCCACCTCCAGATGGGATCATAGAATTAAGAAAGCACATTATGCCAGATGCAGATGTGAGGAAATAACAGCTGGAAACCAATTTTGTTGCAGTAGTTCAACTTTTACAGAATTCTGTGTAAATTAAACCTACATACGTACATTAGTGTAGGCTACACATACACAGCTCTTACTGCTTCCAGTACATGTCTTACTAATAACACAATTTTGTTATTAGCCACAAAACACCATAAACCATCAGTCTGTTTTATGTATCTCTTGAAGTATGTTCACTAAGTCAAAAAGCTTGAAGACTTAAAGAGCACTAGCGACATATGTGGACTGTGGATCTGTCATCATCAGTAGGCAAGTGGGGGGAAATCATAGCCTAAAATAAATATTTTCTAAAAGGGCTTTTTGTGCTCATATATTTACTGAAAAAATTGTATGACAAGGTTGAATCTGTAAAGATGCCAGTACCAAATACACAGAAATAGTTCAAATTGTGGATATGTAAATTATTATAGCCAAGAAACGTGAATACTCGGGGCCTACCATCGGGAGCCTACGAAGAAAACTCAAAGCAGACAGCGCATCGTATTGGCGTTACGTCATCTTTATGCGACCATTGAAGTATGTCATCAAAACGCTCTCAATTTTTTTCTGAAATAACAATGAATCATTTGCATGGTTTCAGAAATCTTTTTTATAGTCAGGTGTAATATAAATTGTCTCATTTTAGAACATTGATAACTGTATTTACGCCTCAGTTTAATCGATTTTAACCTTGCCGTTTTCTGCGCCAAGGCACTTGACAATGTGTGTTGTGTTCTCTTTTTCGACTAGATAGCATCAATAAATTAGCCAGCTTGCAAGACATCTAACGTTAGTTATGCAAACATGTCGGCGCAGGGGGACTGTGAGTTTTTAGTAAAAAGAGCTCGGGAGCTGGTTACTGATGATCCATGGGCTGCCAAAGCGTGGCTCATTACTGCTCGAACCCTCTACCCCGCAGATTTTAACATACAGGTGAGTTGGGGTTTATGAGTTATTTTGTATTCAACAGCTGAATTAGCTAGCTAACGTTAGCTATCTTAGCAGTGTAAAGTGAGTTCCAACGTAGCGGTCTTCCGACATAGTGATGTCGAACAACAATGCCGAAAACGTGTAACACCGTCTAATCAACCACAGCTAGTAACTGGACAACTGCGATGAGCAAACACAAGTAAAGTTACATCTTTGTGAGGCTAGTGATGCCTGTGTGTTGGTCTCCTCTCAAACGGACACCACTTTGATACTATGCAGGTGCTGGAATGAGCTGCCTGTCAAACGTTTTTTATCCCTCTCTGTCAGTATGAAATGTATACCATCGAGCGCAACGCGGAGAGGACTGCTTCTGCTGGCAGACTGCTCTACGACATGTAAGTTTCAAAAACACAATCTGATTATTTTTTTAAAATACATACATGTATGTATAATTTCATTGAAAAGCTGTGTTGTGATTAAAAATGTATTGACTAATGTTGTGTAACGTTATGTACGTGGCAATAGTTCTCATGCAGTTAGTTGCCATCAGTGAACGTTACCTAAACATCAACGATCATTCCCCTAATTAATTTCGTTAGAAGACAGGACCAGTCCATGAGTAACATACTTCCCCTACATGCACTTGCAGGGATGTGGAATATCCATGTACCTGGTAAAGGTATGTCTTGGGTGCTCAAAGGACATTGGCGTTTGCGTGTTGTCTAGAAACAGGGGCTGTGAGCAGTTTGGAGTGACATTATTAACTATGAGCAGTCTGGCATTTGTCATTCTCACGGTGATACATTTTTTTAATGACATTCATTTAATGGTGTTTCTCTTGGCTGAAACATTTTGTAGGGTAAAAAAATATCTCTACTTTTGATATTGGGGTCACACAGGGGACCAGGCTTAGCAAGGTGTGGTCATTTTTCAGGTGTGGTCAAGTTTGCAGTCGTTTTGCTTCTTTGATCCTCTTGCCCAGAACAAAAAAATTCTGTTGGACAGTGCAGCTTGTAGTTTCTTGAATTTTTTGTGTGCGAAAGACACTTCTCTACTCTGTCCTGCAGGTTTGTGAACTTCCCAGATCAGCCGGCAGTTTGGCGGGAGATCACGGTGATCACTGCAGCTTTGCGGAGCGACTGCCAGGACAAACACGCACAGTTCCTCAGAGGTAGGAGAGAACTACATTTGGGTAACTACATTTCCCAGGATAAATAGAGTTGTCCTCATCTCTCTTCCCCACGGATAAGTTTCCTACTGGATTTCTCTACCCGTTTCTCTCTGCATGGCACCATGTAGACTGATATTTCTGTCTGTGTGAGCTGTTTATGTGCCTGTGTTTGGGTTTGTTTCAGATATTTTTCCCCTGTCGAGTGTGAGTTGTCTGTCTGTCTGTCTGTGAGCTGTTTGAGGCAGTGTCATACCCTGCTCCAGTGTGTCCAGTGTAATATGTCTGTCTGTGGTAATGCTCTGTACCCCTGTGCCTATCCATGTCTGTGGGAAAGTGTTTCTGGTCAGTTTTGAGGCCTTTTCTGGGCATGCTCAGTGTGAGCTGTATGTGACAGTCTCAGGCCGTACTTGAGCCAACCTGTGGTTCTTATCTCTGTCTGTCTGTCTGTCAGGCCTGTTTGAGACCCTGCCTGGGCGTGTTCAGTGTGAGATGCTGCTGAAGGCCACAGAGCAGTGCTTCAACACCCTGGAGAAGGCAGAGATGCTACTGCTGCTGCTGAGACGTTTCCCAGAGTCTGTGGTTCAACACGGGGTCAGTGGCATCCGCTTCAATGGCCCCTTCAGCTTGTGCTATATATGGGCCTTTCTCTTGTCCCTGTTCTTTCATTTGAGCTGAACAGTAGTGCACTTTGGTAAGAACTATACGGTATATGTGGGGAAAGTTAATTTAATCTAGCGTGAATTATTATTTAACTCAATTCAGTGTCCTCACCTCGATAATGCCCCCGTGACTAGGGCTTACAAATAATCTGATTTAGCATCGGCACGACAGGTTTTATCTGTAAGTTTAATTTAAAGTATATTGAAGTATGTATACTAGTATTATTGTATGTACAATAGTGAGCAGTTCTTGTCACAATAAAGAACACAAAATAGTAGAAGTCATTAAAATATACTAAAAGATTTTCTGGGGAGAACCAGAAAGTGGTGAGTAACATGTCCCTTAGCAGATATGCTTATATAATTAAAATTTTCTGATTTGTGTGGTAGTGTTTATGTATAATGCATTTATAGCATAATTGTATTATGCAGTATGTTTATTTAGTGTGTGTGTTACCTAAAGTGGCATTTGAAACAAAGCATTAATTAAAGGGTTAATTAAATGATGGCTCAGTGTTGGATTTCCCTCAGCCGTGTTGAAACGCTCCTGTTCCCGCAGGTGAGTCTAGGAGAGACGCTTCTGGACGCTGAGAGCATCGAGGACCTCGAGTCGCCCGTCAACTGTTTCAGGAAGCTGTTCGGTGAGAGCCCCCAGCCTGAGATGGAGGCCTTTGGCCACAGGGATGTCACTGTTGAGCCTAATTGTAGCAAAATCAGACTTTAAGGAACATCATTATTCCCATAATGCGGTTTTTAGTGCTGTGTATTTGTACGTCATTGTGAGTGAAGGAATTACAGAGTGGTTGTAGCTCCGTGACCTCTGTCACCTTGTCCTCTACCCCACCCCACTGCCCCCTCCCCTCCACAGTGTGTGACGTCCTTCCGCTGATCATCAACAACCCGGACATGCGCCTGCCCGCCAGCCTGCTCTACAAGTACATGCACAAAGCCGCCGAGTTCTACATCGGCTACGTCACACGCGGACCATCCGCCGACAGCGCATTGCAGGGTACGATTACATGCGTGTAGCGCACACAGAGCTCCGACGTGTCAGTGCCGCAGTGCAGTGTCTGTCCACGCTGAGTACCTGGCTGTGTCTGCGGTTTACTCCATTTCCCATGGTCCTACGGGACCTTGAGTGTGCTCGATGGTGAATGTGAAAGACTTAAGATATGAAAGTGCATGGATTATGAACGAGTGCTTGAAGCTGCTGGATTTTCTGTTTTCAGCTAATTTTTTATGAAATAAAACACATGATAAAACCCCTTTTTCCATGGTTATACCCATCCAAAGTGACGTTGAATTTGGTGACACCGAAATTCAGTTTTCCAGAACTGACGAACTTTGATAAACACGCTACAAGCGGGATTTTCATTGTTGTCAATGTCTTGTTAACTTTTTAAGAAAGTGCATTATTAGATAATACATCTTAAGGCCTTCAATTAATTTAGCATTTGTTGTTCTGTAGAAAACCTGCATATTAATGGAGGAGTTTATATCTGTTGTTATTACAAATTAAATTTTTTTGGGGTCACAACTCCTTTGAACAAAGTAGTTTTACCGATTCTGTGTGTAAGCATAATATGTGAACGGGAATGAATAGTTTATTTTCCATGGTGACCGGCTTGCTTGTGTCTCAGTGTTGAAGGCTTTTGGGGTCCCTGTGTTTGGGGGTGCAGGCACTCAGGAGGGCGTGGGCCTGAAGTCCCCCGGCGGCCTGCGGGGGTCACAGCGCTACGTCATCGACGGGCTGACGGAGAAATCCTCCCTGGTGTCTGAGCCCTGGGAGCGGCTGCTGGACATCCTGGCCATCGTAGGGGCGCGCTGCGAGTGGCAGGGGGACAAAGGGAGCCGGTGAGGGGCCGGGCCGGGGAGGGCCGAGCCAGGCTGGAGCAGGCCGGGCTGGAGAGGGCTGAGCCAGGCTGGAGCAGGCCGGGCCTGGGAGGGCCGAGCCAGGCTGGAGCAGGCCGGGCCGGGGAGGGCTGAGCCAGGCTGGAGCAGGCCAGGCCGGGGGCCAGAATAGACCTTTACTAATCTTCATGGGGCTTTACGATTAAGGCCATATTTCTGTGTATGTTTGTATGAGGTATATGGGAATTTACATTTTGGGTTTTACATTATTTTTAAGCCTTTTTTTTTCCCAAGGCTGCTATATAATGTACTAAAAGTTATAGTAATGTTATTATTGAATTAATACTGGAATATGGTGTTTTTTTTGTGTGCGTGTATTTTTATAAATGTGTGTGTTTGTGCGTGCATGTGTGTATCTGTGTGTGTTTCTGTGTATTGTGTGTGTGTGTGTCTTTGTGTTGTGTGTATGTGCGTGCGTGTTTGTGTGTGTGTGTATGTGTGTTGTGTGTATGTGTGTGTGTGTGTGTGTCTGTGTGCATGTGCGTGTTTGTGTGTTTGTGTGTATTGTCGCGTGCGTGCGTGTTCATGCGTTAAGGAGCTATGTGGAGATCCTGCAGCGGATGAAGGAGTTGTGTCATTACCTGCCCAGCCTGGAGGGGGGAGACACTTTCCTGCTGCCGCAGCCAGGTGGTCACCTGCAGCACCCTGGTGCTGTTTCACAGCGCGTACCTGTACATCAGCGCTGTTCAGCCTGCGCTCTTCCAGGGTGAGCAACATAAGTGGGGAAAAAACAACATTAATGTCCTTTAACATCCAGAACTTTACCTGTGTAGGCAATTTCATTGGTTCATTTCCTCACTTGAAGTAAAACAAAAAAAAAACCTGTCTTGTACTGTACTTTCACTATCTTAGCAAGAAGAAGGAATAATAATAATACAGCTAGTTGATAATAATAGCTAATATTTCCTGTTCACTTTTGCTACAGTGCCACCCAAAATAAGCAGTACAGGTAATGCGTGAGCGCGGAACATCGCTAATTACCTGTCCTGCGTATTTTATGCAGCCTTGCTCACCTGTTCTGCAGTGTTAGTGTTGTTTTTGGGTGTTCCTCCCTCAGCCCACAACACCCCCGGAGCAGTGCCCCTGGATCATGCTGGAGGACCTGGCCTCTGTGTACAGTGAGGCCGAGCTGGAGAGGGGCTCCAACAAACACGCCCACAAGAAACGCAAGCTAGCAGACGGCAGGGAGAAGACCATGGTGAGGGTTAGCACACACACACACACACACACACACACACACACACACCACAGAGGAGATGCACACACACACACACACAAACATACAGGATACACATGCATACACACACAAGCACAGACCTGTATGAGTGTAATTCCATTCTCAGCCAACAGAGGGCGCTGCAGTGAAGTGACGGACGTGCAGCTGCGGTAGAGCATTCCTAATTGCTGTGTAAAGTGGGGGGAGACGGTAAAATTAGATGGTAAATAGAGTAGAACATAGGGGAATGGGAAGTTCATTCCACCACTGAGGAGCTAGGGTGGAAAAGCTCCACAGTCGGGACGAGCGAGAGCCGTTGACACGGAGGGGGGGAAGTGCGAGTCGCCCTGCTGTAGAAGAGCGAAGTGGTCGAGCAGGAACATAGTTCTGGATTAAGTCCTGCAGGTAGGCGGGGCCTGTCCTATTGGCTGCAGTGTAGGCCAGGGTCAGAACTTTGAACCTGATCCTGGCTGCAACTGGCAGGATCAGAGCAGCAGTGTTCCCTATGGAAAGTGAACCTACACCATTCTGCTTACAAGCCCATTGTCATAACTGCTATGCCACACTGCCTCTAGTGTTTTTAGCCGTCACCCTTTATACTTGTGTGTGTGTGTGTGTGTGTGTGTGTGTGTGTGTGTGTGTGTGTGTGTGTGTGTGTGTGTGTGTGTGTGTGTGAGAGAGAGTGTGTGAGAGTGTGAGAGAGTGAGAATGTCTGAGACGACATATGCCGATCTTTGTGCCGTGAAACTCCTGAAGCGTGCCTCATTGTGAATGCTTGTGTGAAAAACCTGTTTTCCATGCATTGTGGGGACCCCTTTATCCAGCACTATTTTATCTACTGTCTGATTTTACTCCTTAACTGTTCTCGAGTGTGTTTCTCATTTAAATACGTGTTGTGTATAAATGCAGGTATGCACACACTTGGACACAGCCTGTGTCAGTGCTCTCTATTGGGGAGTTTATTTTTAACCCGGTCTTGTCTGTGTTGACTCATGTTAATAACTATATGTATGTTATTTGTGTTATGTGTGTGTGTGTGTGTGTGTGTGTGTGCGTGTGTGTGTCTGTTTGTCTGTTTGTCTGTGCGTCCCAGAGCTCCGATGACGAGGACGTGAGTGGGAAGGGTCGCGGACGCCACATTCTGGTCAGCAAGGCGGAGATGCCGGGGTGGGCGGACATGCTGGACAGCTTCCGCACGGCGAGAGAGAGCTGGGACCTGCTGCACTCACACGAGGCTCTGGAGACAGGTGGGGTTCACCCATACTGTAACTCACATACTACTCATACTACCATACTACCACTGATACTGCCCTACTCATACTACCATACTACCACTGATACTGAAATACTGGTACTGCTGAAGTACTACTGATACTGCCCTACTCATACTACCATACTACTACTGATACTGCTCTACTCATACTACTGCCCTACTCATACTACCATACTACTACTGATACTGCCCTACTCATACTACCATACTACTACTGATACTGCTCTACTCATACTACCATACTACTACTGATACTGCCCTACTCATACTACCATACTTACTGATACTGCCCTACTCATGCTACCATACTACTATTGATGCTGCTGTACTCATACTACCATAATACGACTGATACTGTAATACAGCCAGTGATACTCTTTCATTGGCTGCGATACTAAATACTGCCTAAACACTCTAAACCTCTTTGGTTTGTTTCATTTGAGTTCATTTGAATTTCTGGCCAGTTTACCAGAGATTGTCCATTCTTGATTTGACTCTGTTCCTCCTGAGTCAAAAATGGTTTTAGCTTAGAGAAGCCACAGTCACATTAAAATTACATTGCAAGAGTTACCACCTGCCTGAAAATGACTTTTAAAAAGTGCCTTGGCCAGTTGATCTGCGTGGTTTATTTCCTCATGTGTGACGTGCACGCGTGTGTAGCTTTAGGCTCATCAGCTCTTTTTTCCAGAGTTCAATAGGATCTGTGCCTCCTGGAAGACTGACAGCTGGCTGTGGCTCAGGATCTTCCTCACGGACATGATAATCTACCAGGTAACGCTGGGGTACCCCCCCTCCCCAACTTCAGCCCTCCCTCTGTCTGCCATCCCCATCTCTCTCTATCCTTCCCTCCTTCATCTTTCCCTACACCATCACTATCTCTCCACCTTCACTCTGTCCCCCCACAATCCCCTTCTCCCTCCGCCATCGTCCCCTCCACCGTCCTTCTGCCCTCCATCCTAGTCTCTATTACCCCCCCCCCCCTCTCCCTCCCTCCCTCCACAAACTCTTCTTCGGCGGTTTAGAAGATGCAGTGCATCCTCCTCATTGGGCCCTGACCGGGAGAATAGTTCGGCAGGTTACTGGACTGTTCCAGGGTCAGTGTCAATAAGCAGATGCTGTGTTATTGTATGGGTTTAGGTGATCTGATGTGGTGGTGTGCTGTTCCAGGGTCAGTGTTAGGTGGCAGATGCTGTATTATTGTATGAGTTTAGGTGAATCTGACGGGGTGGTGTACTGTTCCAGGGTCAGTGTCAATAAGCAGATGCTGTATTATTGTATGAGTTTAGGTGAATCTGACGGGGTGGTGTACTGTTCCAGGGTCAGTGTCAATAAGCAGATGCTGTATTATGTATGAGTTTAGGTGAATCTGAGGGGGTGGTATACTGTTCCAGGGTCAGTGTAAGAAAGCACATGCTGTATTATTGTATGAGTTTAGGTGATATAGAGTATTCTGGGGTCAATTGTAACACAAAACCAATTTTAACAAAAAACAGTCTTTGTTAAAAATAAAAAAAAGCAGAGAATGGGGCATCAGTTGGTCTTTGGGCACACAGAGAGGGAACATCACTGCACATGTGCAGAGTGAGAATCTCAGCTCTAGCTTGTTTCAGATTGGTGCAATTTTATGGTGTTGCAATTGCCCCCCGTTACAATTGCCCCCAGAATACTCTACTGTTCCAGGGTCAGTGTTAATAAGCAGATGCAGTATTATTGTATGAGTTTAGGTGAATCTAACGGGGTGGTATACTGTTCCAGGGTCAGTACAGGAAGGCTCTGAGCAGTCTGCACCAGCTGGCCTCCTTCCAGCCCCCCCAGCAGGTGCAGATGGGCTCTCAGGGCAGTCTGGGAGCACCAGCGTGCTCTCATCCAGCTCGCCTCCTGCCACTACGCCCTGGGAGAGTACCGCGTGAGTAACTCTCATTTCTCTCTTAAAATCTTAGGCCCAATAAAAACCCTGACATGACAAAATGACACCACTTCCCCTTTTCTTTCTCTGAGATTTGTTGCACTTCTACATTATTATTATTTTTTTGCACGGCTTTCCATTGACTGTCTCTGTATGTGTGCTTGCATCACAAGATGCACTGTGTGAGTAAATTTGTGGTTTATAAACCAGGCGCTTTCATGTGTGCGCTAGAGATGATCCGACTGGAAAAAACCTTTGAAACATTTTCAGAAAGTAAACTGTTTTCATACCAGTTGGCAGGGTTTCTTTAGGCTCAGCATGGTTGTCTATGGAGGTTGAATGTGGGCGCGTCCCTGAGCTTTCAGTTCAAGGGCACCACAAACAAAGCATCCTTTCAGGCGTAATTAAGATCCTCGTGGATTTTTGGGATTGTATAGAGCTGATAAACGAAGCACATGTAAAGAATCTGAAAGATAAATCTAATGAATTATTTTTAATAAATTCACTTAGCGCAGAGTGACTCCGAACAAGTTCCATTTTGAACGTGACCTGAAGGGTCTTACCGTACAGAACTGTAAAAAGTGAGCCGCCATGTTGAGAGCCAGCTCAGGCCACGCCCCCCTCTGTATTTAAAATAGAATGGAATAGAATAACTTTTATTTTCCTGTGAGGGAACTTCAGTTGTAGTTACCAGCAATAAAAAAAGGCATAGACAGACAGACGTGTATTTCTCTTGCTGTTGCCTGCTCATGTTTTAATGTGTTTTTCCTGCAACACCTGTCAACACCAGCGTGTGTTTGTGTGCCTGCCTGCCTGCCTGCCTGTCTGTCTGTCTGTCTGTGTCTGTGTCCGTACGTGTGTTTGTGTGTGTCTGTGTGTGTCTGTGCATGTCTGTGTGTGTGTGTGTGCGTCTGTGCGTGCGTGCGTGCAATGTATGTGTGTGTGTGTGTGTGTGTGTGTGTCTGTGTCTGTGCATGCGTGCATGTATGTGTCTGTGCGTGTGTGTGCGCGCGCATGTGTGTGTGTGTGTGTGTGTGTGTGTGTGTGTGTGTTTGTATTGTATATTCCTCAGCTGGCATGTGAGAAGGTTCTGGAAGTGGTGGGTGGGCTGGTGCCCCAGGCTCCGAGCCCAGGCAAGACGAGCGAAGAAGTTACCAGGACCAGGACCAAATTTGGGAAAGGTGCGCTCCTTCTCCTGCTGGGGCGTGGCGTGGCTTTGGGGCTGGAGGCGTGGCTTTGGGGATGGAGGCGTGGCTTTGGGGATGGAGGCGTGGCTTTGGGGCTGGAGGCGTGGCTTCGGGGCTGGAGGCGTGGCTTTGGGGCTGGAGGCGTGGCAATGGTTTTTCCACGACACTAATATTTCTCTCCAATTTCATTTTTATTCAGTTGATTTTTTGTCAATTGATTTTATTTATTTATTGATTCCTGTTTGGTTGTGCTCACAGTATTTACTAAAGTTTTGGCTCAAAAGATAAAGGGAATGGCACTGTTTCTGTTCTGGGTCTGTGTCTGTGGGCGTTTGTAACATTACATTACATGCATTTAGCAGACGCTCTTATCCAGAGCGACTTACACAACGTTTTAGCATTGTTTTTACATATACCCATTTATACAGCTGGATATATACTGAAGCGATTCAGGTTAAGTACCTTGTTCAAGAGTACAACGGCAGTGTCCTACCTGGGAATCAAACCTGTAACCTTTCCGTTACAAGGCCGATTCCTTAATAATTATACAACACTGCGGTCGTATACGTTACAGGCGCTGACCTACGACTGCTGCCCTGCACCAGCAAGACCATCATGCCCTTCTGTCTGCAGCTGCTGCTGGCCTGCTTCAAGGTACGTCCCCACGGGCCCATATCTGGGGGGGTTAGAGGGGGTTAGAGGGGGTCAGAGGGGGGTAGGGGAGTCAGAGCAGAGAGCCCAGAAGCACCAGGGCCAAGGAAACGGATCTAAAGTCAGGGGCCAGACCGCCGCGTCGATTTCCTGCGCTTCGTTAACGAGCCGGTTTCTCGTCACGACCCCCCAACCCGAACCGAGGGTGAAGTGGCCTTTTACCTCAGGGCTAATAAGCCAACTGTGGCTTAAACAAGCCCAGGGTCCTCCGGTCACCATTGCAGCCGTATTCTAGTAACCCAGTCCCACAGGTTTTCCAGGCAACCCCAGTTGTGATCAGTGAGAGATACCCTTCTCCACTGATGTGGAGTGTTATTTAAGGATTTAATGCTCCTGGGCAGATGGGAATTGAGCGTTCGATTTGTTTTGGCTTTTGGTGTCAAATAATGATGACAGCAGATGCCCGATGACAGGAACACAATCTCAAAAATACCTCAGGTTGTGGGCAGTGTCATTTGCAATCCTTGTCGCCTGATGAAATGTATAACCAGAGAAGAGTAATCTTTTGAAATTTCACAAAAGCAATTTTGCTTGGCTGAGTGATTGTTTTGTTGAATTATATTTAGTGGAATGGCTTCTACCCCAGCATTGGTTATAGAATGTATTAGCTCATGTTTTGGCACCTAGCAACTGCACATTTTACCTTGTAATATGCCCTGTTTTATGGTGCTCACTTCAATCTCTCTTCAAATATGAATTAGCTCCGGGCCTTCACTGAGAACAGGGATGACCTGGCCCTGGGTCATGTGATCGTCCTCCTGCAGCATGATTGGCCGCAGGGCGAGGCGCTGTTCCTGAAAACGGTGGATAAGATCTGTCAGCAAGGCAGCTTCCAATATGAAAACTTCTTCAACTATGTCACCAGTATCCTTTCATTTGAAATTATGGTGTACGATGCATTTGTCACTAACCAATCGGATGAGTCCGTGCTGGCCCTGTCTCATCTCCTTCCGAACGGTCACATCGACCCACACCCCTTTGGTTCAAAAACTGATCTTTGGATTGGACCTTCTTGGTGAAATTCAGCAAGGGGGCGCGTGGCTTGGTGATGTGTGCACTGTCCCTTCTTCCTGAACCTACCTGTGCAGACATAGACATGCTGGAGGAATTTGCGTACCTGCGAACCACAGAGGGCGGCAAGGTGCAGCTGGAGCTGCTACCCAATCAGGGCATACTCATCAAGTAAGCTCCTCCCACCTCTGAACGCACATGCACTCACGCACGCACGCACACGCACACACACTCACTGACACACATACACACACACACACACATACGCATGCACACGCACACACACACACACACACTCGCACGCACACACACCCACCCACATATGCATGCACTCACTCACAAATACTCTCTCACACACACACGCACAGACACACACACACTCACACTCGTATGCACACACAAATACACACACACACACACACACACACACACACGCACATACTCACTGGTATTGGAGGAGAGGGGAAACAATGGGAAATAGGTGTGCATAATAGCTGAGTTCAGTGTTTAGGCACAGCCGGTTACTCACGTGCTCTGGGGTCTCATGTAGAAACATGTCTACATGGTGTCTCTGATGGGCTGGTGTCCTTCTCCCCAGTAAAGACAATTCCTTCACTATACTGTTGGCTAAATGGGGAAAGACAATAAGGAGAGCTGCCAAAGCCGAACAGTGTCTGTTCCGGCTACTGTTTAAGTGTATTTTACTCTTATTGGACAGTTAATGACCCAATCAGGTTACTGGCACGCTCAGCGAGGAACAGCTAAGGATCCGTTAACTAAAGCAGGCCTGTTTCAAAATAAGAGCTTTTACATTTAAAATGGTGGATTAGATTTGATTCTCCAGTGAGAAAAAAAAAAAAAAGGGTAACCGTTGAATATATTTTTCTTTTTTTTTTCTTTTGGAGGTTCAGTAACGTAATGAAGGATTATATGTACATACATTTGTAGAATAATGCACATAGCTCTCAATTGGCAAAGTTTCAGAAGCTGTTGCTCAACTTAATTTCCTGTTAAACGGCCTGATCTGCCTGCTGCCAGGCAAGTCACGGCACGGAGTTCCAGTTTCATGACCGATTACATTTGTACAGGCCTGTGATACTGTAACAGTCGGCAAGGAGAAGGCTTGCACATTCGGTGAAGGAAAAGATCTCCCCAATATAGCACTGGAGCTAGCCGCCGACTAGTGACCCAATAACAATGGAGAGCCTGCACTTAAGTGTCAGTCATTGCGAGCTGGTAGTGGATAGGGCCCATCGGCCTGCTGTTCTGAGGGGGGTAGGTTTTATGGTCCTTTTTGGGTACTAATAAAGCGCACACAGGTCCTGTTTTTTAGCTTTGCCCTCCTCTGGTGCCCTCTCATTGGCTTCTAAGCTGGCTTGACCTCTGACCTTGAGGGAGGGTTACACGTTGCTTGTGGGAGCTGAATGATGGTGTTTGCTGTCTCTAGGAACCCCAGCCCTGCCCTGGGGTTGGTATCCCAGGAGTTTAATACCCTGCTGCTTCCAGGGGTGCAGTCCGCTGACAGGTACCCCCCCCCCCCCACCAATCCCCCACCCCACCCAATTCCATTCAGCCTGGTCATTCACTTGCTGTTTCCCCAGTTGGTTTTTTAATCTTTTTTTAATGCATTTTACTTTTCATTATAATTCAGTTGCATTGTACTGTATGCACATTTTTGTTACTATATTGTGATGTATCCAGTCCGTTTTGGTTTTAATTTTTCATTATTTATCTTCCCATTTTTCTCGAGTGGGACGTTCTTGCCCTTAGTTTTGATTTTTGACGCCCCCTCCCCTTGTACCGAGTTCCCAAAACTGGCTATCCAGCTGTCCGGTGGACAAAATGAGGGAATGTCTGTATCTGACAGTGTTTCCTTACCTGGCCATACCCTGCACTCTCATTGGCCGGGTTAGTCTGCCCTGATTGGCTGAAATTTGCCCACTCTTAACCTTGCTTCCAGCTGATTGGCTGGAGTTCTCCTTCTCTATACCTTGTTTCCACCTGAGCCGTTATTCCTGCATGCGCCGTGTTTATGCTATTATTGAGTTGGGGGGGAAACGCACTAGAGGTTAGTGCAGTCACTGCTGCAGCCAGTGACACAGGCCAGAGGGAATGGTAAGGCCAACAGCCAATAGGAGTCTCGATGGGGGGAGGTTGACGGGGTACTCCTCACCATTGCGTCTGCCGTCTGTCTGCGCAGCCGCGTCAGCAGTGCAGCCCTCTGGCCCACTGACTGCGCAGCTCAACTGGCGTACTGCGGGGAGAGAGGAAACGGAGGCTTTTACCGCGCGTCTCCGTGGATACGCCTGCATATGCGGGCCCTCTGTAATCGACAGAGGGTGTTGTAGCGATGGAACACACACGTGCGTGCACACGCACACACTCTCCCACACGCTAAATTGATGAAATCTCTTGCATTCTATTACCTTGCAATAAAAAGTGATAGGCAATGTTCTCATCTCTTTAAGGCAGCACAGATAAGGGCTTATGTAACAGTGAGATGATAATGTGGAATTCTCCCAGACACCAGACGAAAAACACCGTGGCTACGTCTGTTTATTTACTATTTAAATTTAAATCTCCCTTCTTTGGGCACATTTCTCTTAATGTTTTTTTCCTTCAGTGTGTTATGAAAAATACTGTGATTTCTGCTTTTTTTTAATGGAAAGCAGACTGCCTGTCCTCAGTATCTATATATATTTTACTTTTATTCAGACCGGAGGAAAGCAGAGAGGGCTATAGACAGAGAAGTATCACAGTGCAGAGAGTGCCATGGCAGGGAATCAAACCCCCAGCTGCTCAGTGGGGATTAGTATCGGGGTTGACAAGTGGCTGCCGTACAGACTGCGCCACACAGTCTCCCGTGATTTGTGCTTTTAAAGAAACGACAACAAAAATTATTTTTTGCTTAAATGCAACAAAATATTTGACCATCCTTTTAGGCAGATTTGCATTGCAGAACTCAACATTCTGACGTAAGTTATAACAACTAATGTTGTTGTCTTAATAAAAAGAAAAAAAACAAAAACTTTCAAATCTGTGTGGACTTAATAGGGAAGCTGTTCTCCCGGGCCAGTCAGCATTGAGCTGGAACTGGTAATTGAGAGAGGAGGTGCACGAGCACACAAGCAGGCCCCCAGTCCAGCCCCTGCCTGTCCATGCGGTCTCCATTCCTCTCACCTTCCTCTTCTGCTATCCCTCTTCCTGTCATCCAGTGCAAAGCGATCCTCCCTGCATGACTTCCGTGTCCTCACAAATGGCCTTTTTTCTCTGTGTGTGTGCGCGTGCGTGTGCACGTCTGCGCGCGTGTATGTGTGCGTGTCTGCGTGTCTGTGCGTGTGTGTGCGTGCACGCGCGTGTGTGTGTGCGTTTGCTGTATTCTAAGCAAAAACCTTTTCACAAAGTAGATAAAAATGTTTGAATGCTATAGTCACCACACTCAGATGAGGGTTGATTGTGGTTGTGTAGAGTCAGGTGACATAAACTAGATGCACAAGACTCTGGTAACAGGAACTTTCTGCATAACGTTGCACATCAATGGCCACAATGTGGGTAACTGATTTAATTATCCGCTCACATGACCTTACGTAAACAAGCCAGTTGTTCTGTGTTTGTGATCAAAATTTGTGAATTATTTTGGTCAATGTGACCTCTCCCCTCTGGGTGATTTTGTGTGTAGTGTCATTATCCAGTCTGGCCTTATGAAATAAACACTTGATTTAGACAAAGCAAATGATCCGATTAATTTGACCGCTGGTCAGACAGGTCCTTGCCCTCCAGATATTGAGTCTCACCCCCCCGATAATTTCCTGAAACGCCCTTTGACTGTCAACTGTCACACGTGCTCCACTGTGTTGGATGACGGTGGGATCTCAACATCAGGAAATCCTGCAGTACAGAAACGTTCTCGTGCCACAAGTCCTCATGCTTTCTTCCTCTTCCTCCTCCTCCTCCTCATCCTCCAGGCACCACACGGTGACCCGTGGCATCACCAAGGGAGTGAAGGAAGACTTTCGGCTGGCCATGGAGAGACAGGTGTCTCGCTGTGGCGAGAACCTGCTGACCGTGTTGCATCGGTTCTGTATCAACGAGAAAATCATCCTGGTTCAGTCGCTTCCTTGACGACACATCTCCTGACCCCTGACCTCTCGCGCTATAAAAGAATAACTGAGCTGAATCACAGATTCTTTAGACTACGGATACTCAGCTCCTAATCAGCTCCTACTCAACTCAGCTCACTCCTCAACTATAGGAGGTTATTGTAGGCGGCGGGAGTTTCTAGCGCGATATAAAAGTTAATAATTTTTTACAACCTTTTTCACTTGTTCACCCACTAAATGTATTTAAGGACGATGAATTAGATTGTATTGCTTTGGCTTCAGTGGTAGGGGGATAGGACTTCTAATGTTAACAATATGGAGCTGAGTATCTGGTGTATGTGTAGAATCTATGGTTTAATGTAACAGTGCTGACCAAAGATAGGGCAGCCCAGGTCAATTTATTTTTATATGTTGTAGTTATAGTTCCTAGATATACTGAGATTTAAAAAAATTATGTGATAAAAAAAACTTAATGGCACCTGACTGTTGTTTTTTTTCTGGCGTTAAATACTTAAGCACTCAAAATTGACTCCGATCTCATCAGATAAATATATTATTATAATATATTATCTTATACAGTGGTGTGATTGTCCTCTTACACCTCTCTCACCAAACTATTGGCTGGATAATGTTTCCATGAGAGTCAGCATATATGGCCTTGTGACTGATAGCATCCATACCCTTCATTGAGGTTCATGGTTGCATTGTTGGTGTTATGATTGATTCTCAGTATATTTTTTGCTGCATATTTGTATTGAATTCCGTAGATGGGTATTTTTCACCAGAAATATTAAGTGTTAGTTTTAGATTGACTTACAGATTGCAAAAACCAACTCCCTAGCAAGGTGCTACCAACCATAGTTGTCCAATGTCAAGTCAGAAATGTTTTGAAATGTGTTTGACTGTTGTGAAAACTGTTCTTTTGAGAATTACACAAGCAGTCTTTGAAGTGATTACTGACAGTTGGTTTATGCCTGCCAGTTTTACCTTTGTTATCTTCGTTGCATCTTTAATGAAGTCAAACTGTACAATACATGTGTGTGCGTCTCATTTGTGGAACCATATTGTGCAAATAATGTGCTGGCTAAAGGCAGATACAGCCGCATTCCTTTGATGTTCTTGGTCCAGTGTTACAAGGTGGGAAGCGGTTGATCTAGAAAATGTTTATATAATTTATGAACATTAAAGGAATATTAGTCCCTACCGATATGTTAGCTCTTCAGGTTCGGCGAAGGGGTAAACTCCGCCCACGCGTGGCTTGTAAATTGATGTAGGAAGTAACCTAGCCGTGAACTACGCCCACAGAACTGTGACCGCGCCCACGGACTAATTCATCTCTGCACGGGAAGAGCGCGCAGCACCATATTTATCTGGCTGTAGGTGTTCTGCATGGACGTACCTATTCTGTAGTTACATATTACTTTTTACTAAGAAGGAAGGTGCTGAACAAAGGGAAGAAACATGGACAATAACATCGCGACCACAAGGGACATCAAATTAAGTGACGCCATCAAACAGTGGTTGCAGTTCGACAAGGTGACGTAAGCATGGCTAGCTCGCTGTCATGTTATCTGGCGAGCTAACGTTAGCTTTTTATTTTTTTTTTATTTTTAAAGACAAGGGGTCTTATTTAACCTCCATATCTATAACATTCACAAATCGCGAATAGTAGAAGAGCTAGAACTAGCTTAGCAATTAAATTTAAATCCACCTGGCTCACCAGGTCCCATATTGTTCTAGAAGCTGTTGCATTGACAGCCGTGCTACCGCGCAGACCATTTTAGCTTAAATTACTCGACAGTGGGATTTGTTTGGAAAACAATGGAATATGCATTGTTATCGGCACATAACGTTAATTCGGCTAACAAGTGTGTAACGTCTGGTGGTTACCTTGACGTTTTGAGATAACGTAAACTCGGAAATGAATGATGTTCACAAATCGAAAATGATCTTGGTGCTGTAACTTTCTGTTTTGCCTACCGTTGCCTAACTTGGTAGCTAGCTTGACACAGTCGCTACAGAAGGTACAAAACTGATGGTAATTATCTTACAAGCGAAGCTAACATTGGCTACTAGTTCAGTTTATTCGCCTACACGCAGTAACGTCACTGAACAGACTGAACAGCTAGTTAGTGTTAATGGTGTTGTGAAACAAAACGAAGCAAAACATCTTCCTTCCTTGGCAACTCAGTCTATAATGCAGCATTTTAAGGTGTCCAAAAACCGCGAGTTTCCAGCAGCATAGGCTAGTTCACGTTTTAATTCGGAGAAGTAGGCCTACTGCAAATAAATTAAGCTTTAAAAAAAATTACATTTGGTATGAGACAAAGCGTCAGTTTTTTTTTGTGTGTTGACTGCATTAAACGCTGTAAGAGTGCCCACGAAACTCCTTATTCTTGGCGTTGTGGCACCAGGCATTGTGCATGTTTACTGTATTTGGAGAGGTGAAGGGCAGGACCTTTGGGCTATTTGGTTTTTCTGACCATCAGGTTTTCATTGGGCCTAAGTTGCCTTATTGGCTTTTATTTAAAATAAGATCTTACTTTGTTCAAATTGTTTGTTAATTATGTGCAGGGTTTGACTCCCTCTGCTCTTACCTGTACCCAGTAGCCTACTAACTGCACACTTTGTCCCTATTTTTCATGAATCCAGAATGTGCCAAAATGCTAAAAAATGTCACGTTACCTGTCATAACGTAAGTGTTCACCTTAAGGGGCATTGGGTCGCGATGCTGCCACTTAAGCAGAAGTAACAGGAGCGCAGTAAATTTCAAGTTAAACTCGATTAGCCTCATGAAAAATGAATGACACACACACATGCTAGGGGGCGGAAGAGTTTGACCTATGGGGGAGTACCACACTCTCCCACCTCATCAGTCATCAGCGTTCACATGATCAGGAGTTAACTGAAGCTATGCAGGTCCAGATCTCCAGCACGTGGAGGTGAGCGAAGCCAGCTGATTGTCAGTGGAAGGGAAATACGGGCCGGATGGTGGGGTCACTCGGGTGGAGTGTTGTTTCGGTCCTTGTGACGGAATTGCCTTATTTCATCCATTCCTGAGTAAAATGCAGGCCTGTTCACACATTATGGGCAAACCGCTGTGTATTCATGGCTCATAGTAGAATGGCGACACCGTAACCAGCTCACAACATGGCATAAATACGTTGTTTTAATGGCAGTTTAGCGATGACCATTGCTTTGATCAGTTTAGCTGTATGGATTTGTGTTATTTAATGTGGTCACTGTGAAATCAACATTGTTTTGGCAAAATCATCTCGAATTTTCATGAAATTTGTACCATGCTGGAGGATTCTTTTTGATTTCTACAGCATTTTTGGGATATGAGAAATTCGGCAATAAGGGAAATTCTGGGAATTGCATACGCTTTACACGTGCCTATTCATAATTTTTATGAGGTTTGTTAGACCCCGACGATCCTGGTAATTATGCTGTTTGTTTTCAAACAAAGGTCCCATGTCATGTCCTGTGCTTAAGTCTTGGTGTTCAGAGTATTATACCGCAAAATGAAAATGGCCAATGTAATTGTCATGTTGTGTGAAAATGTTCCTGTCCTGCTGTTGTCGACATTCTCATGAGAGGTACTGTTGTGACTGTTTTACTGTAGAACCCCAAGACTCTGGAGGCTGTACAGGAAATGGTGAAGGCGGGGTCAGAGAAAGAGCTGCAGAGGTGTTTCGGGTCCCGGATGGAGTTTGGGACGGCCGGCCTGAGGGCCGCCATGGGCCCTGGTATCTCCTGCATGAACGACCTCACCATCATCCAGACCACTCAGGTGAGGAGGGGGCGTGGCGCACACCTGCACGGCTGCACCTGATGTGGCTAAACCATGTGGTGGGAAGAGCAAAGTGCCCCGCCAGGCTGCCATGGTAACGCAGCAGCTCTAGTGTGGTGACTGCGCTGCTTTAGAGCGTGATGCGGTTGCTTGAGCATGGTTGTGTAATGCGCTTCAGCCCTGCAGCAGCGCCATGCCCCTGTCGCAACGTGACGACACAAACATGCAGTCTAGTCTGCATTGCCAAAATAAACTATTTGTATCCTGTCAGTTTTTTATTTATTTGTTCCTTTATTTAGATTAGACTTTACTAAACAATCTAAAGAAATCTAGAGTGCCTGCCTGGCCAGGCTCATATTACTGTAAGGACCTGAGGTATCCATATTGTTCAGGGTGGGGAGGGTGTACATGGTACCTGTGCTATATATGATGTAACCGTGCTCTCCTCTCAGGGATTGTGTAAGCACCTGGAGCACAGCTTCCCGGACTTGAAGGAGAGGGGCGTGGTGATCGGGTTCGATGCGCGCGCCCACCCTGACAGCGGGGGAAGCAGTAAACGGTTTGCCAGCCTCGCCACCGCAGTGCTGATAAGCCACGGAGTCCCCGTGTACCTCTTCGGTGACATCACTCCCACGCCGTTTGTGGTACGCCCCTACTTTGAATTTTTTGCGTTGAAGTATTTGCACGCTAACCAGCTGAACACCTTGAAACAAGTTTAGTCCTTTTATTCTGCCGTAGACCTGACAATTTTTTATTTATTTTTTTTGCATTTCAGATAATCATTTACTTAAATTGTTCAGGGAACTATTGTAAACTTTGAAAAACAGGAAACAGGATTTGAAACAGGAAACAGGATTAATGTCACAACCCAAAGCTTATTACGGCATACATGATCAGTACGTTTGGGCAGAATTTGTACACCCACACAATTCTGTATTTATCTTATGTCTGGGTGAAGGTTGTATTTGGAGACGCCAAGATCCGCAGACTTTTATTGTGTGGCATTTAAACGGGTCTGGGAAGTATTGTGACTTGTGATGATGCGCTGCTCAAAAGCTCACCCATATTCCAAATCATATTGCCTAAAAAAGAATGAAAGGAATAGGAAAGTAACTAGTCTGGTAAGATAATGAAATTATCATTATTGATAACAAAAAGGCCTAATTATTCAAGACACCACTGATATTAGGAAATTAGCCTACATCATATTTGACTGCAATCATGTGCAAGGACATGAGCTAGATACTCTTGCAATATGAATCAAATACTCGCATCCAGTATCTTTTTGAAAATGGCACTGCAGGCAAAATACGTAAAAATACTCATCATTGTCCATATGAAATTATAACCTGTCATCAAAGATGGGTAGCCATCAGTTCAGGCAAAAACTCCAGGCAAACAGAGATGGCACTCTGAGCTGCAGATTACATAAGACAGTGCAGCCAAAGGCTAATAGCGGGTATCTGGGGGTTTTCACAAATCATCAACTTTCTCCACTCTGCTCAAACCGTCCGTTTCTTCTGGTAGTTTACTGCTCCTAGATTGAAAATCTATCACTTGGTTTGGGTAAATGTAGTAAAAAAAGGCAATTATAACAATATAAGGATGTGATTTATGTGCTCTAGAGGTCAGACATCATCATATGCGTTCTATTTTCAGATTATATATGTATATGTATATATATAAAAAACTGAAATATCATGTTGAATATTTTTCACTTGGTAGTTCCAAAGCGTCTGTTATATTTGGACATGCTCAGCCCCCTCTCTCTCCCCTTAGTACCGTTCTGCCCCACAGCATTGGTATGTGTCCCTTGTGTCAAGTGTTCTCAGCCAATCTGCACTCTGGGCTCAACCCGTGCACCAATCAGAGGAGGAGCATTCGTTGGCCATGTGCTGCTCGCATGGGCGTGCACACAGTGTGCACATGGACAGGGCTGCTATTGCTCTGTTGGCTGAGCGTAGGGCTTCGTTTTTGAAGCTCACTTCCTGGTCTTGTTGCGAGCGTTGCTCATAGGCGTTGCTCTCTGGCTCCAGTACGGCTGGCCCAGTGTAGGTCTTTCAGGCCCGTTTTTCAATGCAAGTCAATGGTACCAAATGCGTTAATAGACGCAAAAGTCAGTAGATTTTTCTCACCAGAGCATGCAGTCGCAATAGTGCTTTTTCTTCTCTAATGTCTCCCCATGTGCCAATTTGTTAAGTTATTGTGTCGTTTGTACACTGCTTAAACATTTTTTGTGGACCAATCCTTGGCAGTTTGCGGCACGTCCGAGGCTCTCCCTACTGCGCACTCTTTTTGTACAACATGGCCGTATTAAAACGGTTTTTACGAGCCCGTGGGAAGGCAAACAGTGACTTTGTCCATATTCTTTTATGGTCTATATGGCTCAGATGTGCTTTGTCTCCAATGCGATGGTGCTGTTTAAATGCACAGGGTGGAACAAGGGCTCCTTCAGCCCACCCCACCGTCACACTCAACGGTTCACAGGTAACTGTGGATCTACTAACACTGAGACCATGCGAAAGGTATAATGCGGAGGTCAAAGGGAATACATGTTGAGGATTGCACGGTCATATTTATTACAATTCCCATTGACAGCCAGCTTGGCATTAATCAGCTGGATGCAAATGGAGTAATTGAGTGCATTTTCTTGTTGGTAAAGCTATTAAGAGGAGTCCCTGATCATGGTTCACCCGTGTTAAATTAATCCTCAATTGAAAATAATCACGACTCCAGTAGTAGCATCACTAAATGAATAGCCTGCATAGAAAGGTTTTTAAAGTGTGTTACGACTCTGGCCAAGGCTTGCTGTTTTCTCTTGGTTGTGGTTTTTCGCCTCCTTTCAAAATGTTCTGTAAATGTTTTGCTTTGCTTCTTTCTCTTGTCAATATTTATTTACATGTAAGCTGCTTGAAAACAGCTGGTGTGCAGAACGGTTTTGTGTGTTCGGTGTCATTCGGCCATAGTTCCAGTTCACGCTAAACACGCTCGTACATTCTTTCACAAACCCGACCCCCCACCCCCATCCCCGCCCCACCCCACCCCACCCCACCCCCACCTCTGTTTTTCCAGCCCTTCACAGTGTCCCACCTCAAACTGTGTGCAGGGATCATGGTGACGGCGTCTCACAACCCAAAACAGGACAACGGCTACAAGGTAGAACCCTCTCACGTATTTCACAGACGGGGCATCGGGCTTTGGGGCATTGCATCGTGGGTAATGCAAAGCGACCGCAGCGTGCGGAAATAAAAAATGTGATCTCTCGCAGGCAACGACTTTAGAGCTGTTCTCACAGACGTTCATTTTAATCTCAAGGCGGTCTTTCGAAAATGAAAGGAGCCGAGAGTATTTGGTTGACGTGAAATCAATCAGGCAACTACAAGATCCATTAATAGATAAGCTACTTGGCATTCACAGTCTTGCCTTTTTGCAGAGAGTAGTTTTCAGGGAACTGTTAGAGATGCACTTTAATAATGCCTGCATGGTTTTTGTAGATTAACAGGAATGTCCAGAAATAACAATTTCATTAATGTTCTGTGCTTAAACTAAACTCTCTAGGAGATTTGTATTTGTTTGTGTGTGTATATGCTTATTGCAGGGTTGCAGAATGTGTGGGCTCAAATCAAAGGATAGCAAAGGGTTTCCTCTTTATTATTCTTGTTGTCCTTCCTGGTGGAAATGGGCTTTTACCGGGTGTCTGTTTCAACGAAGGGGTCTCCATTCTTATCCGAAGAGGGCCTGTGTGGATGCAGGTTTGTGTTTTAGTCCAGCGTGAATACACCTGATTCTGCATACCATGATTAGTTAATTAGTTGAATTGGGTGTCATATTGCTGGGCTAAAACAAAAACACACACCCTCATCTCATTTTGGATAAGATTAAACACCCCCTGATGCAATAAGTATAAAATAAGTAACTTCAGCCTCGTCCATTTGATGGCTGTGTGACAGGTGTACTGGGACAACGGCGCCCAGATCATCCCGCCTCACGACAAGGGCATCGCCAGCGCCATCGAGGAGAACCTGGAGCCCTGGCCACAATCCTGGCAGGAGAGCCTGGTACAGGAGAGCCCTCTGGTGAAGGATCCTTATCAGGACATCCACAGGGAATACTTCCAGGCCATTCAGGCAGTGTGCTTCAACAGGTGCGGCTCCATCACACTGGCTTTCTATTGGATGATGATGATGATGATGATGGTGAAGATTAGGGGTGTAAAGATACATCGGTGCATCGCGATGCAAACGTCACGATACAACTGCATCAATGTGACATGGCTGAGATGTAATGAGTCATTAATTTACATAGCAAACTATGCATTTAATTATAATCACTCACATGGGAATTGCAGTTTTAAAAATTAATATATTTTATACTTTGAAAGTCATGTTGTTTGTTGTTTGAATGTCCTCTGAGTGTCTGTGGGAATTGGGAAATCTACTGGTCACATGAGTCACACGCTCACATCGCAGCCGATTGTATCGTACTGCATCGTATCGTCATCAAGCCAAAGGTTTACACCCCTAGTGATGATGGTGATGATGATGATGAGGAAGGGGATGGATTGCAGCTATATATGGAGTGCTTTACAGATGAAGGTGCTTAAACGCATCTCAAGCCACCAGTGATTTGTAGCACCTTTGTAGCGATGCAGGCAGGTATATTGTTCCAGAACATTCAGTATGCATTCACTGAGATGGAGATTAATAAAGAGGGCTTGCCACCAGAGTGGTTTTGCCTCTTCACATTCATTTGTTTACTTTTCTGGCTGTACGTCTCTCCAAGGTGTCCTATCCTCCACTTTTAAGCATAAATGTGCCTTTTTTCCATGGTTCCCTCCCTTGCAGGAGCATCAACAAGAGTTCGGAGGTCAAGTTCGTCCACACGTCTGTCCACGGGGTGGGACACGCGTTTGTCCAGTCGGCGTTTGAGGCCTTTGACCTGCGCCCCCCCTTCGCCGTCCCAGAGCAGAAGGACCCCGACCCAGAGTTCCCCACTGTGAAGTACCCCAACCCTGAGGAAGGAGAGGGGGTGCTGGTGAGATCAACACAGCCATTTTACATCTAATATTTACACCTAACCAATGCTTTATTAAAATAAAATCCATATTTATTTCCAATCCAGCAAGCTGGCCTCGGCCTGTGGTGATTGTATTGATGTGAATGAAAGGGACTCCTACACACTATGAGATACTTGCAGAAAGGCATTTAATGAGCGCAACCTTTCGGTCACATAGACCTTCGTCAGGCATATTGTACTGATGTGAAATGCCAGACAAAATAACACTGAAATAATAATAGGAATAATAACCGTCTCACCTGAGGAAAGAGTCCAGAAATTAAAATGTGTTTCTCCGCCTCTTTGTCTCCCTAAAGACGCTGTCCTTCGCTCTGGCCGATAAAGAAGGCGCTACGGTAGTGTTGGCCAACGACCCGGACGCTGACCGCCTGGCAGTGGCGGAGAAACAGAAGAGGTGAGGGGGTGCGGTCATGACTGTAGGCGCAGACATACCCGCCTTCACTTGACATGCATATCAACTGCCTTTTCCTGAGGGTTTAGTAATCTCTAGTAAGTCTCTAGGATGTAAGTGTTTTCTTTTGAGTTCTGACTGACGCGGCTTTGTCATGATGCAGTGTGCTGTGATGCATTTTGATTGGTTGATTCATTGACAGTGGGCGGTAGGTAAGCTGTGTTTTTTTGCCCTGGTCCGCGGCAGCGGGCAGTGGCGGGTGTTTTCGGGAAACGAGCTGGGCGCCTTGCTGGGGTGGTGGCTGTTCCGCTGCTGGAGGCAGAAGGTTCCAGAGCCCGCCAAGGTGAAGGAAGTCTACATGCTGGCCAGCACCGTGTCGTCCAAGATCCTCCGCGCCATTGCGCTCAAGCAGGGCTTCCACTTTGAGGTATGAGTGACGGGAATTAATTCATCAATGAATTAATCATTTAATTAATCGATTAGTGACCAAAGAAGGGATTGCATTTACTTAGCATCGTTCACCCGGCAGTCTCAAAGCACTATACGGTAAATGGCGGGAAAAATCATCTTAACCGTCGCCGATGTGTAGCACCCACCAGGGTGGTGAACGGCTTCCATTTTGCACTAGAACACTCGCCATCCGTCTGAGGTGGAGAGAATCTAGTTCTCACCACAGTCCAAACCACACCTGCCTTTTTTGTGTGGAAGTAATCCAGCACCCTCGAAGGAGGCTCCATGTGTCTACATTGTGCCACAGCACAGTGATGTGTGTAAGCATGAGGATGAGGTGGCTAGTGACCGTGGAGCCGTTACACAATGTGTCCTGCCAGTTACCGTAGCCATCATCAACCAAATTGTTTTCATCAACCAAATTAGCAATTATATTTCTGCGTATATGCTGATTAGACCACCGTGTGTTAACTTGTAGTCAACTGTTTTAATTGATGAATTATGTGCTGAGTTACAACAAAACCCAGCAGACCTTGCAGCTCTCCAGGCCCAGGGTTGTAGATGCTGTGTGAACACAAGGAACATGTTGTCCTCAAGCATTAAAAATGATACAGCAGCAGGTTTCGCGTCACATGTCTCCACTCCTCCCTGTCATTGGTTCACCAGTTTTGCTAACGGGAGCCATGTTATAAATAGCTAGTCATAAAGACAGGAAGGAGTGGCTGTGCCGTCTGGCCGTTTAGTGGCTTTCATGGTGCAATGATGCGTTTCCTTCTCTTCCTCGATCAGGAAACCTTGACTGGCTTCAAGTGGATGGGGAACCGAGCCAAGCAGCTGCTGGACCAGGGCAAGACGGTGCTGTTTGCGTTCGAGGAGGCTATAGGTACACACTCGCACAGCTCTGGGCATAATGAACTCAGCCTCAGACTCCTATTGATCAAATAATGAAGGTCTATGCTCCAAATCGAGGGCGGGTGTATATGTACTGTGTGTCAACGTTGTGCTGCAAATACCAGTATTAATAAATGATTCAAATAAGGCCCAGTTCAGTCGTGTTCCATAGATATTGGCAACTTCATGCAAATAAAGTACATTTGAACTTGAATATAGTGTGATAGTGTAAACGAATGTATGAGTTAGACCCCAGATTTCAGGAAGGACAGTTGTTTCTGTTACACCCCCCCACACACACACACACAGATTGGAAGCAGTACCTGGCTGAAGTACAAAGCCACAATTCAAACAATTACGGTTGACAGCATTCAGCTGATTGTCATAGTTAGCACACAGACTGCTGTCTCCAGCTCTAAGTTCACTCTCTTCCTATCTGACCATCCGTTAGGCTACATGTGCTGTCCCGCGGTCCTGGACAAAGATGGGGTCAGTGCAGCGGCCATCGCTGCCGAGTTAACCTCCTACATCACCAAAGAGGGCAGCACCCTGTCCCAGCAGCTCAAAGCCATCTATGATGAGTGAGTCACCGCCTCCAAATGCGCCCAGAGACTGGTTTTTATATATTCATTCCAATATACTCTGCATCATCCTATTGTTGTTAAACTAGAGGGTGATGCTGTTAGTTTTGTTTGTGTGTGCATACAGAGGTGGAACGTCCAGGTTCAGAAACTAAAGTCCACCCCAGTATTTTGTTCCAATCACCTGGATTTGCTAATTGGCACAATTCTTCAGTCAGGAGGTAGAACTAATTGGCTAAGTTCACAGGTGGAAGAAAGACTTTCTGTGTGCGTGTGCGTGTGCGCGTGCGTGTTAGGGTCCTGGTTTTTCTCTGTGGAAGTGAGAGCATTGTTCAATCTTCAGCGCCATTCCTCAGCCTCCGCCTTATTCTGCCTCCCAGGTATGGCTACCACATCACCAAGAACTCCTATTTCATCTGCCACGACCAGGGCACCATCCAGCAGCTCTTTGAGCGCCTGCGCAGTTTCGACGGGGACAACACCTACCCCAAACACTGCGGGAGCTTCACCGTGTCCGGCGTGAGAGACCTCACAACCGGCTACGACAGCGACCAACCAGACAAGAAAGCCGTAAGATTTATTTCCTTTTATTTTGTCTTTTTTTTTCAATAATTTGGAGAATGTGAATGGCCGGCTCGCTTCCTGCCATCCGTTAAAACGTGAAACACTGTTTTCTTTTTGTCTTCACGTAAAACGTGTGCTCTTCTCTGCCTTTTCGTTTGTCAGATGGGATACTTAAACCAGTGAGAACCAGCGAGAGAAGAACAGGTACAGATTTCTGTGATGTTTTTTTTGCGTTTGGTCTCAGGTGCTCCCCACCAGCAAGAGCAGTCAGATGATCACCTTCACCTTCTCAAACGGGGGCGTGGCCACCATGAGGACCAGCGGCACAGAGCCAAAGATCAAGTATTACACCGAGCTGTGCGCCGCACCTGGGAACAGGTAAGATGCCAGCAGGCCGCCGGAACTGGCTGACTCGCGCGGAGACAAGGCCCAGGGCACTCGCTTAGAATCGAGTGATTCCAGTGAATGTATATTTCAATCTGCATTCAAACACTTTCAAATCCCAAACCTTGCTGCCCTGAGTTTTTGTGGGGTGATATAAATGCTCCAGATGGCTTGTCAATTTCCATACAAATCTCAGTTGTTATTTGGCATATGTAGTGCAGTATATGTATGTGCATTGCTTGTGTGCTGTTCTGTGGAGTCTTTTGGTAATGGTCGTGGTGTAATTGGTCATTCTGGGTGCTATTGCCTTGGCGTCAACTGAAGATGTTTCGGAATAACGTGATGTATCACGTAGTGCATCAGTCATATCCTATTCCAAACCTTATCCCTTATGAACCAAAAAAAAAAGATCTTAGATCAGCACTCCTGTTCTGAGCTGCTTCATTCCTGTGGGCCCCGGCCTGTTTACGTCCAAGAGCGTTCACATAACCGATGAACGACAGGTGGGGAACGTGCCTCTGTTGACATGAACAGAATGATGTTCATTGATCGGCTCTCCGTGTGATTGGCCGCCGTGTGAAGAACGTCAATCGATCCTACGAGGGAGATAAAAGCTGCGGTTTCTCCTGTGATCTTTGGGAATTAACTGTCCGGAGACCTTTTGCTGAGGTTTTGGTTGCCCCTGGCATCCTGATGTCCAGGTCTCAGTTTTTACGGATTCCATTCTGCCAGTTTGGCTGGAGTTGTGGGAATGAATATGACCGTTTTTCCTCCTCAAATTGGCCAATAGCACCCACCTCTCCCCCTTATTTATCCCTTGACACTTGTGTATGTCTGCAGCTCTGCGTGTGTGTGTTGACTGTATGTCCGTCTCTTTGAAAATGTATCTGCAGCTAATATTAATTAATTAATGAATGTTAATTAAAGAGAAGTGTCCGTTTACGACATGAAGAGTTTCGGTCCTCTTGGATCACAGCTGCCCAGCTTGTCCCCTGAACAACGTGTGCGTTTGCTTCTGTTTTAGTGACTTGAAACGGCTGAAGATGGAGCTTGATGACTTGGTGGACGCCATTGTGGAGCATTTCTTTGAGCCGGAGAAGAACAAGCTGAAACCAAGGCCAGAGTGACACAGCCTATGTGCTAATGCGTTACAGGATAGACCAGCTGTCATGAACTTTCCTTATTTTTCTTGAACTATTGCTTAAAAAATATCTACCTGAGACTACACAATGCAGCTATCCTTCATAATAGGTGTAATTGCAGCTGTTGTAAAAGTTTTTTTTAAATTTTTTTTATGTAAATTGCAAATTAACGAATTTACTGGAACAGGATTTAAATGGTGACTAATTTCAGTCGATAACAAAAGCTGCGTTACTCAAGTGAAACATAAGGGAATTATATCTCTGTTTTCATTACTTTTGTGAGGGCTGCAGAAACTAGATTAACGTGTTTCCCTTTTGTGAGAAGATACTTAATTTTTATTTATCCGTTTTGTGTGTAGGCTTCCAGTGAGTCGTAGCCAGTGCGTCAGCTGCAAGATCCTTAATATCTGTATCCATTTCAGCTCAATCCAGAACATGCTGGAGAGAGAAAGAGGTCAAATTAAACCACATACAATTTTGTGTAAAAAAAGAAAAAAGCTGCCCATATGGAAAATGTTTGATAGCTTTTCTGTGGGCTTAATTGGTACTTCGGTAATCGGTCAGCTGAATTTCTCATTCCTAATGTGAACCTCTGCCTCAAACACACTTCCAAGAATGTGCTATTTGTTGTGTAATTATATTTCATTCCACATATGTTTTTATATAAATAATGTGCTGCCAGGGTTGCCCCAATGAGAGCCAACCTGTAGTGCCCTTCATACTAAACTTGACAACCAATTTAAACAAGTTTTTGTCTTCAAATTCAGACTTGGCACCTGGTAATCTCAATACTTTGTGTAACTAATAAAAAATATAACCATTGCTAAAACTCAAGACTCAAACTTCAGGTCAGTACTGCATTGCGGTCATTTGGATCGCCAGTATGGCCCATCTAATGCATATAGGGAATTTTAGATGCATTGTTTTCATATGAAATGTGTATGTACACGATTTAAATAATCAAGTATAAATTATAGTAAAAAGTTTAATATATTTACAAATTCTAAAAGCGTAGGAAAGTAATATTCCACTGAATTACACAGTTTTTAACCCAATTCTGCCTTTAGAGTACATTTTCCTAAAATGAACCTGTGATGTTTGAGGTTCTTGGGTAGAGCTTCTAGTCTTCCCATTATATTAAGTTTTTTTGTGCTCGTTAGGGGATAGACTGACAAAGAGGAGGCAAGTTTATCACAGGATAAATTAACTAAAATTGGCTCATTGCTGCACTTCTGTAAATGGCCTGAGGGTGGAGCTCTACCATTGTGTACTGTCCGGTTCAGTCTGAAGTGTCGTACTTCCCGTCCCATCTTTTAGCAAATTGTAGCTCATCTGTCCTCCAAACATGCCACCCTTTTGTCAGTCTACCGCAAAGTGTATAAATACTGATCAGTATCTGTTTAGTGATATAATCTTACTCCTTTGAAAAAAATGGTTACAAACATGCTTTCTTTTTTCCCTGTGAAAATGCTTAATCATGTGTAATAAAACGAATTCACGAAGAAAATGTAATATGATGCATGCCATTTCAAATGTACTGTGTGGTTTAACAAGTAACATGCAATATTGTTTTTCAGTATGACAATGTTTTGCTTAAGATGAAGAACGAGGCCAAATGTTAAACCCACAGTTGCAACTGTTACCAAAATATAATGTGCATAGTCCAACTCTTGGAACATTCCCAATTGTGCAGCGCTCTTAGTAAAGCCCTGACAGTTGACACCACTCAACACCATATTTCAAAGATGGCAGCCATTGTTACATAGTATTTAATTCTACACCTCATTGATATTTTTTTTTTTTGGGGGGGGGGGGGGGGGCTTTACAATAGGCGTTTCATAGTTTAGGTACAATAACATTCCATTCTGTTACACGGCTGCCATTTTGAGAGCATGTTAACCGCACCTGTCAGGCCAAGTCCAGACAGAGGTGTATGTCATTACTACAGCTGTAGGAATATGGCCTGGGTCATATAACCTTAGAGCTCAGCTTGGTTCATTTCATCAAGAAGTGTGTGTGTGTGTGGGGAAGATAGAGAGAGAGATTGGGCTTCCAGTTTACTTTCACTGAAGGCTGAGAGATGTACGAGTTTTCCCACTGTATATCCACCAGTTTTATAGCAATTGCGAGCTGTCTGAGGAGAGTCCATTAACAGCATATAGGTCTTAATTTGCCTTGTTTACTCTTTATTTTTTGTTTGAAAATCTGCTTCAGGGTTACACTTTAAAAACTTTTATGATTTTAATAAAGTTCACTGAACTATACGTTTTCTTCTTGGTTGTGTGTGCTTGAGTGAATTCTTAAATATATTAAGTAAATGTAATTGCACGTGCAGTGACACCCATTTTAATGTGCCGCATCCGTTGCCTCCTGTATCGAAGGGGGGGGGGGGGGGGTGTAAATGCCACTCGCCCACATTGCCTTTCTTCCCACGCAAATGTCAAACAGTCAGAGGTGGTCTCACAAAGGGATGATTCGTTTGTCAAACGGGGAGGCATTAGGCAAAATCCGGAACTGGACACATATCTGCGCATCTATGCGGCGCACAAGGCTTTGCGTGTGACTCGTTCCGTTGCCAGTATTTAGCTGACATTGCAGTCAATTTTTGTCCTTTAAAAAGAATGCTTTAGCACATATACCTCCAGGTGGAACAATCGGATTATTTGTAATGCATTCCTGATATATCGATTTAGCCGTGTATCTCCACGGAAATAATTTTACGACAGTTTTCCTAGTGATATAAAACGGCATTACTTTGTAACTATGTTACGCCATTATTTATAGCCTATATGTGGTGGTAAAAGTTAATTTACAACAGCGCGAGTAGGACCGGGAGCGGGTGACATTTATGATGCGTTTAGTCATGGATTTCAACAGGTTTATTTCTCAAAAAAGTCGCCGGAATCTCAAAATGCATCATGCTTCTTTGAAGCACATCCTCGTATGCTGGATGTATTTATCAATTTCCTCTGGAGCGTGGCTGCGGGACTTCAACTAGCTATTTATAGCGCCCCTCGCCGTGCAGGGACGAACTTGCTACAGATTTCAGAGGTGCACGCTGCAGTTTGTATATTGGCTTCAGTCTGAACAGAAACGGCAACTTGTCAGGCAAGCACTGTCGCCTCAAAAGACCGCGAGAAAGGAAGTCGTCGGACGTGACAGGAGTGCATGTTGCTGAAGATGATGGAAAACGAACCTGTGTGGATGTTCTAAACTTACAGGTAGCCTAAGATCTAATGTCCGGAGAACAGACGATTTGGTGAAGAATCGCACCTGAAGATTATGGGCTGAAACCAATGAACATCTTACTTTTCTACCAAATATAGCTACCTTGTCCCAGTCCCTGCAGTGCTGAAAATATACTTAGCATCTTCAAAGGTAGGTAGGCTACGGCATTAACGGGCACCACAGCATACAGAAAACAAAAACAAATGCCTGCCCTGCACCGCTTTATCTAAAATCCTCTTTTTACCTGTGATGTTTTAATCTCTGAACCTGTCTAGTTGTTATTATGACTGTGTAGGCTTCATTATAGGCTAGCCTATACATATGCCTGCTGTATCTAGGCTATGTGCTGCGATATTATTCATCACACTGTTGCGTGATATATTATATGCTGCATTGGTTCGGCTATTTAAATTTTTTTTCCGGGGTCCACGTTTTTTTTTTCTTCGCTGAGAAACGTCTCTCCGAAAAGTAGACTATTCTACTACTTGAAAATTATTTCGGTCACCCTCTCCTCCTTGAGTCATACTCGTGGCCGTTGACTATCGTAAGAATACTATTTGAGCGAAAGTCTGTCGCGATAAAGAAAGTTCTCCAAAGCTCCAAAATCACGGCAAAAGTCTGAATAATATGCACTTGACTAACATTCGATTTCGGTGATGCTATAGCTGGAGCATTTCAAGGAAGTGTTCAAAAGATCGCTGAGTAGCCATATGTTACAACAAGCGGAGTCCAATTTCTTCTAACATGCACTGAGATTAATACGAAAACAGAACTTCAATATAGCTACCGCTTGGTAAACCGGGGTCAGATTGCCCTTCAATGTTCAGTGTTCCTGTATATTTCAGACATGGTTGGGGGAAGAAAAGAAGACAGAGGTGACCTTGTCTTGTTGGTGCAACAGACTTGGTAAAAGCGCACATACTCGACATAAGTCGTGTGCGAGTTTGTCCCAGGTTTGTGAGAAAAAAAACAACGTGAAACAACTTGAAGATCTATCAGAAAATGTAAACATTTGAATGCCAAGCAAACAATAACATATCAAAACTATTAAACCTACTTAAAAGTACAACAAACGCTGCAGTCTGGGGATACAGAATAGGTCTATTTCTCTGCCATACGAGATTACGAGTTGAATTTCTCAATTTAAAGTTATAATGAATTGTGCATTGTTGAATTTTTTTCCTGTTCTACTGTTGACCCAGCAGCTGTGTAATACGATAGAACTATTGAAATGGAATTTTAAAAAAAAAGATGTGCGCAGTTTAATATTTGAACGTAGCCTGAGATTTTAATAGTTTCCTGTGATAAGATAACATGAAACTAGTTTTGAACATGATTTGTTTAACATACACACTTTGCTTCAACTGTAAATGGACATAACGAGATTCTTATAATTATATTATGCTATTTTTACGCACAGTAGCCAAACGGTAAACAAAGTTGGAACTCGAGCGCGTGTTCGTGTGCGCGCCCTGACCATGTGTTCCAGAGAAGTGGAGCTGATTTATTAATACGTTGATAGACCGCGGGAATTGGATGAGCAGGGACTCCCAGGCCACGTAGAAGCCGAGCCAAGTTATCAAGCTCACCTCCTGAGAAATGAAAACAAACGCAAAACGAGACTGCCCCATCATTGCCCAAGAAAGAAGTGCCAAGTGGTATAGCTCTTATACAACACTGTGTCATTTCTCAAACTGGCCTACCAGCTTGTCAGCGGATTCCCTGGAATAAGACATTTGGCTCTTTTGGGTTCCTCTATATTGAGGTGTAGCCTACATGAGGTGACATCCTGGGCGCATATAATGTAATAGATGCTTATTCTTGAACACATTTCTGTCTGCTTGCCCTAGATTGAATGCCTGTGGGAATGGAGGGGCTGTTCTTCGAAGTGAAACCCAGAAACAAGCCTGACCAGAGCCACAATGGCGGCAGAAGCCCCACCCACACCCCTCTGGTCAAGGTGCAAGACAGGCCACAGGAGGTCGATGAGGAATTCCAGTACATCCTTCACCTGGTCGGGTCACTTCCTGTCCACCCCCTGACCACCATGGCTATGCTGCCATGGGTGGTGGCGGAAATCCGTAGACCCGGCGAGAGGGAGAAACCGGGCAGGCGCGCATCCTTGCCCGCCAAGCCCGTCGCAACCGGCCCGCGGAACGAGCCGGTCCGCCTCCAGGTGTCTGCCAGCGCCGTGCGCTGCATCCTCGATGCGGGCCCCGGGCGGCCCTGGGACCCGCTGCACCACACGCTGCTGTTCGAGCACCGGCCCCACCGCGTCCACAAGCTCATCCACAACAGCCAGGAGCCCAGCTACTTCGGCTGCCTCGTCCGGGAGGAGTCCACCTGCGCCTGCTACGTGTTCCGCTGCGAAGACCACTTCAAGGTGAGGGCCATACGCTGCGGTGATACATTGCTGGGGATTTGTAGGTAGTGGAAATGTAATCATTGGTAAGAGCACCATGCTATGTGTGGAATTATTGTGTGGAATCCCCGGTGGATGACATCACAGATATTCGTTATGGATGGTAGTTCTGCCTCAAGCTGTTTCCTCCACCTGAAGTGTTCCAATGAGACTCGGTAAGCACAGGTGTCCCCTTGTCTGCTGTCCAGCAGTCTGTCCGTTTTTAGGGCGGGACAGGAAGGTTGTTCAGATTCGCAGCCACAGCCCTTCCAACTAACACTGTGTGTCTGTGTGTGAGCGAGAGGGAGAGAGAGAGAATACATTTTTGGTAAATTGTACCTATGTGTGGTCGTGCCAATAAATCATATTTGTTTTTCAATTTGAGAGTGTGAGAGAGGGCCAGAGAGGGTAGATAGGTAGATAGGTAGAGAGAGAGAGAGAGAGAGAGAGAGAGAGAGAGAGAGAGAGAGAGAGAGAGAGAGAGAGGGAGGGAGAGCAGTATAAAGGGAGAGAGAGAAGAGAAAGATGATTGGGGGATAATAATGAGTAAAGAGAGGGGTACTCGTGCTTCTCTGGAAAAGGTTACCGTCTGACCCGTCTCAGTTTCACGGCTATAAAAAGCAGCGTGGAGCAGCTTGCGTCCATCAGCGGTCCATCAGCGTTTGTTTTGCTGTCCAGCTGTGAGATACAGGATACCGCGATAACGCAACGGGCTTTCTTATTTCGGTACGGAGGACGCGATCCGCATGCATCCAGGGGGACGCCTAATCAATGACCCACTGGCCAAGCAAACGGTTCAGAGAGTGAAATATAAGCCCCAAGGTACCGAGAAAAAAAAGTGTTGCATTACGCACAAAGCCGCATAAACCAGCAGCGCTAAAGATAACACAACCTGGTTCTTAATACAGTACGTTAGGACTCTTTTTGCTGGCTTTTACAACGACGCTCTGGACTAGGAAAGCTGCAGTCCAGGTCCACTTTATTCCCCGCAGATGTTGCCATGGGAATATAAAGGAGTGTGTGAGACGTGTGGCGCAGTGAGATGGCTCTCACGCCGTGTGCGATTCCCTCCGGCGCTGGTGAGGGTTTGATCCCTGACAGAGTGCTTTCTCACCTGTGGCCCCTTTCACGGTGTTACCCTCTCTGCTTTCTACCTGTGGCCCCTTTCTCTGTGTTACCCTCTCTGCTTTCTACCTGTCTGACCGAAGCAAGAATGATGGTGTACTGCCCTGCGCTCCGTTAAAAAAGAATAGAGAGGAGCGGGCTAGCTACTGCGGCAACCTGGAGACTCCTGTTTCTGTTAAAGGTAGTTCCTGACACGCAGTAATGTCTGGTCCCTTTGAATTAAAGTACAGGCAAATCAGAGCTTTACATTATTTTGGTTCTGAAAAACTGGTTGTTTCAATGATTGCATTTATATCTACAGTGATTCGGACTAGAACCGAATAATTTACGTGCTCAAGAAATTTCTTACCGTTGGCGGATATTCATTTTATAATTTTAAATTATTTTCACCCCCTATTTTAACCCCATTTTCCTCAAACAGGCAAGCCTAATTGCATGTATACGCTTGCCTTATTGCTGCAGCATTCTGAGTGATTTAGGGAGCAGAAGAGCACGTGTGTTCGTGAGCACGCGTGCGCCGCCAGCTGCTGCTTCTTGTCACTCAGCGATCCGCCAGGTGAGCAGCTCAGCGCTTGGCGCTGGAGGGCTCCGCTTCATCTGCGGCTGACACAGACAGACCACGGGCGCCTGGGGGAGCCACCCTTTACACAACGAGGCAGGAGAGACTGAGGGCCTGTCTCCGTGGGAATCTCAATCGTGCTCGTCCCTGGGAGACGGTGTGGCCAATCGTGCTTGTCCCTGGGAGACGGTGTGACCAATCGTGCTCGTCCCACAGCTGACAGAAGCAAGGTCACGGTTCAAGTCTGGACTATGGAGGCTAGCCCTAGGCTAATACCTCAGCTGGAGGTCACCAATGAAATATTCTTCATCAGCTCCAAAAGAAATATTTAGGTTTAACAATTTGGTGAACCCAGTATCGGTATTAAGTAAAGTCAACGTCTTGGATACAGCCAATACAGTATTTCTGGCTGATAATTGGTCTATCACTCTCAATAGGCAAAGTGTAAATGTTACACCTGCAGAAGTTGCCTATAAACCATACGTCATCGCTGTGGGTCATTTATTGTATATTTCCAGAGATTGTACATAATGTGATAACTGGGGGGAATGGTTTTATGTACAGCTGATAGGGTCCGAAAGGGAAGGAGATTTGGTTGATGATCTCTGAGGTGTGGCTTGTTAAAGTCTTCATGGACAGCACAAGAAGAGGAGGGAGTGAGACATATTTTGAGGAAGCAAAATAATAATTTCCCGTCACTGTTTTGTGTAGCAATGATGTCAGGGTTTCACGTCTGTTTTTTTTTTTTGTTCCCATTCTGCTGATTTTGGATCATACTGCTATAGGTATTGAAGCTCTGTGTGGCTTTTGTGGGATGAGAAGGCCATTGTCGACTGTAGCTTTTAGAAATGTAGGCTGATGATCCATCTATAGAGAGATGCCCAACGGTAAAGATTAGTGTATATTTTTTGTGCGTTCGCAAACAGGAAATAATGCACGGTTGTCATAGGAACCACTTCCTGTGTCTTTGTGACGGGCATTGCCACCAGTGTGCGGTAAACGTACCACTTCTAGCAAGGAGTCAGAAGGTCAATGGGAAATCCACTCTGAAGGAACAGAAAACCAGAAGTAACCGTTTTCCACAAGACCAAATTTATCCGTCTGAGACAAGCGCCGGCATCTCTGTATACCTCCAGCTTAGTGAGACCGCATAGTGGAGCATTCACTGGGGCCATTTGCAGGGTGTGGCAATGTGTTAAGTGAAAAACGGAAATGAGGTCATAGCTAGCAGGATTGAAGAAAGCCTCTCATTGGTGCACGGAATGTGGGGCCGAACGTTCTTTCTCGGAACAACTGTTTAGCCCTTTTTTTTTTTTATTCACAAATTTGTGATCGGCAATCGTAGCTGTGAACCAATCCCGCCTCCGCAACATCTTCTGTCGGTTTCATATCAACGAACGCTGCTCTTTTCCTCCAGAGCTATCTTTCTAGCGGGTTTATATTGCGCAAAACCTAAACCTACTCAGTGTGTCTCTCTTGCCATTTCCAGCAAGTGTGTTTGCAGCCAAAGGAGGATAACAGATGTGTTCTCATGGACTCTCTCTGTCTCACTCTCACTTATTAATGCGCACGCACGCATAAAAAAAACTAAAACACTTTTACATTTTTTTGAAGGACGTGTTGAGTTAGCCCTGCTTCTCAAGTTAAACACAAAGCCAGTTTTGTACCCAGTGTGCTCACCATCCATATCAGTCAATGAGTTATTTTCACTGGAAATGTGTCTTACCGTATTGTCGTCCAATCTTGAGTGTGCACTTGTTCCTCCAAGCTACTCAACTGCAATGTTGTAAATCTGTTCACTAGATAGTCCTGGCACAAAAACACTTTAAAAGACCTACATGATTATAGCAGTACACAGGTCGTTTGCTTGAACCATCAGCCAAGTACTTATTTCCACACTAAACTATGATATATGTCAGATTTTTATACATTTATCTTGGTATATAGCCTATTTACACAGTTGAATTACTGTTTTACCCATATGTTAAATGTGTATGCAAGTACAGAATATGACAATGTACGTCCTCCATCTCTTGCCTCACCTTCTTTATTCCTGCATTCTGGGTAATTAATGCTTGACAGCATTATATAAAATGGCAGTTTTCAGGAGGAGAAAGCTGCCTACCAAGGGGCCTGTCCCTGTTTAATTGCAGATTTTCAAACTGTTCAATTGAGAAGGTGCGCCAATGCACTTGGTATAGTCAATACTGCAGTGTCTTTCTCAAACGGCCAGGCAATTAACTATTTGATATTTCAGTTTTATGTGAATATGAGTTCAAAAATGTATGCTTTAACTACCACCAGTTTATGCTGCCCATTTTAACAAATAACTAACTAATCAAGGAATGTGTTCTTGTTAATTAAAGAAAAAAGAGTCAGAATAACGTATTTAGCCTGCATTATTCAGGCCTAGCCTACGTTAGGCTAGAAATAATGTATATGTATGAATGCTTTAGGGAAACTTTTATTGTTTTATGTTTGTGCCACTAGGTGGGTACCTTGTGTAAAGTTTTAGCAGTAAAGTAGCCTACAGTATTATTTTGTTCAGTATCCTGTTTGAACCACATGGGCTGCGCGACAAATGGAGATACAATATAGGCAACTACAAATATTACAGCATATACAGCATATTTTTTTAATTGCTTAAAAATTCAATAGTCTACAATGATAATTTAATTGTGTCACACATCTTAAATATACAAACTAAAAAAGTTTCACTATGATTATGCACTGTAGCCTATGCCTACTTTTTTTTAAAATAATTTTTTACTTTTTACTTTTTACGTAATTTAAATATAGGCTAGACCTACAACATGCTAAATTTGGTATTTTTTTATATAGGCCTACGCGTAGTTTTATTACAGCATAACCGTGGATAAGTGAGTAATTAACTAATAAATACTTACGTCTGTTCATGCTTGAGGAGATCAAAATTTAACAGCCCGATAAAGTAAGTCAAAGCAAAGTAGCCTATTGTAGAGTGTAGCCGTTTTCACGAAGAGCAGCAACTGTCAATAGGGTAGCCTACCATGCGCTGGCATAATTATCTTTAGTGCCAGGAAATGTTGTTTCGCCTAGGCTACTACATTGTTTCTGAAGACAGATACTATCTTTAACAGAAAATATACACAAAACCTCTCAGAAGGTACAAAGTGGGGCAAAAGTCGTTTTTTTTCCCTCTTAAAACTTAGTTACTAGAGCATTTATGGTTTTGTTGTCTTGCTATTGGATTAGAAACGGCGGGTCGTCGAAGGCAAGAGGAAGAGATCATTTTCCCATTGAAAGCCGTCAATACGGCACATTGAAGTTACATGCGGTTTTGGGAAAGTTAGGGGCTGGGGTAATGAAAGCACGACTGCAAAGTTAAACTTGCTTAAACGGATGTCAAGAGAGAGCAACAAGGAGTGAGTAGCTAACTTTACATTACAATTTTGTAAAAAATTTGTTGGTTGGTTCTTGCCATTGTTTAATCATGTTTGCGGTTACTGACTTCAAATTTCGTGAGCTAAATTAGCTAGCTAGCTAGCAAGCTGTGACATCGCAGTGCCAATACAAGTCTGGCTAGGCTAAGCTAGCTAGTCAGTGCTGAAAGTAACAAACGTTAACTGTTAACCTGTTGAGCGATTCATCACATTTAGCTAGCTAATGTCACTTGATAATTTTGCTACAAACAAAACTAGTTAAATAGATAATGCAAGTTACCGTTAATGCAGGCAATAATAGTTTGCTTGTTAGCAAGCAAATATATGATCGTTAGGCTACTTGTTAAAGTAAGCCCTTCCCTTCATAAAAATCTGTGGTAATATATTACATGTAGCCTAACGTAAAAACGACGAGTAACGTTGGTTAAGAGTTTTTGACCATTTTTAGTCTCTTTGATGAATGTCACCAGTTCTCCACTGTGCTGTTGGTTGTCTAACTTACCTGTTTTTTCACGCCCAAAACAGCGTATTGTATTTGGCTGTCTAACTTACCTGTTTTTGTCACGCCCAAAACAGCGTATTGTATTTTGGCTGTCGTTGACCGGTAACGTTAACTTACCGTGTGAAAGTTGCACATTGCGTGTTGTACGTTAGCTAGCTAATAATAACCCACTTACAATGGCCAACGTTACGTTTATACTTAGCATTCAAGTTGGACAGCGTAACGTACACACCGTTATTTCACTGTTTTCCAGGTATTGATGGCCAGCCGATTATCAAATTAAATTGGATTATTTGCCATGTTGTTGAATTTCTTTTCGATTTAAAATTCTTTGTCCATCTATCCGACAAATCACATAGCTAACCTGTCTCACTGCAATTGATGCTAGCCTTGGGGAATTGGGGGGGGGGGGGAAAACATTGGAAGCAGTTGCTTTCATTATAACCATGCTGTTTTATAGCTAGCTGTCCTGGCATTGTCCAAGAATGTTACAACACACATCGCAATGGAGAACATGCAGAAATGACCCTTAAACATAGAGCCTAAATACATATCACACACATGGCCATTAGATATTTATTGTGTTCTTTAAAATTTGACTGTACACCATACTTTAAGCACGAGATGTTAATTTGTTTGAGAAATTAGATAACGTAAAGGCGTTTGACTGCTAAGTTTTAGGAGATTACAGTGTCACTGGATAACGTTATATATTTTCAGTGGTCCAGACATCTGAGGTAAAAAGATTAGAATATATTAGAATGTCATCATTCAGTATGTAAATTTTAAAGAGGATTTAATAATAAAAAAATTCTACTGATAATGTGTTGCGCAAGCAAATATTTTAGAAATGTGGAAATTGTGATGAATTTAGGAAGAGAGTGAACATGTGCTTGCGTTGTGGATGTACTGAAGTTGAAACGGATTCACCTGCAGTTTAAAAAGAATGCACACCACCTGCAAAGTGGCGGTGTAGCTGAAGAAGACTTTCCTGAAGTTCCGGGCCTCAGTCAGTTATTAAGGACCTGTCACTCAGGGGTATCAATTTCCCAGGCTGGAGGGAGGGGCCTCGCACTAATTACTACATTACATTACGTTGCAGGCATTTAGCAGACGCTCTTATCCAAAGCGACTTACACAACTTTTTTTTTAGCATTTTTTTTAACACATTATCCATTTATACAGCTGGATATATACTGAAGCGATTCAGGTTAAGTACCTTGCTGGGAACCCTACCTTGGAATCGAACCCGCAACCTTTCGGTTACAAGGCCAGTTCCTTAACCATTAAACTACACTGCCGCCCAGTATATCTTAATGTAATGTAAGAAATTATCAAAAATATGAAAACAGCATAGCCCTGTTGTATATTTTAATACTAAGTACATAATAAAGTATGTTTGTCATTAAAATAATGTATAATAATAATAAAATAATGATCCATTTTGAATTTCAGTGCCTGAGCTGAAGTTTAAGGAGACATCAATGTTCGACATGTTGCAGTTCTGCTCTAAAATATAATTCGGGCTGATTTTCGCCCTTCAGTTGACAATATTTGACACATGAATTAAACCCCCCATTTACGCTGAGTAAAACCCGGAACACTCCCAAATCTGGAACATGGACTGCAGTAATAAGAGCTGTTCCGGGTTTTACTCAGCGCAGTTATCCAGCTAACTCAGTAATCCTGCTTTGTGAAATACCACCCTGGCTGGGATGGCCGGTGTTTCAGCACAATATTAAGTGACTTTACATTTTGGGGTTTCCATTGATTTATTCCGTACCCTCTGCCGTGTGTGAAATCCATGTTGTGATTGTTATTTTGAGAATGACCCCAAGTGCCTTTTGCTCGTGAGCTTGCCCGCTTGGAATTGAAACCCTTGGACGAAAAAAAACAGGAAAGCGTTTGTGTCCTGACTAAGAGAAAGCCGAAACATCCCTGTCATGCCGGTGCTGAAAGACCGCGTGTTGCAAATCCGCTGTGTTTAACAATCTGAAGGCTATGCATCTGGCTCTGTTTTTCCCCTTCAGATTTGGATTTGTGGTTTCTTTGTGGTTTTTCAGTCGGAAATAGGAAACCACACTGAACGGAGGGGGGAGCTCCCTAAATGGAAAAGTCCAATTAATATGTGCCTACGTAATTCTTAAAACGTTTATTTTGTGCTCATAAACCAAAAAGAGTCAAAGTATGCATGCTCCTTTACCTCGGATTTTTGTCCACTTACAGGCAGAAATGTTGCCCTTGTCAGCAACCTTGTTTTGAGCCCTGTATTACCAGTTAAGAATGGAGCTAGTTTAATTATAACAACTTTTGGCCTGCATACTGTTTGTATGGGGAGCCATTGGCAGCCTGTAAATCTCTGGAACGAATCACAATACAGAGCCACAGTTGTGGCGTTTCCTCCAGGCAACAGGATCGCAGAAGGTGTTGGGCCGCGTAGCGCAGCGGTCACATGCCACAGCGCTTGCCTGCCGCGGCGCGTCATGTGACGGTCGGCGGCTGACCCGCCCGCCGCACAGAAAAACAGAGCGGTAAATTTCAGGATCCGGAATGGCGGGCGGAACCGTTGATGGTGCCCGCAGAGCCAAAGATCCATCTGTTTCCTTGTTTCCTTTCCTGTCAGTGACTTCATATGGTAACGATGCAGGAAACCAACAGGAGGGGAATTTAGTCTCTCTCTTTCTCAAGAGTCAGCAGAACCTGGTAGAATACCCCTTCATCCTTCAACACTTCCTCGTATTGTATTCCCATAAAGTCACGCTTTATGTGGACTGTATATGTGCCGATTATTAAGCTGTATTGCTGACTAGCCTTTCTTTAACAGTGTAGTATAATGGTTTAAGCAACTGTGCTTGTAACTCAGAGGTTGTAGGTTCGATTCCCAGGTGGGGCATTGCCATTGTACACTTAAGAAAGGTACTCAAACCCTAATTGCTCCAGTAAATATCCAGCTCTATAAATGGATTGTATGTGATGAAAGTAAGCTGTGTAACCACTCTGGGTAAGAGGGACTGTAAAATGCGATTAAATGTGATGTGTCATACGGTGACTGTTTTTGGGTGAGCACCGGTCTCTGAAATGCAGAACAAATTCCTGAAAGGTAGTCAGTTCAAACCATGTCTGTGCCTTCAAATTGCTGAGGTTGCTGGTAGGGATAAAAAAAAAAAAAAAAGGCAGTACCACGGAGTGGAGGTCAGTGTCTTAACCTCTCGCTCAGTCGATCCTCTCTGTCTCCACTCTGTTTGTTTGGTGGCTAAACAGACTCTGATTCATTTCGTGAACTTTGAACTTAGGCCTTGCCAACTGAACCATGACAGTGACCAGTCAAATATCAAAACTCAGGGTACATGGGAAATTTTGACTCGTCTGGGAATTTCTCCTTCATCGTCTTAGCATTTCACAGCATATTTCCTTTTATTAATTCATGCGTAATTAGACCAGCTCCTTGACATGTTTCATCTCTGACAGCCTGAAGGGTTAATACGTTATTTATATTTTTGCAAGTGTAGCTACATTTTATTCGACATTCTGTGGTGTTACAAAAGCTCATTTTGCCCATTTAATAATGAGCTTTCGTGACTTTAATTTACTGGTAGATTTTATAACACTAGATAGTCTTTAAACCTCCCTGCAAACAGTCTTCATTTCTCACCACCATGTTGTCAGTCAACTTAAAATGTTTAAATTGGGCCAGTCTTCCCGGGCCGTTCCATACTCTTCATTAACTAGCAGTCTACAGGGCATGAAATTAACTTTTCAACTCATTGGCCAGAGTGATTTGTGGCTTCTAAAAAATCACCAGCCATTTGCAACATTTTACCAGCCACATTTACCTTTTACAATAAAACACAACTTGGTTGGTTACCTACTAATGTGGCTGCTGGAGTAGAAAAACTTACCTGCCGCAATCAAACTTTGACCAGCATTTGGCTGGTGGCGGGTGTTAATTTCACACCCTGGCAGTCTGTTAAAGCTGGAATACAGACGTGATGCTCCAGCACTGACTCAGTCTTAGTCACACTTGAACAAGATGGCTGGCAAATCCCTGCTGACACCCCCTGGTGCTTTTGCTCTGATTTTTGAAGTTTGGACCAAGAGTCTTGCCAAGAAGACCAAGAACGCATGGATAAGATGTGTTGGAGTACATCAGCACTGTAAAAAGCACTCTGAAAGGGTCTTTTCTGTTAATTTCTGCTCTTAAATGCTCTTACTTTATTACACTTTACAAGTAGACAGTGTGCATTTGTGGTTTGTTGGGTCCCCTCCCCCCCTCCTTGACTCAGCTTCGTGGTTTTTGCCTTGGGGCTCAACAGGCTCTTTCACCCCGTCTAGTCCCTGAGCAAACGTCCGGGCTTCCTGCGCGAGTCTCACGGCAGTGTTAAGTGTGCGTCTGTCGGCCTGTGCGCTCTGCTTAACTCCCAGAGTGGGGGCGGGCCGCTAGCTTCTCAAGAGTTCCTGCATGCTTCCACACCCCCCCCCCCCCCCCCCCCCCCAGACAACCCCCACCTTCCTCAGCCCACGCTCTGCTCCAGAAGGCCTGAGAACCGGGTGGGGGCTGGAGGAGGGGTAGAGAGAGAGAGAGAGAGAGCGGGAGAGAGGAGAGAGGGGTGTGGAACAGAAAAGAGGGGGGCGCGGAGAGGAGCCCTGCGATGACATCATCAGCAGGCCGCTGTCGGCTGTTTGTGGGAGCGGCGAAACGAATGAAGCACGCTGCCCGGAGACGAGGGAGAGGCGCGCCTGCTCCCGCTCCCGCTCCCGAGGAAAAACAGGAGCCAAAAAAGTTCCAGCGCTCCTCGCAGTCTGCATGGACGCACCTCGGCAAGAGCGGCTGAACGGGAGAGACAGAGGAGAGGGGGAGGCGTAGGAGAGGGGGAGAGAGAGAGAGAGACAGGGAGAGAGGGGAGTTTAGATGTTAAGTAAGAGAGAAGGAGAAAAAGCTCAATCTGGAGGAGCGTAAGGAGGTGAGGTCTCTGGGCTGGGATATGGCTCCGCTCTTCAGCTGGGTGGCTAAGGTGAGTCAGGATCCATGTTCTCCTCAGTCTCTCTCTCACACGCGGCAGCTCTCTGCCCACACGCACGCAAACGGCACTGCGAGTTGCTGTGACCCAGCTAACGTCCACCCTGACTTTACCAGAAATAGTGATTTTTGAGTGGGGAGTCGAGAGTCGGTCGTTCTTCTGTAGATTGCTGCCGTTGTTGACAGAAATATCAGTGCGTCGCCCTGGCTGGTGTTCAATGGTTGTAACTGAAGCGGACCCTTGCGTATGCCCTTTCTCAGTTAGAGCACAATGCACGGCTTTGTTAGCTGCAGTCTCATTATCTGGAAGGTGCACTGTAAGTTCTTTTCATTCTTTTTATATCAGTTAGAGAAAAGATTGGCTTCATTAGTCAGAAAATGACAGTATCTGAAAGGTCTTGGTTGCCTGGAACCCATGCTATCTGGCTGTAATGTTCCTTTAGACTTACAGTTAAGTTTGTTTGTCCATTTTAACCCTATATGAGTGCCTATGGCTGTTCACTGTGTGGTCAGCAGGAAGTGGTGTGGGCTGTAGAGGTCCACCTACGTGATGGTCTGTAGTTATTTTCTTGTTCGACGACTCATGAAGGGAAGCCACACAAGCCTTCAGGTAACTATTAGCCAATAGACTTTTGAAGTTGAGGCCAGAGTTTTGAAGTTGATGCCAATCAGTACGTAGATCAATTGAAAACATACTTTCTGCAAAACAACTTGTTTTTTCTCGTTGCATTTTTTGGTTCTATTTGAGTTCCTTTGAAAGTTTATGGCAGGGGTCTTCCACCTTATCCCGCAAGGGCCGGTGTGGGTGCGGGCTTTTGTTCCAACCAAGCAGTTACACACCTGTTTCTACTAATCAAGGTCCTTAGCAAAGACTCTAGTGATTGATTAGTAGAATCAGGTGTGTAACTGCTTGGTTGGAACAAAAGCCCGCACCCACACCGGCTCTTGCGGGATAAGGTTGAAGACCCCTGGTCTATGGTGATTTATGACATTCTGTTGCCCTGTCCTCAGAATTGTCAGTGGTTTCAGTACAACAGCAGTGCCCCTCTCCCAACCTGCATTCGAACCCATGTCCAACTGGTGCAGATACTAGATCTCAGACCGGCACTCCAGGTTTGGAGTTGGCTCTTTGGCAGAGGAGTATTATTGGTCATATTGGATAACTAGCAGTAACTGTGAAAACCAACAAGCCCTGGTTTCATTGGATGTTTTAGAGGACTGAGCGGCTGTGGTCCCATCAATGCAAGGCCCAGGTTTCCGTGGCGATTAGAAACCTTATTAAGCTGGTCCTGGAGAGGAACAGTATGGTGTGAAATCACTCTTTTCTGGACTGATGAGTCCGAATTCCTAATTTAATGATCCGTTATCATTAATTAATATAATACAAATATATTCACAAGTTTATGGAAGCGAGTGCAGAATAGGAAAGTGATCTCTGGATGGTGGATCTGTTTTTATGTCGGTGTTTACTGCAGGGAGACTTCCCTTCGTCTGGTCTCTGCAGTCATTGTATGGTTGGCGTCTCTCAGCGCGTATGAGGTCATGTTTCGTACGGGGGTTTGGTCTCTCTCCAAAGCTGTGCGCTATGAGGGCCTTCCTGTGGTCTCGTGCCACGCCGTCAGCGACCGGGGGAACGGCGCGGTCATTACCGCCGCGGGACTGCGTTTCGTCGTGTCGAAGACCGCCCCCGTTTGCAGCCAGGTGAGGAGCAGCCAGTGCCCCGTGTCCAGTCCAGAATGGGAGAGGTGTGGTACTGGGTGAAATCCACAGAGACCCAGTCTCTATATTCAGGCCTCTCTTATTCTAATGTGTGTGGTTTTGGGCGTGGCCTGCGGCTGATTGGCGCATAATTTGCCGTGTTGTAGAGACGAGATGCTACAGCCATGCTGAGTGACCTGACCCTGAGGAACCAATGAAAGCGTCCCCAGTTTGTTTGAATGGAATGGCAGGTGTCTGGTTTCCAGGGCAACCTTCATTGTTTGTGCTTTTGGACATTATGCTTTCATACAGCTGCATGATGCCGCTCAGGTTAAGCTCCTCAGTGGTATAGCAGCAGCACCTGGGAATGGAACCTACAGCTTTTGGGGCCCCTGTGTGGGACATCCTGTCACAAACACTGTGGGGACTGGGGCCCCTGTGGTGGGGAATCCTGTCACACACACTGTGAGGAGTGGGGCCCCTGTGTTGGGGAATCCTGTCACACACACTGTGAGGAGTGGGGCCCCTGTGTTGGGGGATCCTGTCACACACACTGTGAGGAGTGGGGCCCCTGTGTTGGGGAATCCTGTCACACACACTGTGAGTAGTGGGGCCCCTGTGTTGGGGAATCCTGTCACACACACTGTGAGGAGTGGGGCCCCTGTGTGGACGGGGCCCTTGTTCAGAATGCAGTGATGCGCTTGGATCAGGCCGCGTTGACTGGACACAAGTCCCACAATGCAGTTGGTGCATGATGGTCCATAGTGGCACCTAGGGAGGGAGGGAGGGAGGGAGGGAGGGAGGGAGGGAGGGAGAGAGAATTCAAGTTGCCAGGGTGACCCCTGCCTCATTGCTCAATAGTGACTCCTCTGGTCGGTCGGGGACCTGCGATCTGACCGCATCGGTGGCACAGCTTTCCTACAGTAGCAGCAGTTAAGCTGGTTATTTGCGGTGTGGAAAAGAAGCACTTGGCTGACCTTCCACACTACAGAGGACTCTCCTGCATCGATGGCGGAAGCAGCCGCCATAGGCGCTGAACTGTAGTTACGCTTTATCATTCCAGATTGGCAGGAGAACTGGGGAAAGGTCCAAAAACATAAAAGCGCTTCCTGGCTTAGGCCGTTTTGTTTCTGACCTTTTCCTTGGCTCAGAATAGCGCATGATGTCATCAGAACACCTGCGGACTGCTGGTCCATTAGGGGGGGGGTCTAACCCCCATTTCATGTTGGAGCTGTTGTTCGGTTATTACCAGGGAATGAAATAAATTTTTTCACCTACTGGCCAGAGTGGCTTGTGGATTCTAAAAATCACCAGCCATTTTCAACATTTTACCAGCCACATTATTCTTTACAATATAACACAACCCGGTTGGTTACCAGAAAAAGTGGCTGCTAGAGTACAAAATCTTGCCAGCCACAATCAAATTTTACTAGCTGGTGGCGGGTGTTAATTTCACACCCTGATTATTAGGCTACATCGTATTGTTTGATGCTAAGGCTTTAAAAAAAAATATATTGTCCACTTACCGGATATCTGCAGAAGCTATTCAGTTTAACGACTTGCTCTGATAAACTGAACTGTGGGAAAACCCTGAAGTGTGCCAAACTCTCAGTATTGGGGCGTGCTCCGCTAACCTGAAACTTGGCAGATGGTATGGCATATGTGCCTTTCTTGTATGGTAAATAAATACACACTTCAAAACCCATCAAATGTAATATCTGAGGTTTTTTTAGTCATTTCCTGCTCGGAATTCCTCTACGTTTGCTTCCAGCGACATCTGAAATGCTGTATATATACATTTTGTCTAACCTTTAAGCTCGATGTCGAGCGCACGCTTTGATGTTTTCTAAAACAGTTTATGATGGACACAAATCACTTATGCCTTGTGACTAAAGCATTGAAACTGAATGTATTTGCCTTTCTTATCACAGCGGCAGAGATAAAGAGGAATGGATAACCGGACATACCGCAATACCGTTTTATCTCTGAGATTTTACCGTCCTATTTTTGGAACTCTTGTGCGTGTTGTGACAAAAAGTATGTAGCAAGTTAGCAACAGCAATCACTGGGGCGGGCACAGTGTATTTTTGGTTTGAAGCTTTGTGTCTTTATGGCATTTGTCGCCTTTTGAAATACGGTGGAAATAGTTTTAGACATTCCTTGTTCCGTGTTGACATCGTTGTAGATTTACTTGAACATGACCTCAAGTTTAGCGCCATGTCCCGTTTAGCACTGAATGCTGCGTAGCTCCTTTTGTCTAACAACATGTGATTACCTCAGAACCAAAATTGGGTTTTTGAAAATGTCTTCCTGCAGACTGCATGCATTTGTGTCACTGTGGCATACTGCATATGCTGTTTGTATTAAGAGCATGGGAATCAGACTTGCCGTGTCTTGTCTAGCTGGAGAGGAAGTGGCACATTTTACAAAACTGTGACCTATGTGGGCCTGTAAATGACATCAGTATAAAGTCAATGGCAAACAGCCAGCCAGACTGTTTGAATGTCCAGCTAATTCTTCTATGAGTTCGGACCCTTAACAGACCAGAAGTCGTGGGCTGCCCGACCACTCCCTTCTTATGATACCCCTGCCGTATAAACACTTGGCCCTCAATCTCAGGGCTTGAACATTGGTTTGGACGTTTCTCAGGACCTTCTTAATGTGTTTTTGTAAGATGATGTCAGCTGATACGGTCCGGGTGATGTAATATTCGCTCATAATTGCGCCCAAATATTCAAAAAATAAATAAATAAAATTTGCCTGTAAAGTGGCCAGTCCACAGTCAGGCCAACCCTCAGCTCACAACATTCAAATCACAGTGGCCAAGGAACCTTCTAGAAGCTGGGTTTATAACAGGGGGTCCATGGACCTTTGAGGGTCCTTGTAGTAGGGAGGTCAAACCCGTTTTCGTGATTTTTCAGAAAACATATTTTGCCAGCTTATTTTTCATGTATATTGTCCTAAATGCTACAATATAATCAAATAACAATATATAAATCGCTAGCTTGTCAGAAAAAGGACGTTTGTTCGCTTTAAAATTATTTTTTAAATTAGCCAGTTTCACTTCCGTGTAATCACTCTCGTTGGACGGAAACACATCATCATCTGTGCTGCTTTTAGGATACCGTTATCCTTATTTTTTCAACAACAAGAACCGATATTTTGTGGTATTCGTACAGGAAAACTAATATACTCTACACATTTACTCACATATATTGTTATGGCGTGTTGTATTTAATTAAATATGTACTCCCAAAACGCTATACTTGCCAAACGTCTCAGTTTCAAACTTGGCGGGTCCCGCGGCTTCAGAATTCCACTGTATTCGCAACAGTAACATTGATTAGCCTACTTAATGCGTCTGGGTCTGACCCATGTTCCCTTTTCATGTTAATAAAAAAAAAAAACACCCATTCGCAATATTAAAATGCTTTATACCATACTGTAGACGAGATTTTGATGAAGACCTACATGTAAAAATATCGTTGTTCATATGGAGTTTACCGGCGATATGGTCCAGAGAAAAACATAGCAGCTAGCGACTGCCAGCATATCTGGACCAATCGGATTTGAACAATCGGCATGATGTCAAGACAGGGGTTGGCCACAATTTGAATAACATTTAATTTCACTATTACAAAATCCCTTCTGGGGTTATTTCGAATAAGGTGGCGAGCGCCTTATTTTTTTGGTGCCATTTTGCTTCTGAAGTGGCTGTAGAATTCTAAGTCCCGCAGGACGCGCGGCACATGTAACGTTTTCAGGACACCTAAATAGACGAAAGTATCAATACATACCGATCGATTAACACCTAAAACATTTCACAGTGAGTTTTTCTTGTAATAAAATGTGTATTAACGACTTCAATGTGGTTGGATGTTTTATAATGACCCCATTGATTTCGGTACAGCGTTAAGTATAGGCACAAATGCTCGTAAACAGAGTCAAATTAGCATAATAATGTCTGGCTTCTAAAGTAAAAAAATAACATTGTTGAAGTGTAAGTACACTTCTGAAACAAATGAATAGCTTCATCTACTCTCGTTTAGTAGATTTCCTTGTTAAATGACATGTTGAAATGAGCCCAGACGTCAATTTTGTTTTTTGTTTTGTGTGTGGAATGCCCATTGTGATTACATTGCGGGCAGAACGTTCAACCTCCCTACTTGTAGGTACTCTAGGGGGTCCCAGGCCTGACTTGAGTTGGGAAAATATTTCAAAATATAAAACCTTTTTTTTAATATAACCCTTTTTGACTTATGATGGGGGTCTCCTGGGTGTCTTTGAGCCTGGGTGGGGGGTCCCCCTGGATCAGATAAGGTTGAAAACCGCTGCTCATTATTCACCCTGCCTCAGAGGTTCCAGTGTAGACCCTGGATCACATGACTGAATTCCATTGGTCACTGAAGCAGAGCCTCCAGGTCTCTGTGGGGTCAGGCCACTGCCCTTGGGCTGAAAGGGAAGTAGCCTTGGCCCTATTGTTTCAGACAGGGCTGAGGTCACATGCCCGGTGACACACCATTCCTTGTCCACGTCAATGCTGCCTCTTTTTATTTATTTTTTTACTTTTTATTTTCTGGTAGATAATGGGAATCCTTTATGGATCACATGACAGCTTGTAATATATTCCAGGATTTATTAATCCTTGTCCTGGAGTACCAACTGGTGGCCAATTAGTGTTGTTCTTAATTGATAAATGAAAGCAATTTATTACACAGGTAATTCATTTCACTTGTTTTTTAATTGGTTGCTGATTGTAAGTAGAGCCTGACCGATATGGGATTTTTGAGGCCGATGTCGATTTTAGATGGGGGGGGGGGGGGGGGGGGGGGGGGCTTCGCCGATTACCGATATGGCAGCCGATATAGTGAGTTTTTTAGCTGGAATGAAAATGGACCTTTTCTAGTACCGATATGACTATGTAAAGGTGCCCAGAAGGCTGCTTTCTGTTAAATAGAGCCAGTTGCTAATTTTTGCTATAACTGCTGCCCCAGGCTGCCCGGTAAGAACTGAGACATCAGGTGGAAGTTGACTTTGTTTTAATGTTCGCCACCACAACCAACACACTTTATATGTTCACTTCAGTGAGTAGAGTTATGGTGGTTCTGCAATATATCAAATATACATACATTTATGTATAGCACAAGCAAAATAATACACGGTACAATAGAAATAGAGTTTGCACGCAATACAAAGCCGGAAATGGGAAGTATTACAATAAAAATGTGCCGTCAAAAATCACTGTAATTCGCACCAAATACTGACATGTCGATCCAGACGTTAATGGAACTATCAGAGGACCTCGGAGTTCGCTGAGAAACAGTAATTTCAGTCGTAATTATTATTCACGTGCCTGGTAAAAATCACTGACATGGTCGTTCCGGACATGAATAAAATGACTGAATTACCCTTGTGAAAATGACATCACCTGACCTCCCCTGGTGAAACTAATCCCGTCCGGACAGCCCCTATGGAAAAAGAATATGGTGCAGTATATTGTAAATATATCAAAATTATCGTCACAATATATTTCAAATATACTGCAGTATATTACATTTCCATATGGGAGTGCTTTATTAGGCTGAAATAAAGCTAAATCAAAGCTTGGTTAAGCCTGCTAGCATTTGGTAGATAACAGATAACTGTGATAACACAAAATAAAGTGCTCCACATTTCCTGCATATACACATACAGCGAGTCAATGCAGCATAAAAATGCGTGTATATAGAAGACAACGCGAACTCGGACATGCAGCCATGCGAACTGTGAGAAAAAAGTTAGGAATTCTCTGAGCCTCTGATTGGCTGAGCTGCAGCGTTAAAGGAGCACTCTGATTGGTAGGATTAAGTTACCATGAGTAAACAAACTGAATTGAAGGGGAAGGCAGCCTTTTCATAATATCGGTCCCACATATCGGCCATAAGTCATCCTTGACGACCGATACAGTTATGGTCCAGAAATGCAAATATCGGCCCGATATATCGGTCAGCCTCTAATTGTAAGGTGATAGGGAAGACTGTGTGGTTGACCAGGACGGGCCACTCCTGGCTCACGCTCTAAGCTCCTCATGTGTACCACTAGTTGAAGAGTAGCTCAGCCCTGCTCCGTTTTCTGTAGTGATGAGCTCAGGGATAAAGACGTTTTAGAGACGTTTGTCGTGAGTTAGGTGAGTGCGGCCTGTACAGACAGACTGAAGGCATACACCCCCAATTCAGTTCTTCCTGGGAGCCTTAGCTGCGTACCTCGGAAAAAACATCTCATATCCTCCGTATTTCATCGCCTGCTTTGTCTTCCCTACAAGCCAAAGAATTCAGGTAATTTATGGGACTTTTATGGAGACTTTTATAAACTTGTGGATGATTTAGGTAACTTTTGGAACTTTTGTGCCTCTTTTAGCCACCCCAACATTTGCCTTGATCAGAGCCAGACCACAAATCATACCAAGGTTTGGCAGCGTGAATTGAAAAGGCCCATGCATCTTTGTAATGGATAAACTGTAAATCATTAAGATGTAAAATATGTAAAATAAAAGCTATGAATATAAGAATCTGTTCATTGTTATTTTTCTGTTTAGCGGGAGAAGAAAAGGGTGCTTGAGCCAGGGTATGAAATTAACACCCGCCACCAGCCAAATCCTGGTAAAAGTTTGATTGTGGTGGGAAAGATTTTCTACTCTAGCAGCCACTTTGGCAGGTAACCAACCAGGTTGTGTTATATTGTACAAGGTAAATGTGGCTGGTAAAATGTTGAAAATGGCTGGTGATTTTTAAGAATCCACAAAACCACTCTGGCCAGTGGGTGAAAAAGTAAACTTGATACCCTGGTCCAAGCCCACTTTAAAGCTGAATCTGATGTGTGTTTTTTTCCTGGGAGTGTGCCCTGTTTGTGCAGTGCTGTGTGCAGAGGTTACTGTAAGGCAGGAACAGGGCAGGGAGTGGAGATCACACCCAGGGCAAGCCACGGCAGGATCCTGTCCCTCCCGAACTCACTGTGCTGTTACTGCGCTGTGAGGATCCCACTGCTGTTAAACTCACAGTGCTGTGAGGATCCCACTGCTTTTAAACTCACTGCGCTGTTACTGCTCTGTGAGGATCCCACTGCTGTTAAACTCACTGTGGTGTGAGGATCCCACTGCTTTTAAACTCACAGTGCTGTTACTGCTCTGTGAGGATCCCACTCCTGTTAAACTCACTGTGCTGTTACTGCTCTGTGAGGATCCCACTGCTGTTAAACTCACTGCGCTGTTACTGCGCTGTGAGGATCCCACTGCTGTTAAACTCACTGCGCTGTTACTGCTCTGTGAGGATCCCACTGCTGTTAAACTCACTGTGCTGTTACTGCTCTGTGAGGATCCCACTGCTGTTAAACTCACTGTGCTGTTACTGCTCTGTGAGGATCCCACTGCTGTTAAACTCACTGTGCTGTTACTGCTCTGTGAGGATCCCACTGCTGTTAAACTCACTGTGCTGTTACTGCTCTGTGAGGATCCCACTGCTGTTAAACTCACTGCGCTGTTACTGCTCTGTGATGATCCCACTGCTGTTAAACTCACTGCGCTGTTACTGCTCTGTGAGGATCCCACTGCTGTTAAACTCACTGCGCTGTTACTGCTCTGTGAGGATCCCACTCCTGTTAAACTCACTGTGCTGTTACTGCTCTGTGAGGATTCCACTGCTGTTAAACTCACTGTGCTGTTACTGCTCTGTGAGGATCCCACTGCTGTTAAACTCACTGCGCTGTTACTGCTCTGTGATGATCCCACTGCTGTTAAACTCACTGTGCTGTTACTGCTCTGTGAGGATCCCACTGCTGTTAAACTCACTGCGCTGTTACTGCTCTGTGATGATCCCACTGCTGTTAAACTCACTGCGCTGTTACTGCTCTGTGAGGATCCCACTGCTGTTAAACTCACTGTGCTGTTACTGCTCTGTGAGGATCCCACTCCTGTTAAACTCAGTGCTGTGAGGATCCCACTGCTTTTAAACTCACTGTGCTGTTACTGCGCTGTGAGGATCCCACTGCTGTTAAACTCACTGTGCTGTTACTGCTCTGTGAGGATCCCACTGCTGTTAAACTCACTGTGCTGTTACTGCTCTGTGAGGATCCCACTGCTGTTAAACTCACTGTGCTGTTACTGCTCTGTGAGGATCCCACTGCTGTTAAACTCACTGTGCTGTTACTGCTCTGTGAGGATCCCACTGCTGTTAAACTCACTGTGCTGTTACTGCGCTGTGAGGATCCCACTGCTGTTAAACTCACTGTGCTGTTACTGCTCTGTGAGGATCCCACTGCTGTTAAACTCACTGTGCTGTTACTGCTCTGTGAGGATCCCACTGCTGTTAAACTCACTGTGCTGTTACTGCTCTGTGAGGATCCCACTCCTGTTAAACTCACTGTGCTGTTACTGCTCTGTGAGGATCCCACTGCTGTTAAACTCACTGCGCTGTTACTAAAGGTGGACATGCAGTCGGGGGGCACACACTAAGACACAGACGCGCACACTCGCTCGCTTACACACGCACAATGTAAATGCACACTTTCCAATCATGTACACACACACACACGCACCCTAAGACTTACAGATATGCAGAGAAAAGCAACAAAGTAGTGTTTATAAAAGATTAGGCTATACATCACAAGCACCCACGCACTGAATATATTGTACACAGTGAGATTCTGCTTTAAGACTGATTGGAATGCTCCCTTTATTTACGCTGGTCATAAATAATATTCCCATCGTCACTAGATATTGGCCTGTTAAACATTTAGCGTTGAGTGATTAAAATGTAGAGATTAGTAACTTGTTTAATGGGATACGTGCAGAATGGCCAGTGATGTGACATTAGGGGGCTGTTAGACAGTTTTTTTTTTGGGGGGGGGGGTATAAATCCCCGTGGTTCGTGCAGGATTGAGCCACCTCACAAGCCCCCTGAAAATGCAGGTATTTCCAGGACAATCGCTCTTAATTTTGGGTCCGTCTTTGGCTAAAGGAAATCGAAACCGTTCAACTCAAGTGTGAAGCCTGAGGATTAGAGATAGGCTCTGGACAACAGCTCTTAAGGACAGGACTAACCCTTTCCAAACGTTTTTCCATCGTCTTCCTCCCTCCCCCTTCATGATTTAAAATCTCAGTCGGAGCCCCCGCCGTTTATCTGGGTCGGAGCCCCCGCCGTTTATCTGGCCCCCACCAACATTTTCCAAGCGATCCGTCCTCTAAAACCTCAGCTGTAGGTTCTTGGCTATTTCTAAAGTTTATTTTTATTCTTGGCGTATTATACAGTCAGTGCCCCTGTACTGGCTCATGGCTTTCTGTCAGAATGGGGTAATGGGTCAAACCGTGTCTTCAGAGCCTGTGTGTGTGACTGGTACCTCGTCCGGTCCTTATAGACATGAGAGGATGTCCCTCGACCGATGACATCACTTTTCATGTGGTTACTGGGCAGAGACCGGCTTCCCAGGGTGTTAAGGGGAAGTACACAGAGGGAAGCATCATAGCATCAAAATACACACTTAAGTGTGTGTGTATCATTGTGTGAGTGTTAATGCTTGTTTCTCCTTTTTGTCTGGTAGTTCATAACTTCACACCATGATTAAGTTGCCATTAAAAATAAAACCAGTGAGTCACTGGTTTGATATCTTCCAGTATGTGTACATGTTCTGTGTGAGCTGTGCTCAGTATGTGTGAGTCATCTTTACTTTATTACTTTAATCTGGTGAAATATGTAGCGGGGGGTTTAAACATTAACGTGTTAGTACCTGAGGTCATGTGGTTTACGCAGTGTGGAGCAGTGGTCTCCTGTCCGCCCCGTCCTACGTCTCAAGCAGCGGTTGACCGCTCTCGGTTTAAACACACACGCTCAGTAACATGCACAAGGGCAGCGTAAAGATAAGCGTTTCTGAAGTGTTCCGCATTAGACGTGCGCGTTTTGCCTCATTTGCAGAGAATATAAAGATTTTTTTTCGCCGTCCATGAGGAATGGGACTCGTGAACGTTTTAACGTTTAATGTCGGACAGTACGAGGAGCAGCCCAGCGTCTTTCCGTTTTTAGCTTTGGCGTCAGGTACTTTTTCTCTCGCCAGCACGGCCCTGTGTTCCCAGGGGCTGAGCTCTTAAGAATATTTATTTAAAATAGATCTGGACTGAAGGTTACATACCAGACTGCTTTGATTTGATTAGGGAGTAAAAAAAAACAAAGCTTGTTAGAATGTGGCGGTCCAGGGTAGTGTTTACTGTTTTTACTGCACACAGAACCTAAGATTAGATACTGCCCCCCTCTCCCCATCTCCCCATTCCCTAGACCAGGGGTCCTCAATCTTATCCAAAAAGGGCCGGTGTGGGTGCAGGCTTTTGTTCCAACCAAGCAGTTACACACCTGATTCTACTAATCAAGGTCCTTCGCAAAGACTGTAGTGGTTGATTAGTAGAATCAGGTGTGTAACTGCTTGGTTGGAACAAAAGCCTGCACCCACACCAGCCCTTTCTGGATAAGATTGAGGACCCCTGCCCTAGACCCATACACCTTTCTGCCTATTAACCCAGCTTGTGGATGTCTGTTGTATCTCTCTTGAATTCTAGTACTGCGCTAGTTTCGCGCTTTCAACCCAAGCCAAGGCGGGTAATGGCGTTAGATGTAATGACACAGGCTTGTGGAGTCGATCCAGTCGTCGGACGCAGTGACACCCAGGGAGTCGGAGGACCGGTCGCCCCATCTCTGCCCGTCTCCCCACACCCAGCCCTGCTGGCTCACCCTGCCAAACTCGTTCCAGCAAGAACCTCGGCTACGCCGGAGCGTTGCACAATCCGTTAGCCGCTTAGCATAACAACGTCGGCCCAATATAAATAATGTTTGCCGAGACTTGTATTGAGACCGTACCCTGGAATAGCGCGGTTACTAAAGCGGTAATGCTCTGTGTAATGTTTATTGCTCAGGGGAACACTGTAGACGGCTCTGTCCTTTCAAAGAGGTGAAGATTAACCCTGTTATTGTCCCTAGGGCCTTGTGTGTGTTTATGGACTCAAAATGGCCGTTGAAGATCCCATGGCATTTTATTTTATTTTTTTTAATGAGTACGGGCTGTAAACCCTGTTGTCCTGGCCACAAAAAGTATGCACTGTCCATCTGACGCAATCCCTGGCATTCTCTACCCACTTGCATTACCCAGATCATCTCTGCATACTAGAGTTGAGTTTCCACTTGACCTACCAAGTCAAGTAAAGGTAAATAAATTCCTTTTTTTTAAGTTCGCAAATTGCTTTTGTGATTTTGCGTTCACATTTTTTGTGAATTATTTAAAGTGCGTTGAACTATTGCACAGCTCCACACCACTACATGACTGCACATTTATAGTGCAGTACTAAGTTAGTACAACCCAAAGGAATACTGGTTTTAAATACTGTTCATGTGTCCTGAAAGTTCAGGTCCTTATATCAACCCTAATATGCCCACCTGTCCCCCCAGGGGCCCAGCAATAACCCCCCCCCCCCCCCCAATCTCACTTCATACCTCCAGTGCAGAAGAGTGGGGGGGTTGGAAGAAAGGTCAGAGTGAGTTGTTTCTAATACCCAGCCCAGGAGGGAAGGTTAAACGCAGTCCCAGGAATAGACCAGCGCCTGTGTATCAGTGATCGTCCCGTAATCCCGCCACCAGCTCCAGTCCGAGGCGCCGGGCGTTTTCCGGCCTCGTCTAGGCCCTCCAGACCCGGCGAATCGCGTTCCTCGGGCCGCACGGGCATTTTGCTCGTTACGTTTTTTTAATGCGTCTTGTTTGTGTGTTAGTGCTCTACATCGTCCCTGGGGACTGATTTTTTATTTGTCGTACATCTGTTTTGAGTTTTACGGGAGGACAGCGCTCTCTCCTTTCTCTCTGCTTAAATAAATTTCAGTTGTTTTATTCTTCTCATTAACGGGCCTTATAAACAGACACCCTTTGTCAAAACTGTTGTATTTACTGTCTGCGCGGCCTTGGTGGGAATGCCTTTGAATACATATTAAGACTAAGGGAAGGGTGTCTCTAGCCTGTAGAGCACTATCCACATGCGACATCGGTGGTCATCGGTGGTTTGAGTTTGACCGTGCGACCTTTGTTGCATGTCTCTCTCTCTCTCGCTCCCCATTCTTCCTGCCAGTCTGTGCTACTGTGCTATCCAATAAAAAGAAAAGCTGAAAAACCCTAAAAAATATATTTTTTTAAACTAAGGGAAAGTTTTTCATGGCCTTCATGCTGAAGGAATGTCTCTTGCACATAATGGAAAGTGTGTAAAAGGCAGGTGGGAGGAAGTCTTTTATGGGCGGACTGATGGGGTTCCGCTCCCCAAGGCCTTCCCCCACTGTTCCTGACCTATGAATAAAGGTTCCCAAATTAGAAGTGGCGCCATTTGTGGCGTTTCTGCGGTGCTCCCTTGCAGCGCGTGGTCTTCTGTGTCGTAAAACACTTCTTGTACATGTAAGGCAGGTGAATATAAAACCTTTATTGCTTTAATGTTCAGCTAGTTTACAGTTGCCAGCTCTTTGTAAAGCGACGAATGGAAAACAGTGTCCTTCCAAAGGCCATGCCCTTGAGGATAAAAAACATCACACGCACGTGAAAAGGAAATGGTTCAAAATGTTTTTATTTAAGTCTCAGTTGACAAAGTTAGTGGAAAAGGACCTTTTATTTCTTTGGTTGTAATTCTGTGGTTCCTTGTTCCTATAACAGAGGTGATTCCCTCTCTCCAGTTTGACCAGTTAGGAATTTTAATTCAACCTCTTATGTTTTTTGTTTTTTTGTTTTTTTCAAACCAATGTTGATTTTCTGTTTTCTAGTTTTTTTTCTCCTGATACAGTAATTAAAGGGGCCTATTTTTTCAAGGAGTTTGTTCCCTGTCCATTCCAGGTGAACATCACAAACGCTTGTTATTTACAGTTCCTATTTATTGATTGTTATGCATTGTGACTACTTTATGCAATAGATGACCACCTTCTTCTAGCTGTTATATATCAATGTACCATACTTACAACTTCCACTTATCTACATTAGCTCATTTTAATAATTGACACAGTATTTGTGTTTTACTACCGTAGTTCCTATTCTGTACTTCTCATGTAAGCTGATATCTTCCCACTTTTGAAGGACCAGTGTTTTTTTGTAGAACTCAGTGTTTATCTTCCCAATAACAGTTGACAATAAATAACAATAACTCAATTCACTCAATAACGTCGATTGCATTCTCAGAATCTTACAGTAGAGATGCTGGTTATTTCGTAAATGTTAGATTCCATTTTAAAATCTGCTTCAGTTTGAATCCGCAGATTTTCCAGCTGGTGCTGGAAAAAAAGTTTGACGTAAATAATGCTTTTGTTAGCTTTTTAAGTTCTAGTTGTTTTGTCCTTGAAATTTTTAAAGGAGGAAGGCTTCCAAAGTCAAACACGCTGGCACGCCGTTATCATTAACATCACATCTATTCACTGAAATATAACGGCAATTCTTAACCTTTGTTTAGTGCTTCATAAACCTGGGAAACACTGGGTAAAAAAATTCATAATTCCATTAGTCATAATTTATTTACCTTCACCCTGCCAAACATTGCATATTTGAATATTGAAAGTTACAAGTTTTCAGGTTAGCTTTAAGCTTTAGGAGCAGTTAAATTCAACATTTACCAGTAACAGAATGTGTAAAGCAGTATGACTCAATCTCAATTCATTACACGAGAGAAAATGGGACTGAAGACAGACTAAGCTTTTGTGAGGATTTAGTGAATTGGCATTTGTGTACTTGGTGGTACTCTGAGTTTTTTCTTCAGTTTAGACTACTGAAGGCTCCCAGCTATAAAACTCCCAGTGGCGTTTCCAGATTTTCCACTTTTTTTTCCTTCTCTTCTCCTTCTGTTGTGCTCTTCAGCAGACATTTACGAGCAGTGTTCAAGTGTTTTATGAAGTAATCTCCATTGCACCGTTTCCCTTTACAGGAGCTGGGAAGAGCGTAGTCCAAACCTTGTTAATGTAGCGCTGTAAATTACACTGTTACACTGCTTCCCGGTATTGGAACGAGCGCAGTCAAATTAACTCATTGTTAATCCAAGTTTTTTTTAATGCAGTGCCTTAAAACAGTACTCTCCAAAATGGCGACCCATTCGTGACATCAGCCATCACAGACAGCCACTCGTGATAAATGCGTGTGGAAACAAGATGGAATTCGAGCCCACCGATGACACTACAGGATGGATGCACGTGTCATCCAGCCAGAGACCAGATATAATGGGGGTGTATCGTTTTATCAGTTTGTCTTTATCACCTCAGTTTTATATCAGATCAGTCGGCTTCAGTGCTTCAGGGCATAGTGGCATTAAACAAGCTAACCTCGGCACTCTACACAAACTCTGACTGGAGGTTTTTCATCACCTCAGTGCCAGGGAAGTTATACATGGTGTTTGTGGTGTTCCTGGTAATGTGTAATCTAATCCACTCGGCCTTGTGACCGGTCTCATTCTGCGTGGTGAATAGAGTTGGAAGAAAGGCAGACGTTTGTGTTTTCCTGTGGGCGTAGGGTCTGACCGTCCGTCGCTCTGTGACTGCTCTTGGTATTTTAAGTTGGCCTGCTCGCTGGGATTCATGTTCCTCTTCTGTGGACGGAAGTTCCGTCTCAGTATTTTTAGGTCCCCGCTAGCTCTTCCGCCTAGATGATTTCAATAGAGAAAGATGTTCAGAATCATGAAGGCGTTTGAGCTGCTTTTACAAAATCACCAGAAATGTCAATCTTATAGCTGTGCTCTGGGTAAGGGTATCACCCAAATAGATAAACGATGAAAGAGTGGCTAGTGAATTGTGGGGATGACGTCAAAATAGTGAAGTTTCGGGTAAATATTAAAATAATTGCTTGTGAATAAGTGGCAGAAAAACTCTTATTTTGGGCTTTGGACACAGGAAAGCTCAGCATTTAATCATAAATACAAGGTAGTGAGAATGGCATGAGCTGCCCATTGTGATGTCATATCCTGCTGGAGCCATGTGATATCAGTAGCTATAGCAATATTTATGGTATTACTCCAATCCTCTTGCTAATGCAGGATTGCCCTGCAGTTACCGATTTAATATGTAGGGCTATGTCTAATCGCAGATTAGCAAAGGTTGTCTGGGAAAAGTTTTATAGACGAATGGGAAGAGGTTTTATATTTTCCCTGGGATCTGCCATCACAGACAATAGAACAAATCCAAGGATTAGTTCACTGTTTTTTTTCCTCCCCTTTCTGTTAATATTGCTGGGGGGTTTTTTTTGTTGCGAGGATATCATTGATTCACACACCGCCCCTCTTCCTGCTCTCTGTCGCCCTCTACAGGTTCCTGAGATCATCAGCACGCTGCGGCAGGCTGGGAAGACTTCGGCCCGGCAGCAGGAGGCCCCCGGGGCCCAGGCCCCCGGACAGCGGGGTCCCCCGATGACTGCGGTGATGCAGCCGCTGCCGCTGCCGCCGCCGCCTTCGCCAAGAAGTTCGAGGTGCTGTTCTGTGGGCGGGCCAGCGTGGCGCACAAGAAGGCCCCCGCCCGCCCCTGATCGACGAGTGCATCGAGAAGTTCAGCCACGCCAGCGGAGGGGGGCCCGTGGAGGGGGCGCTGGCGGGGGCCTCGGCCAGCGCGGTCGCCCACCTTAAACGGGCCCTCTTCTTCCAGCCCTCCTCCAACGGGGCCCAGGAGGCAGCAGGGGCCGGTTTAGGGACTAAGCCCTCCGGCCCCGCCACCGCCAGCCCCCCTGGTGGCCTGAAGACGGTGTTCTTCCGCCGGGACCCCAGCTTCCCTTCGCTGCAGGCGCTGGACGAGAACGGGCTCTCCCCTGACCTGCACAAGAGGGGCACGAATGGGCCCCTGCGGGGTGCAGCCAACCAGCATGCAGGAGAATCGCACCATGCTGTTCACGGTAACACAACCCCGCCCCCTCACTCTATTGCCCAATAGAATCGCACCGTGCTTTTCACGGTAACACAACCCCGCCCCTTCACTCTATCGTCCAATAGAAATGCACCATGCTGTTCACGGTAACACAACCCCGCCCCCTCACTCTATCGCCCAATAGAAACGCTCCGTGCTGTTCACGGTAACACAACCCCGCCCCCTCTATCGCCCAATAGAATCGCACCATGCTCTTCACGGTAACACAGCCAGTGAACAAATCCATGGATACCCTCTCTCTGTTCCCCAATAGAAATGCGCCATGCTGTGATAGTAACACAGCCCGCCCCTTCTTTCACCCTATAGAAATGCACCATGCTGTTCCTGGTAACACAGCCCCGCCTCTTCACGCTGTCACCCAATAGAACTGCACCAAGCTGTTCACTGTAACATAGCCCCGCCCCTCACTCTGTCACCCAGTAGAAATGCACCATGTTCTTTGCGGCGACACAGCCCCCTCCCCCTCACCTCTTTCGCCCCAGGTAGAAAACCCGCCTTGCTCTTGACAGAAATACAACCTCATGCCCTCAGTATGAACTGCATTTTTGCAGTGTAGGTGCTTATGGGAGTTGAAGGCCAGGTCTAGAAACGGTGGAGTTTCTCTCACTGTGGAAATGTTATGCAGTGCTTTACCTATTGCTGTGTTAACCTGGGGCACTAGGACAGGATGAGGTTCCTTCTGAAAGAGTGAGCTTACATCACCATGAGGAATGAGACCTGTTCCTCCGGTGGCTTCTTCACTCTCCAATCCAATCCAATTGCCTTGCAGGATCCCAGGCACAGGCTAGTGCTTCTTCAACGAGCAGAAAAACAAATCAGATCACACAGTCTTTTTACCGTAATCAATATTATTTTAAAGGAACAGAGATCGACTTTCCTGCAGGTGGTTTGACTCGGCCGTGGATCAGGAAGACGTTTCCTTTGGGAAAAGACGTGACACTGTGAGACCGTGTGGTGCAGAGGGTGGCCTCAATCCATATACGCCCCCCGCCAACCCCCCACGTGTGGCAAGCGGTTCGATTCCCCACTGTGGCACTTTCTGTACTCTGATGCAGGTCCACTATATACCACCCTCTCTGCAATCCTGTGTGTGCATAACGTTAAATAAAGAAATGCATAAGGAGGGCGCACTGTCCTCTCTCCTTAAAAAAAAAAAAAAAAAAAAGACATGACATTAAGTGAAGCCTGCAGCACAGAATTATGGGATATCTTCCTGCCTAGTCGTTCCGTTGAAGGAAGGCAGAGCCGTAATTTTTTCTGTGAGGCAGTTAAGTTGGGCTGAGAGAGAAGGGGGGGGGGGGGGTGTTTGTATACACGGGCGGAGGACTTGCCGTGCCACGCTCGACTAGTTTTATGTTTTGTTTTGTTCGTGTTTTTTTTGGGAGGCTCTCTCCCTTCATACCTGAGCTTTTTCGTTTCCATGGAGACTTTGCAGCGCTTTAGTTTCGCTGGTGTCCACATCCTGACTTTAAAAAAATAATAAGAATAAATAATAATAAATTTTTCTTTTTTTTTTTACTCCTTAGTTTATCTGTTCTGTTCTTTTGTTATCTTTCTCGTTCTTCCTTCGTGCCACTTTTGGAGGGACTTCTGCTCTTCGTCACACCTCTGTGGACAGCCCGTTTGTGTGTTATTATAGAGGCTTTTTCTCTGGGATCGTTCATTATCTGGGATCCGCTCGCCATCCTGTTCCCCTAACGGTGCCATGTCCTTTTATAAACATGAGCCAGGCAGGGTCTTCACAGGTTTATTTCCAGGCTGTTCTATTTTAGAACGGGCTCCCACGTCAATGCTTTCTTTACTGTCCGTAAGATTTTTGTACGATTTAAAAAGGTCCTGTTTGCTTAAATGTATCACAGTTTTCAGTTATGGGTGGTTGACAATTTTATTAGCTTTTTCCGAAGCGTTAAAACCGATAAGCAGGCAATTGAATTACGCTGCTTCTGTTTTAAAAGGGGCAAAACACCTGGAGTATCCAGCTGTGGTGATTCATCCCCAGACCAGTCTGCCACTGGCGATCACCACGCAGTTTAATCTACACTCTGGGCCCGGCTGGTTACTGTGCTATCGATCGGGTATCCAAGCCCTGTCTATTCATCCCCAGACCAGTCTGCCACTGGCGATCACCACGCAGTTTAATCTACACTCTGGGCCCGGCTGGTTACTGTGCTATCGATCGGTTTGGCTTCCTGATGTTTGAAATTGAAAGTTCCATTTCAATTTAGTCAAATCAGGAAGTGAATTTCTATTTCATTAAATATCTTTTTCTTTTATTTAATTTTTTCGAAAAATGCCCAATCAGGATTTTTTCTAATAGTGAAGTGATCTTGAATTAATTTTCCTAAGTTGAGTGAGTTAAAAATGGAAATGACCTCACAAACACCTCAGACAAACCTGGCCCTCTCCCCCTTTCTCCCTGTGTTAGAGGTGACTGCACACACGGATACACACACGCACACACACACACACACACACACACACACACACGGATACACACATGCACGCACGCAAGCACGCACGCACGCACGCACGCACACACACACACATGGATACAGGTTGAGGTGTGCAGACTGCACGTCTGCTGTCGCTGTTGTGGCTCTGATGATCCGTTGGTTTCCTGGTTAGAGAGGGACCTCTTTGTGAGTAGCACAGGAAATGGAATCGCCATGTTTTCCACACTTCCTGCGTCTCTCTGCATTCACAGAGGGATCCGCGCTGCAGTCGGGCCTGCTGCAGCCTCTTTATTACACCACGTTCAAATTGGAAAAAGGAAATCGACACGCGTAAATTTTCTTTCTGTTGTGTCCCATGCGAAAGGTAGGATAAGGGCGGGTTTGGGGGGTGGGACATTTTTGGCGCACTTTTGTTTTAATATTCTGGCAGCGACGTCCATTCGATTGCTGGCGATCCTTGTTTGGGATCCAGGAGAGGCTGCAGGGATGGTTGCGGGGAGATCGACAGGAGCGGCTTGACCTGCTCTTTATATTTAAGAAGGGAAAGAGAAGAAAGTTTTGTTGTTTTTTAAAGTGGAAGTGAGTGTAAAGGAAGACGATGACTCCAGGCTTGGTTCTCTTCAGACCCCCTAAACATTTGAGACGACGGGATTAAAAAAGGGGGGACTTATCTATGCAGCGCTCAGGGGACGGAGCTGTGAGACGCAGTGCTGTGTAATTATGTAAGCGGTTGAGCTGTGGATACGCTGTGTCACGGGACGGGATCTGTAGCCACTGCTTTCTTAAAGGGACAAGCCCCAGGAGCGTTTCAGGCCTAAACGCACATCCCTGATGGTCAGCGTTTGTCCTGCACGCCACGCCCCGCCTTCCCCACGTGACCGAGCGCAAAGATACCCTCTCACCTTTTGTGTGAGTGTGTGTGTGCGCTGCAGGCAGGCAGCTGTTGACCAATAGGTTGTGTGTTCAGGCCTCCAACCCATCCAAAGGCCTGCTGCGTTTCTCGCTGATTCGGCTGCGACTTGTTCAGGAAGTGGGGGGCGAAGGCAAGGCTGCGCTTCTGGGACAGCCTCCGCAGGGCCCCGCCTCCCCTCCTCCTGGTCTCTAATGTCCACGGGACTATAAAGTTTAAACTTCACTCTCATCGTCTGCCTGCAACTGCTTATAAAAGTGTTCAGGGGTGTACGGTGGAAAGAGTTGGATTTTAGAAACGCGTAATATGTCTCAACTGTATGCTACGCCATTAAACTGGCACTTTGCACTAAAACTGGAATTTGCATCAGAGCCAAGCAAAACACAGCTTTTTTTCTACCAAGAATGCTGTAAATGATCTGTGTTTATATTCATACTAATCCTGGTTAAGTCTCTCCTAATTTGGGGCTGATTCCTGATCCTTTTCCAGTCCGTCTCATATGTTAGTTTTCATTCAAACTGCTTTTATGTGGTCAGGATTGATTGATGCGAGTCCTGCGTCTCTGACAAGTAATCTCCTGTCGTTCATCGCGTAGTTACGGGGATGCGGTGAGAGAGCGCTAGATGCGTGACCACAAAGTTAGCGCACAGTGACGAGCCCAAACCTCTTCTGTTGCAGGTCGGTAAGTCCCAGATCTTCCTGGTGAGCCCGGACACCAAAAAAGTGGCCATGGAGAAGAGTTTCCGGGAGATCTCCTTCTGCTCTCAGGTCAGTGGAAAAAGCCATGTTTTACCGGTCTGAAGAAGGGCCTGTGACTCCCGAAACGTCACTCATTTCGGAGCGTTAGATTACTTGGTAGGAGTTTGAAAGCGCTTGCAGGTGCTCTCATTTTCTGTTGGTTTTTAAATTTTACCAAAATAAACCCTCCTTTTTTCCCATACCCATACATATTCTGTGCAAGCTGAATGTGAACTCAGTGACTGTGTTTATCCAAAGCAACGGGACAAAATGGCTGCAGTGTGACGGTGAGAGTTTCAATGAAGAACAATTGAAATATGTGTTTAGGAATAAGTTCCTTGGAAACTGAACAGTTTGTCCTTGAGTTTCTTTGAAAAGCCCTTGAACTTTGCAGAAGAAATACCATTGAATCCCTGCCACTAGCAGGTTTTAGTAGGTTCTGCGGGCTGCAGTGCCTGCAGGTATTTGCTCCAAACATACACTACACCACCTCATTTCACTAATTGTTTTACCTCCTTGGTTTAGGTAGTGATGTCATTAGTGAAATGAGGTGGTGTAGTGTGTGGCTGGAGCAAATGCCTGCAGAAACTGGCCTGCAGGACCTGGAGTTGATTAGCTCTGATATAAACCAACAAAATGGTGGAAAATACCATTGCAAATGTGAATTGCATGAGATATGAGCGCTAGAGGGTGGGGAGGGGAGCCTTAAACAGGTGGGTCTTCAGTCTGTTGGAACAATGCCAGTGATCTTTGCAATCCTGAGCACCGTGGGAAGTTTATTCCAGTACTAGGGGGCTGGTACAGGCAGGTATTGTGACCAGGGGGAAATGGCCACATTGAGAGTGGGGGTAGCTAGTGTTAACCTATTAACTCGAATCTCAAAAGGTGTGGTTTTAGGTGGGTTTAGATAAAATGCAGAGAAAGCATAATTTTTAGAGGTGTTGAAGTGCATTATGGGACTGATTTGAGGAGAATGACCCGGAGCTCTTCTCCGCGCAGGGCGTCCGGCACGTGGACCACTTCGGCTTCATCTGCAGGGAGTCCCTGGAGAACGGGTGCTGCCAGTTCGTCTGCTACGTGTTCCAGTGCACCGACGGGACGCTGGTGAGGCCCCAAAACAAACTGGAGGACTGTGGGGCTGGAGGACTGTGGGGCTGGAGGACTGGGGAGCTGGAGGACTGGGGGGCTGGAGGACTGGGGGGCTGGAGGACTGCGGGGCTGGAGGACTGGGGGGCTGGAGGACTGGGGGGCTGGAGGACTGGGGAGCTGGAGGACTGGGGGGCTGGAGGACTGCGGGGCTGGAGGACTGGGGGGCTGGAGGACTGGGGGGCTGGAGGACTGGGGGGCTGGAGGACTGCGGGGCTGGAGGACTGGGGGGCTGGAGGACTGGGGGGCTGGAGGACTGGGGGGCTGGAGGACTGGGGGGCTGGAGGACTGCGGGGCTGGAGGACTGCGGGGCTGGAGGACTGCGGGGCTGGAGGACTGGGGGGCTGGAGGACTGGGGAGCTGGAGGACTGCGGGGCTGGAGGACTGCGGGGCTGGAGGACTGCGGGGCTGGAGGACTGGGGGGCTGGAGGACTGGGGGGCTGGAGGACTGGGGGGCTGGAGGACTGCGGGGCTGGAGGACTGCGGGGCTGGAGGACTGGGGGGCTGGAGGACTGGGGGGCTGGAGGACTGGGGGGCTGGAGGACTGGGGGGCTGGAGGACTGTGGGGCTGGAGGACTGGGGGGCTGGAGGACTGGGGGGCTGGAGGACTGGGGGGCTGGATGACTGGGGGGCTGGAGAGAGAGAGCCAGATGTGAGATGGACAGTGTAAAATGGGGATCTCCCACAGTCATTACGCACTAGTAGTTCTGCACTTTCTGTGAACACATCTTCACTCTCTGGAGTCATTCGATTTTGACTTGCTTTTGTTTTGTCCAAGAAGCACACCAGTACATTATCTATCAAGTTAAATGGGACAAGTTGAGAAATAAAACAAGGGCTAAGTGTTACGCAGAACATAGTTTAACTGAGACGGTAGTTTAACTTCCTTTTTGTGGGTTACACTTCATGGTCAAGATCTACAACTGCAGCTTAGCTAGTGCAATGGAGCCATCTTGTTATCAAACCGCTTAAATATTTAGAAAACATTTAGTTCAAAAAGTAGCAGTAGCAGCTACATCATAAGGTCTCTGTGTGGCTAAAGTCTTTTTCAAAGCAGTTGCTTCAAGCAGGTTTCCTCAAAACATTTTTACTTTTCCCATTGCCAGGTATTAATACATATTTCATAATTCTCCATCCCAATGCAAATATCATAAATTATTGATAAATATGTATAAAACCTGTAAAAGGGACCTCACTGTGTAATGCCCACACACACACACACACACTCTCTCTCTCTCTCTCTCTCTCTCTCTCTCTCTCTCTCTCTCTCTCTCTCTCTCTCACACACACACAAAACAGTCCCATCTTCTGCGCTCACAGTCAGTTCTCCCCTCTAATTGGTCTAAACTCTCCATGTGACCATTTTGCAACGGCCGTAGACAAGTGCATGCCGTGCGGAAAGACAAAACCGGCACGGCCACTTTTGAAATTTCTTGTTTTTAAAATGCGCTTAAATCACTTTGCCAAATATTACAAAAGGCTGCCATTAAGCCGGATGAGAAATCACACCAGAGGTGACCTCCAGGGCATTTATGACACTTGGACTGACTGGAGATCAGTTGGATTATAGAACTGAGAACCCAGAAATGGAACACTCATAGGGTTCTAGGCCTATGGCAGGTATGCGCTCGTAGTTAATTGCCTTCCTTATTGTATATATTAATGGCCTCGTTAGGTTCAGTGTTGGGGAGGCTGAAGGCTAAGCTGCCTGTTTGCACTTTGAGCGTAGCGGGACCAGTGACATCTCAGTTTTGGTCACATTTATTGGGTCCTAAAAGGTGTGTGGTTCTCAAACTCATTTTGTGGTCCGATAATGAAAAAAGCCCAATAACTCTTGAGTCTGGGTACCTCCAGAGCTTCCTGATCCTGGCCACAGTAGCACACTCTTTATGCTGGTGTAGTTTACTGGGATTTTGGATTGGTTGAACTGTAAAGTTTCATAAGTTGGAAATGATTTACCAGTTATCTGCTTTTAGTTTCCATGAAAGAACTATGTTGTGGAATGAGGCAAGTAAAGGTGTTTCTTCAACCTTTAAACTGCTTAGTTATGAAAATTAATGTTTAGGCTCATAAAAGTTATTTTAACTACGGCAAAGTTTCCATCTGTGGCCGGACTTGCTTCGGCAGAACAGCAATTTTCCAGTAATCGGAATAAAAAAGTAACGTTGAAGTTATAAATAATTGACGACAGAAATTGTTTACGGGTCCACGGGACCCGCCCTACGCGTACAAAAAGAAAGCCGCGAACGTTGGTCAAAAAGCCGACGGCGATTTATGTTCGCGCACCTGCTTTTCCCGCAGGTGGACGAGATCATGATGACTATGAAGCAGGCGTTCTCCGTGGCCGCCCTGCAGCAGAGCTCGAGGACCCAGAGCCTGCAGTGCGAGAGCTGCCCGATGCAGCAGCTCCACCGCCTGTGTGAGAAGATTGAAGGTCAGAATGCTGGCAGGTTTTCTCCGGGCCCTGAGCACACTATCGTAAATAAACAAGCACCCACACGCTCGCTGGCTTTGTTAGCCTGCTTTATAGTGTAGGTGGCACGTGTCTCAGAGCGTTGGCGTATGTGAGACGTCAGCTCTTTATCGCCCGTTATGGGTGGTTAACCCATAACCTTCTCGCATGTTTATGCTCTTTGGAGCTGGAAATGAAGTTTTGGGCCCAACAAAGTCGGTACATTTTCATCATGAGCTTCCTAGGAAAGCAGTTAGCCTTGAGTAGTGTGCTTTAGCTGAGTGTGCTGTATTTTAGCGTCTACACACCGACGGCGGCCATGACACGGTGGATTTTATAACACCTTGGTCAGTCCAACCAGACAGTGGTTAGTGGGGGTAACCCCGCCTCTCTAGGGGGGTAGGTTGGGGACGGATATCCTGCTTTAGGGGCCCCCTCGCTGGGGTTTAGAGCAGTGTCTCTCCCACTCCGCCTGGTTTAGTGTGTGTTTCCCGTTTAATCCCTGCTGTTCTGCTGTCCTCACACTTTTTTTTCTGGGAGCAAAAATCTGTTTTCCAAAGTGCTTTTATCCGTACTTAAAATCCTGTCGCTTCCCCTGTAGGTGTGGGTGTATTTACTGTTTTGGTGTGTGTGTGTGTGTGTGTGTGTGTGTGTGTGTGTGTGTGTGTGTGTGTGTGTGTGTGTGTGTGTGTGTGTGTGTGTGTGTGTGTGTGTGTGTGTGTGTGTGTGTGTGTGTGTGTGTGTGTGTGTGTGTGTGTGTGTGTGTGATTGCGTGCGTGCGTGCGTTCGTTCGTTCATGCGTGAGAGTGTGTGAGCGTGTGAGCGAGCGTGTGTGTGAGCGTGTGTGTGTGTGTGCGCGTGTGCGCGCATGTGTGTGTGCGTGCGCACTGCAGGCAGGCAGCTGTTGACCAGTAGGTTGTGTGTTCAGGTCTCCACCCATCCAAGGCCAAACTGGAACTCCAGCGGTATGTGGCTTCCCTGGACAGCAGAGAGCAGGCCTCTATCTTCGAGAGCACCATGGTAACGGCCACATCCGTCATCACCCGGGGCGACGGGGGGGGTCATACCTGGACTTTCCCATCATGCACCTGTGTGCTGGGCGTTTCTGTAAGGCAGCCAGAAGAGGGGATGTTTCTGGCGTAAATTGAAACTCTTCATCTGCGAGCAGCGTTTTAATTTAAATTCAAATGCCGTTGCTTTCGTAGGACGTACAGGTGAAGTGAAGGGGAAAAAAGACCTGCTGTTTAACTGCAACTGAACACAGTGAGACAGACGGCTGAGCATTGCCTCCATCTGCACCCTGCAGTTCCCCCTGTCATCCTTCACTGGGCCCGGGGAAATAAATGGACCAGTGGGACAGCCGTAATCATAGTCCCTCATAAAACCATGTATTTTACTGTTAGCCATGAGATACGGGTGCAGAATGCAGGGAAATGGCTCCCCCTAGTGGAGGTCTGCAGTCACGTCAACATGAAAAATACTGAAACATGTTCTGTTTTCACAAATGCTGATCTATCTCCAAGCTGAGCGACGGACTGGAAACCATTCATTAGAAATGTGCTTAATGATTCATTCTTGATGGAGACGTGTTGTTTTAAAGGTACTTTTGACTTCTTAATCGGTGTGCGTTTGTGTCCTGCAGAAATCCAGGCCCAGGACAGAACAGGAAGAGAATGAGCTGGTGATGTCCAGCTTGAGAGTTCTTTGTGAAGAAAGGCAAAACAACCATCAGCACAGCCATAATGGTGACCTCAAACAGGTACAGCACAGTCACATGACCTCAAACCGATACAGCACAATCATATGACCTCAATCAGATACAGCAGTCACATGACCTCAAACAGGTACAGCAGTCACATGACCTCAAACAGATACAGCACAGTCACATGACCTCAAACAGGTACAGCAGTCACATGACCTCAAACAGATACAGCACAGTCACATGACCTCAAACAGATACAGCACAGTCACATGACCTCAAACAGATACAGCACGTCACATGACCTCAAAACAGATACAGCACAGTCACATGACCTCAAAACAGATACAGCACAGTCACATAACCTCAAACAGATACAGCACAGTCACATGACCTCAAAACAGATACAGCACAGTCACATGACCTCAAAACAGATACAGCACCGTCACATGACCTCAAACGGGTACAGCACAGTCACATCTCCATACAGAATCCCATGCTGTGTTATCCGGGTCCAGACTGATCCAGGTTCAGTGTGTGCAGACGGAATGTTTCCATCGCCCGCGGTAACAGCCGGCCCTTGTTGCAGGCTGCTCGGAGTGAGGCCGAGGAGGCTCCCAGCGACGCCCACCTGTCCGGCAGCCGGCTGGAGCAGTTCAAGACCCGGGCCAAGCGCTCCCTCACCGAGTCCCTGGAGGGCATCTGGAAGGTGGGCAAGTGCCCCAGGCTGGGGCATGTAGCAGTGGTGTGTACCCCAGGCTGGGGCATGTAGCAGTGGTGTGTACCCCAGGCTGGGGCATGTAGCAGTGGTTTGTACCCCAGGGTGGGGCATGTAGCAGTGGTTTGTACACCAGGGTGGGGCATGTAGCAGTGGTTTGTACCCCAGGGTGGGGCATGTAGCAGTGGTTTGTACCCCAGGGTGGGGCATGTAGCAGTGGTGTGTACCCCAGACTGGGGCATGTAGCAGTGGTGTGTACCCCAGGCTGGGGCATGTAGCAGTGGTTTGTACCCCAGGGTGGGGCATGTAGCAGTGGTTTGTACACCAGGGTGGGGCATGTAGCAGTGGTTTGTACCCCAGGGTGGGGCATGTAGCAGTGGTTTGTACCCCAGGGTGGGGCATGTAGCAGTGGTTTGTACCCCAGGGTGGGGCATGTAGCAGTGGTTTGTACCCCAGGGTGGGGCATGTAGCAGTGGTTTGTACCCCAGGCTGGGGCATGTAGCAGTGGTTTATACCCCAGGGTGGGGCATGTAGCAGTGGTTTGTACCCCAGGCTGGGGCATGTAGCAGTGGTTTGTACCCCAGGCTGGGGCATGTAGCAGTGGTTTATACCCCAGGGTGGGGCATGTAGCAGTGGCGTGGACTGATTCATGTTCAGCACTAGCATTTGTAAATATTTGCCACTCTGTTAATAGTCATAGAAATGCAATAAGAGTTATTGCTAAGTTATGGGAATATAATGTAATATAATTATAGGATGCATATGTGAATATTAAATGCCACACTGGTTGTTGTCCTTGTATGACATGGTCTTAGTAAAGAGTGTGTGTATGTGTGTGTGTGTGTGTGTGTGTCTATGTATGGTGTGCGTGTGCGTGCGTGCGTGTGTGTTTGTAGCCTCTGCAGGGTAGCAGTAGGTCGAGAGCCCAGCAGGAGAGCAGTGATGCAGACAGCAGCTCTTCAAACTCCACTATCAACAGCAGCGCCCAGGTACCACACACACACACATACACACCACACAGACATACACACACACACACATTCAGCCTCAGCAGAGCGCCTTTATGTGCAGTTGCCAAAAATCAATGGTCCACAAATCAATAAAACATGCATTTAATCATTAAAGCTTTATTATATTCCGTAGACTGTTTTTCCATTTACAATATTGCTGTTTAAGTCAACAAACTTGAAAATTTTTATGTTGAGAAAAAATATCTTTACTTTCGGAGGGTCCTGTTGTAGGCTTGTGTCCTTACTCTGGATCTGTCTCCTCGTCCCTCCCTCCCTCCCAAATTACAGGAGCCCTCGCTGGAGGAGCCCCTGTCCTCCCCACTGCGCCCCTCCAGCCCACTGAAGTCCCACAGCTCCACGGGGGACCTGAAACAGCTGGACGGGACCCCCCGGGACCCCCAGCGCCTGGGCTTCCGCAGGCGGGCCAACACCTTCAGCCACCTGCCCACGCCCTGCTCCGCGGACCCCTCCGGACCCCCCGTGCCCCAGGACCCCACCGCCGCCACCAAACCCAAACTGGTCCGCCATTATTCCGTCAGCACCGACACGCCACTCCAGAGCAAGTAAGGGGCCTCCTATGGGCGTGGCAGCGGAGGTCAGGGGTCATGCATTCTGATGGGGACATGGTTTTTAAGCAGATTTATTGTCGAATGTCTGGTTGGCCTTCATGGAAATGACTTAATTGTGAGTCATAATATTGGAATTTTGTCTGTTGAGCAGAAGGTGTAGTTTAATTGAAAGTTATGCATTGTGGGTAATAAGTGGGACTAGTTATGTGCGCTGTTCATATAATGGCTGAGGAGTGAGTACTGGCAGTCTTGTATTTGTCTAACTGGGCTTATCTCAGTATTTGAAATGTTCTCCTCTCTCTTCCGGTTCTGTGCTCAGATTTATTCAGTGCTGTTCCAGTGTTGTTGTTTTTTCTTTTCCAACGTACAATGGGTAACACCCCTCAGTGTATCGCCCAGGAAGCCTTTCTCCTCCACCCACTTCCTGTCAGAGTGTATCACTTCCTCTGCTGTCTGCTGAAGGCTGTGCTTCTCCGCCTTCCCCCACCCGTCTCCCTGCTCCTCTCCCCCTTTGCCCCGCCCACTTCCCTCGCCACCCCCCGCCCCTCTCTCTCCCTTCCTCCCTCCATTTCCGTGCTTGGTTGCGACCGGCTCGCGTGGACGCCACAGAGACTCCTCCTCTTCTCCCGCGCCCCAACCGGTGCCTTCCGCCTCCTCCCCCACCTTCCATAGACCCCTAAAGCACATCCCCGGCGCAGAGCACGGGGGCCGGCCCAAGCGCAGGTGAGGCTGCTCACCTGTAGGGGGGCGTGGCACAGCCGGAGAGCCCGTCTCCTTGAGGGCTTCAGTCAGGAATGACCTCAGCAGTATACATTGTACAGTTATAAAGCAAATATACACAAAGCACAAATTATAGTTCCTCAAGAGTTAATTGGAGCGCCGCCATTGGCAATCCTGTCTCTGGGGGAAATGCCTGCAGGTAACTGCTGTGTGGAAGGCACCCCTGGTGTGCGCACACATTTACTTGTGTTCTGTGGCATAAACATCAGGGAATTGGGACTTGTCATAAAGTCCCAGGTTTGGCACTTTCATTGCCCTTGAGTGGGTTATTTGGATAATAGTGGTGCAGCGCTGCTTTAATTACATTTTTATTTCGTCTTTATTTATCCAGTTGAATCCCATTGAGATAAAAATAAATTTAAAGGGGCCCTGCCCAGGGGATTAGAGCACACGGCATCATATGCAGTAGTGTTTGATCTGAGCTGCTTCAGTAAATTTGAACCTGTAATGCAGTGAAGAGTTCGGCAAAGTGTAATCTGTATACACACTGCCACAGGTCAGTTAATCTGTTAACAAGTATACCAACATGTTCATGCGGTATATTTGATAGAGCAGTCCTTTACGTCTGTGAAAGGCGTGTTCCCAAACACGTGGCCCGCCAGGAGCATTGTGTTCCATTAAACTGAGGAATAATCAACATGGCGGCTGTAGTTTGTTCCCCTCTGCCAGACTCTGTCTTATGGAGTTCCAGCACGTGAGAGGCGGTTGCTTTCTATGAGACTGTTTTCCTGGTAACTGTGCTAGTGTGTGTCGTGTGTCATTGCTTGTCTGTTCTCCATTCACGTGAAATGTATTTACCCTGTTGCTAAAGCATATGCACATTCTTCCCCTTTACTAATCTTTTACACGGCCTTCCTCCTGTTCTATCTCTCCCCCCATCCTCTTCTCTATGTCTTCTGCTGCCTCATTCTCTCAATCCCACTTTCACTCGCTCTCTTTTTCCCCCTCTCCCTCGCTCCATCTCCTCCTCCCCTTCTCCCTCTTTTCCTCACTTTCTTCCTTGTCCTCTCTGTCACTCCTATCTGCCTCCCTCTCTCTTCCCCTTCTCATTTTCTCCTCTTTCCCTCTCCCTCACTTCCTCTCCCCTCTCTTTCCCTCTCTCTCCCCCACTTCCTCTCCCCCTCTCCCCCCTCCTCTCCCCCGTGCGCTCCAGCTCTCTCTCCTCCGCTCCTCTCAGTGGTCTCAGAGCACGGCTCCACTCCTCTTCCTCTGTTCCCAACTTTCTGAAATTTCTGGCTCCGGTCGATGAGAACAGCACCTGTGACTTTATCACTGAAAGGTACACACTTCGCTCAGTCAGACTGTAGGGATCTCACAGCTTTGAATCCATGATCAACATGCTTATCTTGAAAATGACCCCTGTTGATGTACTCTGTATTTGCAGCTGTTCAAATGGATGATAAGATTTAAACAAATGTTTATTATTATTTTATTACCTTACTATTGTTTTTTGTCCTCTTGCCCTTGTAACGCGGCACCATTGAAAATCTGGGTCTTTCCCTCAGTGTGTCACCCAGATACTGTATAAATAAAGTTTGATTAAAAAAAAAAAGCTTTAGTATGATAAGGTTAAAAGTTAGACAAGCTGTGGAATGTTTGAACTGGTGAAAGCCATTAGAGTTCTAGACTGGAGCATGCAGGGTCTGTAACTATGTTCTGTTCAGGCATTGGTTTGGAGCAGACCTAAACTCACAAATGATTGACCTTAATCAGCATTGTCCACTATCAGCTGATCTAGATGACAGAGATCAGTGGACCACGTAGCAGATGGAGGTGCCTGCCAAAGAACTGATGCCTGTGAACAAGCAGTCTTTTTCCCCACATCAGTGCTAACAAACCCAGACACATTAGTTTGCCTGTTCCTTGCTCAGTGGTGAGACCAGCTGGGCTAAGCGAACTCCGCGGGTTGTAGTGCCATCTAGTGGTGAAGTGCTGAGTATGCAGGTTGCAGGTGCCTCTGGGAGTGTCTTTATTTTTACTTTTTTTTTTTTCTTCTTTGGAGTGGTAACTAGGTGACAGTGATGAGAGATAGAAGGCAGAAGATAATTTAATTATAGTTTTCAGGGGAAGGTGTAAAAATGAGAAATTAAGATTTGTTTTTACTCCGTACAGACAGCAGAGTAATTAGAAATGAATATACCCGTGTTTATTAAATTCTTCCGTAATATGGTTTTGCATTTCTGATTCCATAGCTCAGTTATCAATGCATGGTAATTGCAGAAGAGTAATTTTGTCCTGCATTCAGAATAGCCTCCCTCAACTGTGTGTGTGTGTGTGTGTGTGTGTGTGTGTGTGTGTGCGTGTGCGTGTGTGCGTCCAGTGACGTGGCAGCTCTCTCCAGCCCTGGTGTAGTGCGCGTGGTCGGTGAGGACAGCCCCCTGCGCAGCCACAGACAGTCCTGGAGGCAACAGATCTTCCTGAGGGTGGCCACGCCCCAGAAGACCTGCGACACGCCTCCCCGATACGACGGTGAGTTCCGGGCCCTGGGGTCCTGTAGCTCAGTGTGTCGGCTTCAGGTGGGCCGGAGGATGCGATTGGCGACAGTAACAAACTGGTCACGTGCCCATCCAGTCACACACAGGAAGTGATCTGACGGTGAAGTGTTATTGGACAGACACATTTGAGGGGAAACGGTCTGTTCCCAGGAATCCCCCTGTATGGAACACCTGATCAGGGCTCTACAGTGTTCCCATTTTAGGAGCATTTGCTCCTGAAATTTGATGTGTGCTAACTGGTGAAAAGCATTCGTGTGCTCCTAAATTTCTCAAGTTAAGCGGGTCTCTGTTGTCCATAGCCAATAAGAGCACCGTCCACATGCTCAATCTGAGCAGCAACGTCGGCCGTTTGAATCCGATCACGCGACCTTTGTCGCGTGTCTCTCCCTCTTTCTCGCTCAAAAAAAACATTATGCTTTCAGCCCAGCTTGTCAGGGGGGTATTTCATGAAGCGGGATTAAGGAGGTAGCTCATTTGACAGCCGACCTGGGTTACTTCTAAATATTTACTTCTAAACTCCTTAATCCCGCTTCATGAAATACCCCCAGGAGTTTCCCGTCTTTGAAAACAAGAGTTTATGGTGTTTTTTGAAGGATTTTCTATATGCCCATCCAGATCCATTGTGTAAGTTAGCTGTGACATGAGCAAAAAGCAATATATCTCAAGACTGCACTGTTTGTCAAAATGTTGATATGGACCATTGTGTATGATCGTAAATAGCCTTATAACAGGGCTTAACATGCTAAATACCGAAGATTTTTACTTTGACATAGTGCCAGTGTTTTCATATGACTGCATTGACAAGTTCCCTCCACCGGGTGGCGCTGTGTTCATACTGTACGATTCCTTGCTTTTGGCAATTATGTTAAGCGGTTCATGTGTGGGCACTGTATTATTTTATTACACCCCTCAAAAGATTATGATGGTTAGGGAAATTATCTCTGGAATTTGATCGAATTGTTGTTTTATAATTTTTGGGCTTTTTAAACTTACCACAGTGTTATCTCACCCTCGCTGCTTTACAATCTGTCTTTGGGAGCACTGTAGGTTTTAGGTTACCTCCTTGCCAAAAAAATACAGTACTGAGGACTCGAGCACTAGAGTTGCCTATTGCTGTTCTGCTCAATCGAAACAATAATGTATAGCATATTGAACCTGGTGTCTGTGAAGTATAGCTAACGGAATGGTCATTTTGGGCAGCAGTGTCGTATAATGGTTAAGGAACTGGCCTTGTTACCGAAAGGTTGCAGGTTCAATTCCCAGGTAGGACACTGCCGTTGTATTCTTGAGCAAGGTACTTAACCTGAGTCGCTTCAGCTCTATAAATGGATAATATGTAAAGAATAAATAAATAAGTTGTGTAAGTCGCTCTGGATAAGAGCGTCTGCTAAATGCCTGTAATGTAATGTAATGTAATTTTGATGCTTGTAGGGTAGCATGGGGATGTATCACCTCCGGATCCCAATCACATGATCATTATCACATAAATGCAAGTCTTTAGAAGGACTTGGATTAGTGGAAACATTGTTTTTTTAAATTAAAAAATAATAATAATAATTTTAATTCTTCTTTACAATCCAAGAGATGCCTGTGCAGTAGGCTGTGCCAAAGTTTCTTATCTCTTCAGAATCCTAAACACATATTTACCCAATCTTGTCAGCACACGCAGTAACTTTCAGACGAGCCTCCCTCCGTAAGCAGTTACTGTGGAACAGGAGAGGGGAAAAGTGGCAGTTAGCAGACAGCATGGGACTGTATGAGGAGGAAGGAGGTACCTCTCTCTCTCTCTCTTTCTTTTTCTCTTTCTCCCTCCCTCTCTCTATCTGTTTTCTAATGAAGGAAACACAGGCAGCGGTATTGACGGTAGAGAGGTTTAACTAAGGAATCGCACTGTTGTGTATGTGAATTGTGCAGGTGACAGCCCTGGCGGCGTGCATGTCATTAGCCTGTACACGAGGCTGCCGTCTTTCCTTTTAAAAGGAAATGTCGTCTAATTAACAAATTGCGGGTTGTGCGCAAGCTGGAAATTGTCCAAAAATGTTTTGCGAAGGTTTCCCCCCCAGTCTCCCCACGCCTAGATGTAAATGTAGTTTTGTCACCACAAACAATTTCTTGTAAAGTTAGTCAGCGAAAACCGTCCGAGGGCTCACGGCTGTGATTCTCCGGTGTTTTTAAGCTTCTGATCCCTGATTGGAGGAGGAGATGACTGCTGTCGTATTGGTTAATGGGGAGCTGCTGTTGCATTTCAGCAGTTGGAAATGTGTGGCGTTTGAACACAGCGGAATTGTCCTGCACTCCAGTGGAATGGTTGCTGTTCAGCACCCTTATTGTGGGGGTGGGGTGGGGTGGGGTGGGGGGCCCTAGTGTTTTTGTAGGGAAGGGGGCGCTCTTAGGTTTCTGAACTTTACAGAAGGTTCGCTGATGGTAACACCAGGCACATTGCTGCCTGCCACCTGGTCCCCAATCGGGACATCGCGTGACACACATTTTAAAAATCGCAGTGGCAGGCGGCGTTTTGGCACAGCGTTTTGGATTCGGGGTGGGGGGGGGGGGGGGGCGGGGCGGGTTGTGGTGTCCGGGAGTCGACTCCGATCTCCATTCGGAGAGAACGTCAACAGAACACTGTGTTCTCCGCTCGGAAGGAGCGGGACTTCTTGTATGGGCGTGTGTGTTCATACAAGGTCACCGGGCTGATGATTGATGTGTGAGAACGATCGGGGTGGGATTATGGGTCCTTCACACACTGAGTGCAAACACGCGGTTGCGACTTGCCCTTCATTGTCTTCAGTGGAGGGAGCAGTGCAGACATGCTCGAGGGCGAATGTATAGCGCAGCCATAGAGGCAACCGACGGTATAAACTTTGGGAAGTTAAATGTATGGGCAATTCCGCGGCAACGGAATTACAATTCACAGAAATCTTGGCCTTCATTTTACTTGCTGTGGATAAGTCTTAAAGCCTAACTGATTATAAAAAGCTTCAGATGGTACCCCTGCTATCATATCAAAATAAAAAATTGGAAACTTCCTGCATGTGGAAGGAAAAATAAAAAAAATAACACTTTTTATTTTGATATTATAGCGGGGGTATCATCATATAAAGTTTTTCATAATCAGTTAGGCTTTAAGACTTACCACAGCAAGTAAAATTAAGGCCAAAATGTTTGTGAATTGTAATTCTGTTACCGCGGAATTGGCCATATGTTCTTATAAATGACATCTAGTAGCCCATGTAAGTGCTTCTGGCCGATACGTTTGCTAGTATCTCCATACAAATTGTCTGGGGAAATTGGTCGATAACTGCCCCCGGGTTTAGCGGATACTTCCCATGTTTGTCAGTGTAAAAATGCAGTGATTACGGAGTTGTTTAAAGAGAGTTATGTAGCAGCTTCGCAGGTGGGTAGAGAAGGTAATGAGGACCCCCGCCGAGAGCCGACCAATCGCAGTGTAGCACCTGTCTGGTCGACTTATTACTGGTGACACGAGGCAGTGTGATTGGCTGCCTTCTCTCAGGAAGTGGCATCAGGCACCATGCGTCATTTTTGTCATCGCTTTTTAACAATCATACATTATACATGCTTCTTAGCAGAAACTTTTATCCCAAGCCACGTACAGTATGTGAATGCATACATTGTTCAGTTTGTGTCGTCCCCTGGGATCGAACCCACAACATTTGCGTTATTAGCGCAATGCTCCACCAACTTCAGCCATTGAACTACAAACAAGAGTCAGTGGGTGCTGGGGGCTGTAGTCTCTCCGACTGTAGTTGACTCCGACCTCGATTGTGCTTGTTCTCCCGGGGTGAACCGTCTGTGGAACGCCCCTGCGTGTCCTTTGCCCCTGTGGACTGGAGCTGCTTGTGTGAGCTTGCGTCTTACCGTGAACGAAAAGGCCACCGACCCGATGATTGATGTTCGAGACTGATTCGTGAGATTAAACACATTCACCCCGACACGCCAAACACTGGGTTTCAATGGTGATGACACCCGAGGCGCAATCAAGCCACGTAATGATACATTGTGTTCTGTGCTCTTTGTGTGTGTGCGTGTGCGTGTGTGTGTGTGTGTGTGTGTGTGCGTGTGAAGGTGTACACGCAATCTTTATTTCAAGGGACTTCGTCTGTCAGTTCACCAAGTTCACGTTCTTTATTCCGAGGTGCTTCCATCTGTTAAACAAGGCGTTTCATTTTTTAGCTGTTGCGACTGTAGGAATTAGCCTGTTAAAATGACTCGGATTTTATTTAATTTTTTTGTTGGTCCTAAAATGTGGCCAGTGAAGCTGTTACTCCTACCAGTGACAGTACTCGCCCTCCACCCCATAACAGACCTGGCTTTGATGTTATCTGTGTCCTGAGGTAGTCATCCCTCCCTGAGGTCAACCCCCCCCCCCCATTGGACTACATTACCCACAAATCTTATGTGCTGTCACCTACGGTAAACGACTTGCTCATGCAGGAAATATTGCAGGAATGAGTTAATTTGCTGAGCACAAGCACATTTTCTGGGGTCATTGTTCCCTAGGATAGGGCGTGTACCCCAGAGAAATTGAGTTTAAAAGGGATTACATTCACCCACCGAAATATTCGCCTTTTAAACCAGTTAACCATTTCATGTCTGTAAAGACGAACAACAAAAAAAAAACTAATGAAAACAAAGCTTGGACCTTATACCTGCTATTTTTTGACTGTATTAACTTATTGAATCAAGTCCTTTTTTTGGTCTTAATTTTTACACATTTATGCAAAAGTAACTGAAATTATTGATATTATTCATGTTATTATTATCTCTATCAGAAACAACCACAGTCGCACCTACATGTCTATGACCAGCAGAATCCTACTTTACGTGTTTATACTTCAGGTCTGTACCAGTCAACATTTTAAACAATGTGCATTATCTTTTCTGCGATGCAAGAATCTCATAGTTGTGGTTTTCAGTCTAAAGCAAAAAAACCTACAGATTCTCAGATGTTAAATTTAACCATTAAATTGTTTCTTACATTGTTATCATACTTCGATGAAATAGTAATAATAAACCTTTCAATCGTACTCTTTGATGTTTAAAAAAAAAACAAGTCTTATAGGAAATGGTACGAGACATAAAAGAACAAGGAACCTGTTTTTTGAGCGGTTTCAATCCTCCCCAGAATGTCTTTCCCATCGGCACGTATTATGAAGTGATAGCCATGCATCCTCTGTGGGAGTGTTTATTGTGCAAGCTTGCTACAATACCAATCAGTCTCTATGTCTGTGTACTGTGTAACTATGTAATCAGTAGCTATCATTTACATACAAATCATTTAGCCGATGCTACTGTTCAGGGCGACTTCCATAGCGCTTTGTGCTTGACTGTCATTAAGGGCTGGTTCCCGTTGTGGTGCCTCTCTGTGACTCCGACTGGCATGCAAGGTTTTGGGCGCGCTCCGGCGCCGCTGGCATGGGCGTGGCGTACAGACGGGGACGAGGCCGCGCCTCAGCGGCGACCCGCGGGACGGGCCTGGCGGGCCGGGCGTCGGCCCTGGGGCCCGGGGTGTTTGCTCAGGGCGGGGAGCGGGAGCCAGCGCAGGGCCCGGAGGCTGTGCGTCAGTGGGCGGGGCGTGCCGGGCGACCGGGGGGCCTCGCACCAGAACCGCGGCGCCCCCAAATAGGTCACTCTTCTTGTTGGAAACAGGAACCGAATGTTTACGTTGCGGTTAGCCAGTTTGCTTTGCCGTCCCATTACGCTGAGGTTACATCACGCCACGCCCAGCCGCACACCGCCTGACAGTGAGCTGTCTTTCCTGCATTTATTTTAGCTCTGGCTTGAGGTGATGACGCCTCCGCTTTTCATTCCTTCTGAAAGCAAGGCGTGAGGTTGGAGTGACACGTGTATGATTTTTAAAAAGGCAAGCGGCTACTTCCTTTTGTTTGGTTTTGTGCCTTCGGAGCCGTTGCTTCAATGATGCGCGTTTGGCTTGAGAGCCGGCGACACACATTAGTGGGGATTGCTGTGGTCTCCCATCTGCATCTAACCAACACAGCATCTGGAAAAAATCTCAGCATTTCTGTACCATCAATATATGTCTATTTCATTTTATTTATTTTTTTATCATTTATTTTACTGGCAAAATATTAAATATAAGCCACAGGTACGGCGTGTGAAAATAATAAAAAGAGCTAGATACCCACACAATGAAAGTACTAAGCTTGCAATTAGGCCATGGGTGGCGGAAACATGTAGTTTATTTAAACGTGCTGCCCAGAAAGGCCTCATAAAGTACAGCACAAGTACAAAGTGCATGAATGAGTAATGACTTTGGACACCCCTGACCTACTGTGTATGTATAGTGTTTATTTGTGCTATGAAAAATGATTAGGCTACATATAATATTTGGTGCCTGTTGGGTATATTTCAGGGCTTTCTCTGACTCTTATAAGATATATATATATTTATTATATATATATTTTTAAGAAAAAAATGAGAACGTTTAATAATGATTTGTTTCCCCCTGAACATCTGGCTAATGAAGATGCCATTGTTCCGTAGAGCTTGGACCGTGTCCAGGAGTTTGCATTAATCCTGGGTGGAGCGCCTGCGTGTTGGCCCTCGCTAAGCCCCAGTGGCTTCAGTAAATACGTAGCTTAGCTGAAGTACAGTACGCAAAGTGTGAGTTTTGCAAGTCGCCTCGCCTCGGCTGAAGGCGTCACAGTCACGTAGCGCCCATGGGATTTTACGCCATCGCTCCGTTTCGCTGCTTTGCGCTTGATCGCGTTTATCGTGACATTTTTTTGTCTTGAATGTAAAGAATTCTTTTTAATGAATCTTTTTTTTTTTTCTTCAGTTGGTACAAATGAGCCAAAATGAATGAATTTCCTCATGTCCATTCATTTTCAATGGGACATGTGGAAACTGTCTCCTGCCTGATGTGGTCTGTGGTAGTGTCAGACCCGAATGACGTACAGGATGGCATGATGTTCACTCTCTTCAACTGACACTGTCTGACAGCCCTTTAAGGTCTTCCCTCTGGCTATGAAATGATCATACTTGCTACTCTGTTAAGGGGGTGAACTAAACGGCAGGTGGGGGGGAAAAAAACCAGAGAAACGGGTCAAGCGAAGGCGTAATTGTGGGGTCCCGGGCTGACTTTGACGTTTTGGCATGAGGCTCCTCTCGAAGAGCGGAGTCTGTCAGGCCGTATCAGGAGCTGTTTGTCTTTAGCGGCTTGCCTTCAAGGTTGTGCTGAAGGAGCCGTGTTTGCTCAGTCGGTGCGCGGCCAAGTCGCGGGATCCTGGCTGTTTATTTAATCCTTCCTCGTGCACCCTCACGCCTGCCTCTGATCACGGCCTGTACTTTTCCCTTCTTAACTACATCTAGCTACCTACGCGTAGCTGGAAAATGAGCGCTCTCTCGATACGGTACGGATCGTGCGCATCAAAGCGCGCACTCACAGCTAAGCTTATTTGTTCCTTTGTTTTTTACGGGTTTTTAGAAAATGTCTTTTAAGGCTGTCTTTTTAGGAATGATCAATTTTATTTATAATGTTTATACCCTGCGCGGTCACTTTTTCTTTTTTTTTCTTTCTTGAATTTAATGTTCATTAAGCCACAAGATAGAGATGTGCACTTAGGCTACTTACTTTTCAACATGGGAAACAGGGAAATAATGCATTTCCTTTTATGTTGTTCGTAAACGCTGGCTGTGAGTTGGAGGTCTGACACGACTTCTTAGTTCTTTATGGAGGGTACCCACTTCAGGTTCAACAAGAGAAACAGGGAAATAATGCGTTTCGTTTTGCAGAGTATACAATATGTAAACCCGAGAGCTGGAAGTCTGACATGACTTCAAGTTCTTTATGGATACCGGGTTCATTTCTGATTGGTCTCCAACTGACTATTTCCATGCCCTCCTGTAGTGGGCAGTGTGGTAACTGTGTTGCTTACAGACGAAAGAGCAAACTCTTAAAATCTCAGTGGGGAAAAAGGGCTTAATATGATAGTATTTGTTTTAGTTGGTGTGTATGCGTGTGTTTGTCTATGTGTGTGTGTTTATATACTCAGTGGCCACTTTATTAGGTACATCTATCTAGTACCGGGTAAGACCCCGTTTCTCCTCCAGAATAGCGTGACTGCTGATTGGATTGGACATGGCTCTTTAAGTGGAGGCGTTCTCAGGGACTGAATTAAGAATAAGGGCATCGTTGCATTATCAGGGTTCGATATCACGCGAAATTGGTGTCTCAGCCAAAATGGCGCAGGGGTTAAACCCCAGCCGCAATGCCTAGGGCGAATGCGTTGCCTGAAACTCCTCCGATTCAAATGGTGCACGTTCTGAAGAACCCGTTTCACCCTTGAGTTAATATCCTTTGCTTTTGCGGGAGAACAACATTTGCATGGAGATTTGTATTGCCTTATATTCAAATGACCACAATTTTGGCTGGTCCTTGTAATAATAATTATACCCCAGCGACGATTTGTATGATAGCACAGCCGGATTTATTACTGTTAATGTGACCTGCGCATAAAAGAAAAGGTTGAATGGGCTCCTGGCCGAAGATGTGCTGCCCCAGGATTGCCTAAGTGTCTGGCCACCTGCTTTTATCATAGTAATTATGCTGAGCATGTTCCAAATATTAAAAGGCCTCTGAACTGAAACAAAACAATAAATATGAATTTTTGTAAATGTGCTTATTTGTATTATAAAATAAAAATGGTATAAATGATTAAATATATGTAAAAATGTATATAAACGATACTTATTCGTAGTCATTAGGCTTGGTTACATCATTATTAAACTCCTCTATCTGAAGAAAGAACTGACGGAAGTAATCATGATGAATACGATATAATATCAACTGTTTCATTTATTGGATGAATGTCTAAAAACCCTATTTACAAGTTTCTGCTTGTATTTTGCGGATCATTGAGAGTGAGTAACTTTGTATAGTGTTGTAGCCATAGACTGTATAAAAATATGGACAAAGCCACTGTGACGTCACCAAATTGCCTTCCCACGGCCTCGTAAAAACTGAATTGAGGCTCCGGATGTCTTTTTCGCCGCCCGTTTGTACAAACTGCGTCTGCTCCGTGGAGCCGAAGAGGACTCCACCTGTTCCTCTGATTGGTCCTGAACAAATGTTAATACCCTGTCCAAACGACACAATATTTTAAAAAAATCAGCACATGCAGAGACATTAGATGAGGGAAAGGCACCTATTGCAATTAAATCTTTTTGTGGGAAAAATGTATTGGCTGAGTATTTTGACCACATTGCTGCCATTGACTTACACGGTGAAAGACCTATACTGGAGCCAATCGCAGTGGCGCTAGTGAGCAACGGCAAAATTGCCACTCCCAGCCCAACCAGGAAGTGAGCTTCAAAACAAAAGCCCAGTCTTGGCCCCTTGATTTCAGCACAAATTTTCTTTTTTATATTGATACTGGATTTGCTTTGTAACTGTCCCTGGTAGTGATACAATTACGTGCCTTTGCCTTTGGATAGTTCTGATACTGTCTCAATTAATGTGCAATTAAGTTTATATAATATAATTAATATAATATAGTTATAATATAAGTAATATAATTCAGCTTTCAACTTGTGCTTTAAATTGGGCTGGGAAGTTCTTTTTCATTTCAGTGTAAAAATTGTTGCAGTAACTCAGGTTAAGCAGTCCCAAAACAGTTAAATGATTGAATCAAAAACATAAACCAGTCACCGTAGATTTCCCTGCCAGCGAGTAATTATTTTTTTACAACGTCTCCCTCAAGCTTCAAATTAAAAAAACTGGGTTATTCAGGTTCCAGGGTGGCATGTCCACATAATCAAAAACAAAGTGTGTGGTTTAAAAAGCCGTGTCCATGTCTGGCGGTATACGGGATGGAAGCCTATAGCTGTCTGTATGGTGTGGATCAGTGAATGACAAGCTGAGGGGCAGCGAGCAGCATTTTTAAAGTGTTTGGTGTAACTTGGTGATATTACACGCTTTTTTCCCTCCATGTCTTTGCTAACCATTCGACTGGCTACCATAGCCCACTGTTTGACCCTTTTTTTAACCAGCTTTTGGCCGCTAAGCAGGCGATATCATGTATTCTTAAAAGGTACCTGGTAATATTGTGCTCTGCATTGATTTTCTGGTTTCAGTAGAGTGCATTATGGGTATAAGAGAGGGGTCATTTGGGTTTCTCAAACAGTTATTATCCAGACAGCCAGGGTTGGGGATTTTCAACATACATCGGTCTCTCAGACAAGGTTGATCTGCGTCAAGCTTCACAACAAAAGCAACTACTGTGTTGGTGTGCGTCTTTCTTCCCCCCCGAAACAAAACTGGGCATTTTGAGGTTTGAGATCCACCCTGTAGTTTGGGTGTAACCCAGTAGAATGTTTTTCGTTTTGCTTAGCGAGCGAGTGTGTGTGTGTGGATGTGGATGTGTGTGTGTGTGTGTGTGTGTGTGTGTGTGTGTGGATGTTTGTTTGTTTGCGCACACACCTTCTGATTGCATGAGCCTGTTCATATCCTCGTAGAGTGGCGATGTAACGCCACGCATTTGCTTTCAAAAACATGAACCCAGTAACCCAATGAAAACCAGAGGCCACTGTCTAATATCATCGAGTGAACAAAAATCCATGACGTTTTGAAAGTACAGTGTATCTGCACTGGACACAAGGCTGGCTAATTCACAGGAACGGAGCAGGGAAATGGTAGCGCCTGGCTCTACACGAGGAGGGTAACCGTTAGCAGTGCCATACTGTGGGAAAGCAGAGGCCTATCCTGACCGTGAAGGGATGTCATTTCACAGCAGAATTAATTACTTGGTTTATAAAGGGATGGCTAAGTCCCTGTGCAGATTTAACATGGAGCACATAGGAAGCTGTGTACTCGTATGCCCTTAATGAAATACAGCCCCAGGTTCACGGTGGTTCACACACAGTGGTTGGAATACTGCACCTCTTTTAATAGTATGGCTTGCAATGCGTAAGCCCCATTGTCCACGCTAGAGAATGTCTCCTGCTGCTAACTGCTCTCCCAGCACGTGCACAGACATGCACACGCGCGCACATACACACACACACACACACACACACACACACACCGTGTTTACCCTTGGTGACCGCAGGCACACGTGTCATGTCACACAGTCAGGAAGTGCAGGTCGAAGCCCTACAGTCTATGGTCGAAGCCCAAAACACACATATTGCTTGGGAAAATGTTTTATTAAATCTTCGAATGAGCTCCGGAACTCCCTAAAACATGACCAAGTGCACCTTACCCTGATCAGAAACAGCAAAGCTGTGTGTGCTTTGTGTGAGTGTGTGTGTGTGTGCGCGCGCGCACCGTTTCTCCTTTTAGACAGGAGTTTACTACAGCAGTGTGTACATTGTTTCCTTGATCTCCCCAGTTGCTGCCATCCAGTGTGATACTCTTCACAATCAGCTTAAGACCTATTCTGGGATTTCCTGAATTCAGTGTAGTTTATTTCCCATCGTGCACTGCCAGGACTACCATTGTTTTGTCAGGAGGTTAAACCATGTCACGGAGTCTCTCTCTCTTATGGAGAGGGCAGAAGGTGCAGGACATGAGGTTCAGTGCAGTCTGCCATTTTGTGGAGCGTGCGGTCTTGTGGAGTGTGAGGTTGCCTGCAGCATTCAGTTTTGTGAGCCTCATACATCTCTCTCCCTCTCTCCTCTCTCCCTCTCTCTTTCTCCTTCCCTCTCTTTCTCCCTCTCCTTTCCTCCTACCCTCCCTATCTATTTCTCTCCCTCTTTCCTCTCTCCCTCTCTCTTTCTCCTTCCCTCTCTCTCTCCCTCTCCTTTCCTCCTACCCTCCCTATCTATCTCTCTCTGTCTCTCTCTCTCTCTCCTTCCCCTTCCCTCTCTCGCTCCCTCTCCTTTTTTCCTACCCTCTCTCTCTCTCTCACCACAGACCGAGGTGGCCCCACAGGGGAGGCCCTTGGCCCCGGGGTCGGGGTCTGCGATGGCTCCCTCAGGGCGCTGCTGCCGGAGTCGAGGAGGAAGAGGAGCGGTGCGGAGCTTAGGGAGCTGTGGAGGAAGGCCATCCTGCAGCAGATCCTGCTACTACGGATGGAGAGAGAGAACCAGAAACTGCAGGGTGAGTCTGGCCTGAGAAAACACTGAGAACCAGAAACTGCAGGGTGAGTCTGGCCTGAGAAAACACTGAGAACCAGAAACTGCAGGGTGAGTCTGGCCTGAGAAAACACTGAGAACCAGAAACTGCAGGTTGAGTCCGGCCTGAGAAAACCAGAAACTGCAGGGTGAGTCCGGCCTGAGAAAACCAGAAACTGCCGGGTGAGTCCGGCCTGAGAGAACACTGAGAAAACCAGAAACTGCAGGGTGAGTCCGACCTCAGAAAACAAGAGACCAGTCGGACTAATGCAAAAGCCACCAGTAATATTATTGGTTGAGAATAGTTATGTCAGGAATATTCCACGACGGGGTGTGCACGGTTAACGCACGGCGCTGAGGCGACGCGTAGCAGAGGGTGTTGCCTCAGCAGAGTGCGTTAAAACCGTGTAATGCACACCTTGGAATGGATTAGTCCGCTTATACAACGGTCACCAACAATGACTCTATACTATTTACTCTTATTTTTATTGATTTCCATCGACTTGATCAGCTCAAATTGGAATATTCTTTTGCGGCCCTTTGGGCATATTGTCAAGCAAAACTGGTTGATAGTTCTGTTTGGACCATTGTCAAGTAAAACTTGATTTAAAGGTAAGGTCCGTAAATTATAGTCAGTTTTCCTGGTTTGTGGTTCCCCGCATCCTCTGGTTCAATGCCAGTGTTAGATTCTTGCAGTTCTCCACCCATTTTACGTACAACACATCAAACATTTAAGAGCCAAATATAACCATGGCCACGCACGTAGAGAAGTTCTGTAAACTATGATACAGGCCATGGGAGCTTTCAAAAGATAAAGACCTGGTAGAAGCTGAAATTATGTAAAAAAATATATATCAAAAAGAAATTATAATGATAATAACAATAATACCCGAGAGGTTGATTATTTCTTTTTTGACAGTGAGTTCAATAAAGGGCTTGTCACTCTAATTTGGTGTTTTCTCTAAACTCCCCCCAAGCCCTGGTAGCTCTTGCCTTTGTTTCTCCATAAGGAGCAAGAACCACTGCAGCCTTTTCAAAAGGGTGTTGGCCCTGAAAATGTAGGTCAATATTGACACAGAAAGAGACAGTCTGCCCCCCCCCCCCTCCCCTTTTTGTCTTGTGTTTCGCAACCCTGTTGTATAACTAAGGTGTACAGGTGCCAATAACGCAAGGGAGGGTTTGAATCGGATTAAAGTGAAACGCGGTGTTATTTCGGGTGGAGTTCAGTGGAGGGGGGTGGGGTGTGTGGGGGTTGGGTGGGGTGAGGTGACGGTGTTGGGTGGGGTGGGGTGTGGAGGGGGGGATTCCCTTCTTTATCGAGCCCTTTTCCTGGGTTTATGAGGCTCAGGGAGTGGTGCCGTCCTGGTGATTATCAGGGGTGGGGTGGGAGAGTGGAAATGGCTGGGGAAGCAGAGGATTCTGGGATAGGGGTGTTGGACAGAGCGGACACTGCCGGGCGGTACACTGGGGCACTCTGAGGTGTGGCCGACGGGCGCCCCAGTGAGAGGAACACTCCGCCTCTTATAGAGTTTCCACACTGACCACAGTCATTAGGAAGTAGTCAGCACTTGTGGATCCACCCTTCAAAAATGATTAAAGGTGTGCGTGCGTGTATGTGTGTGTGTGTATGTGCGTGCGTGTGCACGTGTGTGTGTGTGCGCGTGTGTGTGTGTGCGCGTGTGTGTGTGTGTGTGTGTGTGTGTGTATGTGTGTGTGTGTATGTGCGTGCGTGTGCACGTGTGTGTGTGCGCGTGTGTGTGTGTGTGCGTGTGTGCGTGTGTGTGTGTGTGTGTGTGTGTGTGTGTGTGTGTGTGTGTGTGTGTGTGTGTGTGTTTTTTTAATGTTTATAAAAAATAATTCCCGCTTGCTTTTTTCCTCTTAGTAGTGCAGCACATGGAAATATGAGCTGTACAGTTGAAATGGCAGTTATTCGCTGAGCTGGAGACTAATGGATGTTAAATGATAATTGATGTTATTGGAACCCCTGGGTGACCTGTAGCTGTGTGAACAGGCTGTGTTATTGAATAGAGGCATTGTGTGACCGCACATCAGCTGTGCTTGTGACTGCAGGGAGTGGTGGGTGGGTTGTGGACGTGCTTCCAGGCAGCCAGCACGCCCAGCCAAATTTGCGAAACCGGAGTCTGTTATCTGCGGGGCATAGGGGAGGGTGTGGCCGCCAAACCTGCGCCCTTGACGACTGCCCTTGGCAACCACCGTGCCGTGGAGGGCTGCGGTGAGACGGGCAGGGGTAGGGCTGGCGAACGGGGCGTGGCGTGGCTCTTGGCGTGCAGGCGGTGCGAGACCGTGCCCTCTCTCAGCCAGGCCGCACGGCAAGTTCTGGAAAGGGCCCGTATCTCAGCATGGGGGGGTAATAATAGCAGAAGTTGAGGTATGTCACCAGTCTCAGACGGCCCACGCTCCGCTTAGAGGCTCTGAAATGTGCGGAAGAAGAGAGGTCAGAGGAGCCTTTGTTCAGTCAGCAGGACACCGCTGATGTCTTGGAAAGCAGAAACACTTCACTTACGTTCAGAACGGATGGACAATGGAGCTTAAATAAGGGACTAAACTAAGAGAGCTGGTTAATGGAGACCTGCCATTTTGTTGAATCCTTACCGTGGTATTACCTCGATGTGTGTACCGTACTGCGCTGTACTTTGTTTTCTATTTTCGTTTTTTTTTTGCGCTGGATGCTTTAATCTCCCTTAGGAATGGGAGGGAGACCTCGAAAGAAAGGCCAAGAGACAGAAGATATTGTGGGCGTGGTTGTGTTTGTGCGTTTACGGTAACGTAATAGGGGAAACGGTAGCCTACTGGTTCCTATAACCGGTGTTTAGGGGGTATGTTTGTCCGGCTGTCAGTGTGTGTGTGTACGCACTGCGGGCCTCCCGGCCAAGAGGGCGTCGTTGCACACAGAACCTCAATTGGCGTGTAGCTGATTTCAGCCCCACCCCCTACTGTCACCCTCAAAACCCTGCCTACATTTAAATTGAGTTAAAATTGAGTTGCGTGTTACATACAATAGAGTACGAAGAATAGAGTTTTCTTTCTTTTTTTAATTTTTTTTTTCCTTTCTCTCATTTTCCCCCCTGTCTCGCTCAGCCACGTGTCGTCCAGGGCGTGTGCAAGAGAGTGTGCAGTTACATGTAGGCAGTGCGTAGAACAGTGTTAAATTACAGGCGTGTGCAGAGAGAGCCTAGTGAGACAGAGAAACATGGAGAGAGGGTGTAGGTAGTGTACAGTGACAAAGCCATGCAGGCAGTGCATATAACAGTGTACAATTACAGAGGTGTATAGAGAGAGCCTAGTGCAACAAAAACATGTAGGGAGTGTGTAGGGTTGTGTACAGTGACGGAGGTGTATAGAGAGTGCCTAGTGCAACAAAAACATGTAGGGAGTGTGTAGGGTTGTGTGCAGTGACGGAGGTGTATAGAGAGAGCCTAGTGTGGCAGGAACATGTAGGGAGTGTGTAGGGTTGTGTGCAGTGACGGAGGTGTATAGAGAGAGCCTAGTGTGGCAGGAACATGTAGGGAGTGTGTAGGGTTGTGTACAGTGACGGAGGTGTATAGAGAGAGCCTAGTGTGGCAGGAACATGTAGGGAGTGTGTAGGGTTGTGTACAGTGACGGAGGTGTATAGAGAGAGCCTAGTGTGGCAGGAACATGTGGGGAGTGTGTAGGGTTGTGTACAGTGTAGAGACACGCAGGCAGGCCCGCCCTGCCATCCCACTGTGTGCGCTGGAGGAAGGGTGTGGTGCCGCACTGAGAGGGCGTGAGGAGTTGGGCACTTTAAAAATAACTTCTCGTTTTATTATTGTCTGCGTTTTTATCTTAGCTCCCTGAAACTGTCACGCACCTGCCGCTCGGCCACGTGTGAGATTCTGAGAGCCCCTCGGTCTGTGGGTGAGCTGGGGGGACGATGGCAGTTTGAGCTCACCTGGTCACATACACGTACACATCAGTATCTAAAGCAGGGAAAGTAGGCAACCCTGGTCCTGGAGTGCCGGTGCCGTTTCTGGTTTTTGTTCCATCTGTGCTTGATCACAAGAGTTCCATGGATGATTAAAAGTCTGAGCCTGAATATTCTGAATGGTGAAGTGCTATGTGCATCCAGCACAAGGTTACCTGCATTCATTACACCTGATTAATTAAAATGAATCCAGTTATGCAGCTATAGGGTTGGATGGAGCAAAAACCAGGACTGTCTCCGGCGCTCCAGGACCAGGGTTGCCTACCCCTAATCTAAAGGACACATTACTTTATTCAGTGATCAGGCATATTAAGTACAGAATAAGAGTGACCTGAAAGCAGCTGGAAGTTCATGTCCAGTGACTGAGCCTTCGTGTATACAATGTAAGTTGTAATTGAGAAGATGGAGTGTGTGAGGCGTGCTGGTAGCTGTACTTCAGCTCTGGGGATCAGACTGCTCCCATTTGGAGGAACAAAGGCAATAAGAGCAGAGCAGGAGGCTTAGACGTTAGACCACGCAGCTGGAGCAGCCGACGCAGCCGGAGCAGACCGGAGATGCAGACCAGCGATCCACGCAGTCTCTGCACAGGGGTCTCATTTCCTGCCCATTTTACTTCGATTCCCAGCATTCACCCTGTTAGGTGACCCTGGTTGACCTGCAGTTTAACCGGGTGCCTTTTTCTTTAAAACAGACATGCTGCTTCCGCCACGGCTCACTAACACGGACCGTCTGTTAACAGGATGACAGATACGATCAGGCTCCCACCCATGTTTATAGCAGGCGGAGAACCTGCAGTTTCTCTATATGCATTTATTGAGAAGGAGGAAGAATGGCTGCCTCTTTTTTTTCCTTTTCTTTTTTGAGAGCGCTGTTTGCCCGGGCATTAGCTGTGTGGATTTGTTGAGAGAAAATGTGATCCAAATAAAAGATCAGCTGTTGACCCAGGCGTTTCCCGCATAATTCAGGCAGCTGTGTCATGCTTTCCACAGAAGTGTACAGTACAACTGAAAGTCAAATTAAAGGTGTTACCTGTACAGCGAGGCTTCCTGAACTATCTGAGCCCATGATCCATTTTTTCAGTGAATACAGTTTCACTGACCCACCCCTTATTATTAATATTTACCCTGATATACAGTATGATTCAATATGCAATCAAAGTGCTTTTAATGTCTATCAAAATAACTGCATGTGTAATCTAACAAAAAAAATAGTAATTTTATTGACTTTCATTTCACTGAATGGTTTATTTATTTTTACATTATTTAAGCAAAAGTGTGTTTGTGTGTGTGTGTGTGTGTGTGTGTGTGTGTGTGTGTGTGTGTGTGTGTGTGTGTGTGTGTGTGTGTGTCTGTGTGTGCACGTGCCTGCGTATGTGTGTGTGTAATCCAAATTTTCTGAAGTGACACCTCCAGTGAAACCCAGATTAGATCAGCACCCCCACCCGCAGCTAGGTGGCGCTGTGACTTATAGCGATGCTATAATGATGATGATGTCTCTGTACGCACTTACTGTACGTCGCTTTGGATAAAAGCGTCTGCTAAATAAATGTAATGTAATGATGTAATGATGCCATTTCTCAGCTTCAGAGAGCGACCTGCAGAACAAGCGTCTGAAGCTGGACTACGAGGAGATCACGCCCTGCCTGAAGGACGTCACGCTGGTGTGGGAGAAGATGCTGGGCACGGCGGGGCGTTCCAAGGTCAAGTTCGACAGGGAGACGATCCACATGGCCGTGGGACAGGGTAAGAAGCATCGCCACAGCTATCGCTTCTCTAAGCTAATGTTTTTATCTGCCCGTATCGACGCTAAAACAGCTAATCTCCGTCCTCTAAACTTGCTTAATCCCAGATAAGGGGTTCTTTGAGTGCAACGGGGGACGGCTCTTTAAGAGGCTCGAGCCAGAGCGATCCGTCCGATTGGCTCGATTTGCAAAACGGTTGCAAGAGCCTGGCTTTATTTGGACGGCGTCTTGGGACGTCCGCGTACCATTGGTGGGGGGGGGGGAGGGGGGGGTGGTGAGGCGGGGCTGTGCGTATCTCCCGGCCTTGTAAAGACGGACGGGACTTGGGACTCCTCAGCAACGTCCCGTACCCAAGCCGAAGGTCACGGAAAGGGAATGACCCTCGACTCAGTCTTAGGAACTTGCTGATTGTGAGGACCGGGGCGTCCTGTGTGCGGCGGGCCTCTTAACCCTGGTATTATCTCACACAGAGGGAGACGCCTGCTGATAGGCCAGCATGTTTCGGATTACAGACTTCTTTTCCCCTTTTCCTAATGTGAATGGGGGCAAACGGTGTGTAGGGGTGGGTATCGTTTCAATTTTATCGATTCCGATTCCGATTCTGCTTATCGAATCTCGGTTCCGATTCCAATATCTTTTGGAGAGAAAAAAAGAACACATTTCAAGAACAAAAATTAGCCACCTTTATTCTTGGAACATTTAGGCTATAATCAACTGTCTGTGACAGGAAGGTTTCTTTTTCCCTTCATTTATAAAAATAAATATTACTCTTTCTTATAAGGAATAATCAACAAAAACTATTACAAACCAAAACTATTTAAATAAATAATGGAGAAATATAACAAAAAAATAAAATTGGAATATAACAAAATATGTGTAGTGAGCAGTGTTTTTTTTTTTTTCTCTCAACCCGGCTTGATCAAATGAAAGTCCGAAGTTCTCTTGTCCGAGAAAGCACGCTGTATCCACTATCGATTGACAACGCAAACAGGTGACTTACTATTGAGACCAATCTTCCGGCATGCGCTGCGTGCTATTGATCTCAAAGCTGCATGCATGCCAAGCTTGTGAGAGACTAGTTAACGTTACGGTCGTGTCTATTCTGTTCAATAGCATCAGCAATATCACAGTACAGATATTCAATGCATTGATAAATTGGGAGCCAACTGCACAACCGCGAGTTTTTGAAATGTGTTCAAATTTGTAACTGTTCTCAACAATGCGTTATTAAATAATAAGTGTAATTAGAGTACCATAATTGCATTATTCCTTTATAAATACGTTAATGAAAACAGTCAGGAATTGGTAGTGTCCTCAGACTTTTGGTCCCTACTGTATAACATGCATAACAAAGAGAATTAACTGTGGATAAATCTGAGGTACGTAGGCTACTTACCTTACACTGCGGAGCTATCCCTCTTCAAACTTGAAACTTGCGAGCGTTGTCCCACTTATTACCGACGGTGACTGCATTCATATTTTAAAATGGCTATTAACCAACTAACGTTAGCTTGCTTGCACATCAGCTAAAGACCACAGTTTCACTTATATTTTCAGTTAACGTTAACTTAACTACCGAGTGATGTATTCGGTTTAACAAGCTCAGCAGACTAGCTCATTAGCTAATGATCGTAAGGTTAGTTACTGATGTATTATAAATTTAGCTAACCTAGGTACGTTTACGTGCAAACTGTGTGTGCTAATTCGTTATATGTGCTCTAATAAAACAGCTAGCTACTTCTGACTAGGCTATATGTAATTACTGGAATCTAATAATTATACAACTAACGATACTAAACGTGCGCCACTTGATTGCATGCAGAATAAGCATGTCTGCCGATAAAGAATGTTCCTTAAGTACACAACAAATGGTAACGTTGTACACAACAAATTACAATGGAGTTTGAAGGGGGGAACTTATTTCTGAGGGGGAACTTATTTTTCATGACAACGGTCGATCCAGAATGTAAACAGTAGCAATGTGCTTTGCTAAGTCGCTGACGTAATGCGTAACAAATGATGTGACGTTAGGTCCACGTAGCAGGTCCTGGCAGATAAGTGAAACTTATGGACTGTAAAAAGCTCACTGCAGTTCACTCGGGAGCGCGACTGAAATGTATGCAACAGTTAGGAACCGAGAAGCAGAATCGAAATGCACGTGTCTTAACGAATCCACGGTTCTTGGAAATTTGTTAGCGGTTCCAACTTGGAACCGGTTCTTGATACCCAACCCTAACTGTGTGACGTGACTGTGTTTTCCACACACAGATACACACACACACACACACACACACACACACACACACATACACACACACACACACAGAGCACTGAGAGAAGGCTCATTGGTTCCTTTAAGGCTGGGGAACAAGCTGAGTGACCCTGCCCCCCTCTCTCCTCAGGAGTTCCTCGGTACCACCGTGGGGAGATCTGGAAGTTTCTATCGGAGCAGTACCTGTTGAGCCAGCGCGTCCCCAGCCGGCCCCCAGGGAGGGACACCCCCTACAAGGAGCTCCTGAAGCAGCTGACATCCCAGCAGCACGCCATCCTGATCGACCTGGGTGAGCCCCCGTCCTGCCCTGCCCCGCCCACCAAACCCAAACCCTTCCCCCAGCAGCACGCCATCCTGATCGACCTGGCCTGCCCTGCCCCGCCCACTCTGCACTGCCCCACCCCGCCCAGCCAAACCCAAACCCGTCCCCCAGCAGCACGCCATCCTGATTGACCTGGCCTGCCCTGCCCCTCCCCACTCTGCACTGCCCCACCCCACCCAGCCAAACCCAAACCCGTCCCCCAGCAGCACGCCATCCTGATCGACCTGGCCTGCCCTGCCCCGCCCACTCTGCACTGCCCCACCCCGCCCAGCCAAACCCAAACCCGTCCCCCAGCAGCACGCCATCCTGATCGACCTGGCCTGCCCTGCCCCTCCCCACTCTGCCCTGCCCCAAAGAGAACAGTGTGGCTGGGATCCCGTATGAAAGAAAGCGCCTAAGCCCTTCAGAAAGGCCTGGCTTAAATCACAATCCTCCCCATTAATCCTCTGTAAGCGTCGGGGAGCAGTCTCAGCTAAAGAGCCGCATTAGGGCTTTCTGTAGCGCTGGCGTTTGTTTGCACTGGGTAGAGACCACGTGTTGACATGCGCGCAACCTTCACTGCAGTCTCATGGGAATGCCGGCTCTGGGGCATTACACAGTGGGCAGAATGCCGGTTTAACGGATAAGGAATGGGGCTCGTAGCTCTGAGATCCCGGTAGGGCGGAACCCTAATCTCGCTACTCACGCACACGCACGCATTGAGCCGAGGTTTTATTGAGTAAATAGAAACACATCAGGCTGTATAAATGGGGAGATAGCATTTTTAAAATATGTAAACAGTTGTCAGTAAACTCTCCCTGGCTAAGGGCGTCTCTCTGAAGAACAGAGATTAATTGAATATTAATAACATACTGCTAATGGACACGGCACAATTCTCAGCACAGGGAAGTCTTTAAAGCGTGAACGTTTTATTTTTGAGTGTCTCGTCTCGAGTCGAGCGCATAGACTGTCTAAAAATATGGACAAAGCCACTGTGACGTCACCCATTGCCTTCCCACGGCCGCCTCGTAAAAACAGAATTGAAGCTCCGGATGCATTTTTCGCCACCAGTTTGTACAAACTGCGTCTGCTCCGTGGAGCCGAAGAGGACTCAACCTGTCCCTCTGATTGGTCCGGGACAAATGTTAATACCCTGTCCAAACAACACAATATTTTAAAACATCAGCACATGCAGAGGCATTAGATGAAGGAAAGGCACCTATTGCAATTAAATTTTGTTGTGGGAAAAATTTATTATTTTGAGTATTTATTATTTTTGGAGTGTATTGACCACATTGCTGCCATTGACTTACATGGTGAAAGACCTACAGTGCATCCGGAAAGTATTCACAGCGCTTCACTTTTTCCACATTTTGTTCTGTTACAGCCTTATTACAAAATTGATTAAATTCATTTTTTCCCTCAAAATTCTACACACAACACCCCATAATGACAATGTGAAAAAAGTTTTTTTGAGATTTTTGCAAATTTATTAAAACTAAACTAAAATTTCTCATTTACATAAGTATTCATACCCTTTGCTTTAACGTATTTTTAAAGTATCATATTTCATATTTGGTCGCATATCCTTTACATGCTGTTACTTTCTGAAGTCTGTGACCATCAACATCAAAAAACTGTCGATATCTTATTTTCAGGTACTGTTACAAGCGATACTATAACCTCTCTGCATTTGAATGGATCTCTATGGAAATTGGGGGGTGAGACTAGATTCAGCTGTAAATTACACTGGTACAGTATGGAACACATGGCTGGCTAAATGGCTGTAAGTTATCAAGGGTCTGAGCTATCAAACGAGCCCCAAACCATCACTTTGTTGCCAGATATGGAGTAGATGTGGATGGATCACTGCAAGGGTTATTTCTCCTGACTTTTTTCCCCATAGAGTTCTATAGGAAAATGAGTCCGTTACGTTAAAGCAAAGGGTATGAATACTTATGTAAATGAGAAATTTTAATTTTTTATTTTTAATAAATTTGCAAAAATCTCAAAAAAAACTTTTTTCACATTGTCATTATGGGGTGTTGTGTGTAGAATTTTGAGGGAAAAAATGAGTTTAATCAATTTTGGAATAAGGCTGTAACAGAACAAAATGTGGAAAAAGTGAAGCGCTGTGAATACTTTCCAGATGCACTGTATATTGGAGCCAATTGCAAAGGCACAATTGCTGCTCCCAGCCCAACCAGGAAGTGAGCTTCAAAACGAAAGCCCAGTCTTGGCCCCTTGGTCGAGCATCACTTTTTGCCGGGATTTTTCTGGGCTTTGAAGTTTCACCGAGGCCAAGTGGATGTTTTTTTGTTTTAGCCGATTCCGAACTTCCTGCCGTTTTGAGAGCAGCCGTTTCTGTCCATTGTTGGGAATTATCTGCGGAGGCGCTTTCCTTTTCCCGTGCGACGGTCCCAGGCCTCCTCGATTCCGCCGGCGCGGAGGGGAGAGATTTCCCGCTTGCAGTCGTTATCTTCCGTGAAAGGGCTAAACCTCTGAACAATGTTAGCTAGCATACCCTCTCTCACCCCTGAGGAATGTAAAGGAGTGCTCTCTCCTTACTTACCTGACGCAACTCTGCCATTATGTCGTCAAATTTGACAAGCCTCGATTGGCGAGTTAAACCCACAAAATCTCGCTTGCGAAACTGTCGTATTTGATAAAAATCAGCACTGACAGGTGCTGACAAACGTGCTGCCCGCAGTTTGGATTTCACCTTAACAGTTTACATTTTTTTGCCGCTGAATTTAATGGAATGGGGCAAATCATTTTGAAATGTAACAAAAAAGGCATTTCATTGGACAATTTCCATTGTATATAAAGGAGAAACATACTGTTTTTAGCTGAAATTTAAAAAAAGAGACTCAAAAAATAAAAATTTTAATGGTTATATCTGTGGGGTTGTATCAAATATATTTTTATTGATGTTTTTTTTTTTCTTCTGATATACTTTTATTCATTTTCCCTTTTGAGAGCCATTGAACTAACTGACCGTGTGAATTCATGGAGTGTTATTGTAAACTATACACCTGTACTGTCTGTAATTGTAAACTATACACCTGTACTGTCTGTATTTGTAAACTATACACCTGTACTGTCTGTAATTGTAAACTATACACCTGTACTGTCTTCATGCTCCATAAATATTTAGCGATAGGGAAACTATATTTATTTATTTGCTGCTTTAGGCACCGTTTCACCTTTTCCTGCTGTGTTCTTTCCTCTTCTCTCCCAGGTCGCACTTTTCCCACACACCCTTACTTCTCTGCCCAGTTGGGGGCGGGGCAGCTGTCCCTGTTCAACCTGCTGAAGGCCTACTCTCTGCTGGACCCTGAGGTGGGGTACTGCCAGGGCCTGAGCTTCGTCGCTGGGGTGCTCCTGCTCCACATGGGCGAGGAGGAGGCCTTCGGCATGCTCAAGTTCCTCATGTACGACATGGGCCTGCGCAAACAGTACCGCCCCGACATGATCATACTGCAGGTGGGTGTGTCCTTTTAGTGTGTGTGTGTGTGCGTGTATGTACGTGTGCACGCATTTGTGTTTGTGGGTCGGTGAGGTGGAGAGCGTGTGCGTTATTTGTTGTTGTCAGCCTAACTACACGCCTGCGTCTTAGATGTGGCCGTTTAGTTCCTTTTTGTTTGTCCGTTGTTTTCTATTTGTGCGTTTGTCCACGTGGAATTTTGAATGTGTGTTTGTATACGCGTCTGTTTATATGCAGTAAATGTAATTGTGTGTGTGTGTGTGTGTGTGTGTGTGTGCGCGCGCGCGCGCGTACTTGTGCGTGCATGTGTGCGTTTCATTCTATTTTTCTCTGTGTTTACGCCTCATTCTCATTCTGCATGGAAAGTATGCACATCAACATTGCATTACTGCATTCCAGTGTATTCCAGGCATAAACCCTCCATATCTCTCTTTCTACCTCCTCCCTCTCCCTCTCTCACTCTTGTTCTCTCCCCTTCTCTGTCCCCCTCTCATTCCCTCTCTCTCTCTCTCTCTCTCTCATTCACCCCCCCCTCTCTCTCTCTCATCCCCCCCTCTCTCCCTCTCTCTCACTCTTGTTCTCTCCCCCTCTCTCTCCCCTTCTCTGTCCCCCTCTCATTCCCTCTCTCTCTCTCTCTCTCTCATTCACCCCCCCCCTCTCTCTCTCTCTCATCCCCCCCCCCCTCTCTCCCTCTCTCTCACTCTTGTTCTCTCCCCCCTTCTCTGTCCCCCTCTCATTCCCTCTCTCTCTCTCTCTCTCTCATCCCCCCCCCCCCCCCCCCTCTCTCTCTCTCAGATTCAGATGTACCAGTTGTCCAGGCTGCTGCATGACGAACACCGGGAGCTGTACTGCCACCTGGAGCAGCATGAGATTGGGCCGAGCCTGTACGCCGCCCCTTGGTTCCTCACCGCCTTCGCCTCGCACTTCCCCCTGGGCTTCGTGGCGCGGGTCTTCGGTAGGCCGCCGTTTAAAAGCGCTTCTGCTTTCCTTTCAGTACGGCGGTCAAGCGCGTCTCCCCCTCAGGCTCCTCCACGTACCCGTGCGCGTTTCCTAACTGCGTCTGGATTTAACCCCGACTGCCGCGGGTTCTGGGCCATCGTTCTTTGATCTCCGAATCGAGCCTCGCTCGCTATCGCCGTACGCCAGTCAGCTCCCAGTCCCGGCCTCCCGTGGGATGGGCCCAAATGCGCGGTACATTTCAGGTCCCCAGGTCCCTCGCCCCGCCCCTCTCGTTTGCTCCCCTTTGCATTTTGATGTTTTTATCTGCCCCTGCCCCACGGTGGCTCTGAAGGCACTCCCTGTGGCCCCCCAGGGCTCTGAAGGCACTCCCTGTGGCCCCCGGGGCTCTGAAGGCACTCCCTGTGGCCCCCGGGGCTCTGAAGGCACTCCCTGTGGCCCCGGGACTCTTCAGTCTCGCTGTCGCCTTCTCTTCCCTTTTTACAATGGTACAGAGCTTTAAATGAATGCGTCACTGGCGTATATCACATGTAATTAACCGTCATTTGCTGTGTCTGTGTTACGGCTGAGTGTTTGAAAACGAGTTTTCCATTCCCTTGTCTGTGAATCAAAGGGGGAAAAGTGTGGGACGCTACTTAAAATTAATTTTGCTGTCTGAGCAAATTCGTAAGGTGCCAGCAACGTCTCGGTCCTGTGATGCCGTCTTGCCATGAACTTGCTCAAACAAACACAATTTCTTCAGTAGTATTGTGATGTTATTCATTGATCTGCCTGTACTGTTTGGGAATCTTTTGCTTTTGGCCTGCAATGATAAGCAGTCTGCAAGAGAGAACAGAGATCCAGAGTAGCGGGCTCCTCTTTTTAGACCTGATTCAGCCCCAGTATTTAAACCTGATTCAGCCCCAGTATTTAAACCTGACTTAGCCCCAGTATTTAAACCTGACCCAGCCCCAGTATTTAAACCTGACCCAGCCCCAGTATTTAACGTTGGTGTCCCTTACAATAATTTGAGAGAGTTCTGGGTTAAAAGGAAAGTGTGCTGGAGCAGTGTAGATCTGCTTCTCTTTGGTGTGGGTGACAAGCTGAGAGCGGGCAGTCGCGGCTCCCCAGTTTCCTAGTTTCTGAGAGTGTTTCTGTCGTCTGGTTCCTTGGCCCAGACATGCTGTTCCTCCAGGGTTCAGAGGTCATCTTCAAGGTGGCCCTAAGCCTGCTGGGAAGTCACGAGCCCCTGATCCTGCAACATGACAACCTGGAGGCCATTGTGGACTTCATCAAGACCACACTGCCCAACCTTGGCTTGGTGCAGATGGAGAAGACCATCAACCAGGTAGGCTTCTACTCAACTCACCGGCAAGAGCTGAGGGTGTGTGTGTGTGAGTGTTTAGAGGAAATGCAATAATTAATTTGCCAATCAGTGTGTAGAAATACATGTATCTGTTCCACATGCGGGTGTGTATGGGACATATATCCACACGTTCTGGTGTGTTAGTGTGGATGTTTTCTCTCTCCCCCATAAGGGTGGAGGAATATAATACAGTTGGTGATGCGACTGGGTGTGTTTGGCGGTTTAGCCTGTGAAGCCAGGAAACGATAGAGTGAATTTTGTCTCCCAAGGTCCTCACAAAACTACAGAAGTGTGTTTCTGAATAAATAAGACTGTGTGTGTGTGTGTGTGTGTGTGTGTGTGTGTGTGTGTGTGTGTGTGTGTGTGTGTGTGTGTGTGTGTGTGTGTGTGTGTGTGTGTGTGTGTGTGTGTGTGTGTGTGTGTGTGTGTGTGTGTGTGTGTGTGTGTGTGTGTGTGTGTGAGTTTAATGAGTGGAACAGAAGGCATCACTGTGTTTATAGAGATCACGCAAAGGTGTGTCTCTCCAAGCAGGATATCCTACATTTGCTAGTTTATTTGTTGAGGAAGTAATTGAGTTTTCCTCACCATGTTTTTGGCTGATAGCACGCTAATCCACGCACTGCTATGAAGGCCATTTGAGTGACATCTGATTGGCTCATGCAGCGATACACCTGTTTTGTATATTATATATCAAAATTAATTCATGCTGAGATCAGATTAGTTATAATATCACAGGCTAGGATGTAGTGCACAGTGTTGAAGCTGCACGTAATAATCAGGACAAATATCGTATGGTCATAGTTTCAGGCCCATTTTCTGTAAACCAGGTAAATAAGTACTCATGTTCCTGCTACCTGTGTAAATTAATCCATGTTGTATATTATGTGTCTATATTTAAGCGGTGGTTCTCCTTGTATAATGATACAGAAGAAGAAAAAAAAAAGGGCAGTTAATTCAACCAAAGTTTCTCCTCCCTTCCCTCTGTATCCTTTTTTGGTTTTGTTGAGTGACTCCAGCTCATTTTAAATTTTAGACAATAAGCAGACGCTCTTATCCTCAGAAGCTAACGCTCATATCCTATAGCCCCGCCCTCCTGCCCCTCCCCCTCCTGCACGGCTCCTGTGTGCCCACAGGCCTCACACGCATGAGGCCCCTCCCTACAGGCACTGACACGTTAAACACATGTAGTACAAACTTGTATAGCATTCACACACACACACACACACACACACACACACACACACACACACACTCATGCAGACATGCACACACATAGGTGCACAAACTCACACAGGAGCACACACAAACACAAGCACACGATCCCTCCCGCACGCACATACACACACAAACACCAAAGGCACAGACATGCTCACACATGCAAGGTCATAAAGGACAGGAGACGACAACGTGGACCCGCCTGTTTGCCTCCGCCTGTTGCGCACAGGCCTTTGCTCCCCACACAGCTAGCTTCCTGTGAAAGAGTCACCTCTTTTTGAAGCAATCTTAATAAGCTCATGGACGTCTTCAGCACCAGAGAAAATCCCCCACCATGGTGACACACTGCCCAGAGCATTCTGTGTTTATCAAAATTAATTAATCACCCCGATACTGTCAACAAGGACAGCAGGACACAGAAAAGGAATGATTGGTCATCGGGGACAGAGGGAAAGAATAAAGGAATGGTGATTGGTCAGCGAGGACAGAGGGAAAGAATAAAGGAATGGTGATTGGTCAGCGAGGACAGAGGGAGAGAATAAAGGAATGGTGATTGGTGGTTGTGGTAGGAATGGGCGCCATAGTAAAATTGGAATGTTTCAGAGATGAAGGGAATTCTCGAAACTCTCCGAGTCTGGCCACAGGAGAGATGATACCTGCGTGCGTAGGTTGGGAGGAGCAAGGCGTGGAGAATGGCAGGGGTTGGAGCATGCTCAGACTGGCCCCTTCCCCTTTCCCCCCGTTACCTGAGATGGCTCCGCTCTGTCAGTCGGGCGCCATACAGCCTTTGGCTCCCTCACGTAGCGGTGCCACGCTGTCGTCCCCTAATCCGTCGCCCCCGGATACCGTTAGGGCTGGGTATTGAGCCTCTGTACTTTTTGAACACCGACAGAAACATGTCCATAGCACCGAGTATCGAAAACTGCCCAAAAAATCGATGACAATTTTCGATCCTTAACAGATCATTTTAGGAAAAAATTGTCTAAAATTACCTGTTAAGTATCAATTTTTTAGCCCTCTTTCAGACTTTTTTTCTTGTTTTTATTCTTTGACCAGATATTGCTTGATTGAAATCATAATTTTCTTAATTTTATACTGTTATTTTATACTGCTGTTTGAGTTGACAGAATTAAACACCGGAGAAGTTATTTTGTTAAATGAGAAAAATATTTTGGATATTGTAGGAACATTTACACTCAGAAAAACAACCCCCCCCCCCCCATACTTTCTTTGCTATCGGCATTGAACATTGAATCCCGGGTTTGGTATCGGAACTGGTATCGAAAACATTCAAACGATACCCAGCCCTTGATACCTCACCACCCCAACGAGGCCCATGTCCCTCACCTCGCACCCGTTATTCCAGGACCCACCCCCGCCCCCTCCATTGGCTTCTAAATTCTCCTAGGCCTCTCCTTGGCTAAAACGCAAATCTCTTTTCCCTTGTTGAAGGAATGACTCAACGCTAACATCTGACATATACGGACGGAGCACAACTGGACCACCTGCTGTCAGCCAAGCCTCCTGATAAGGCAGTGTAGAGGCCTGAAGGAGTTGTATAGGAGCAGTGTAGAGGCCTGGAGGAGCTGTGTAGGAGCAGTGTAGAGGCCTGTAGGAGCTGTGTAGGAGCAGTGTAGAGGCCTGAAGGAGCTGTGTAGGAGCAGTGTAGAGGCCTGTAGGAGCGGTGTAGGAGCAGTGTAGATGCCTGAAGGAGCGGTGTAGGAGCAGTGTAGAGGCCTGTAGGAGCTGTGTAGGAGCAGTGTAGAGGTCTGGAGGAGCTGTGTGGGAGCAGTGTCGCGGCCTGAAGGAGCTGTGTTTGTGCTCTGTGTGCAGGTGTTTGAGATGGACCTGTCCAAGCAGCTGCAGGCGTATGAGGTGGAGTACCACGTGCTTCAGGAAGAGCTGCTGGACGCGCCCTCCCCTCTCAGCCAGCAGCAGAGAGCCGCACACCTGGAGAAGACCAACAGCAGCCTGAGGCAGCAGAACCTGGACCTGCTGGAGGAGCTGCAGGTACTGTACTCTGCTCTACTGCCCCCCGCGTCCACTCTACTACCCCCACGACCACTCTACTGCCCCTGTGACCACTCTACTGCCCCGCGTCCACTCTACTGCCCCCGCGACCACTCTACTGCCCCCCGCGACCACTCTACTGCCCCCGCGACCACTCTACTGCCCACGTGACAACTCTACTGCCCCCACATCCACTCTACTGCCCCCGCGACCACTCTACTGCCCCCGCGACCACTCTACTGCCCCCGCGTCCACTCTACTGCCCACGTGACAACTCTACTGCCCCCACATCCACTCTACTGCCCCCGCGACCACTCTACTGCCCCCGCGACCACTCTACTGCCCCCGCGTCCACTCTACTGCCCCCGCGACCACTCTACTGCCCCCGCGACCACTCTACTGCCCCTATGACCACTCTACTGCCCACGTGACAACTCTACTGCCCCCACATCCACTCTAGTGCCCCCGCGACCACTCTACAGCCCCCGCGTCCACTCTACTGCCCCTGTGACCACTCTACTACCCCCACGACCACTCTACTGCCCCCACATCCACTCTACTGCCCCCACATCCACTCTGAAAAAGAAAAGATGAAAGGGAGGGATAGTAGCAGAGAAACACTTTATGTTCCTTCTGTTTCTGTCCCACTATTCCTCCCCTTTCATCCTTTCTTTTTTCATTATTTCTCCCTCTATTGATCTCTCTTCCTCTCTTTCTCTTCTCTCATTGGCTCCCAGGTGGCCCACGCTAAGATCCACAGCCTGGAGTACAGTGTGGAGGGGCTGCAGAGCAGTCAGGGGCAGCTGCGGCAGGAGGTGTGCTCCCTGGAGGAGGAGCGGTCCGAGCTGCTGGACACTGTGGCCGCCCTCCGGGCCCAACTGGGCACCCTGGCCCTGCCCCATACCCAGAAACCCCCCACGGGACCCCCGACACACCACCACAAGCACTCTCCACACTGATCCCCACCCTGCCCCACTACACCCGTCCCACGGCTGAGGAACGGGTGTGTCACATGACCCAAAGACCCGGTGAGAGCCAATGGCTCACCGGAGTTAACCGTGTTGTCCGGCCTTCCCCCAACGAGCACTGACCAGAGGCCCACAGACGGGAGCCACAGACTAGGCTCCAATGACCCTGTATGTTTAATGAATTTGCACTGGGGAGGGAGGGAGGGAGGTAGGGAGGGGGTGGGGTTTGAGCAGAGGGAGGGGATGGGAGGGGGCAATGCAAAGGGTTGCAGCAGAATGCTGACCACGCCCCCTTCCCTCCTAATCATTGTAAGTTGTAACACTTAATTATGAGGGCTGAGTGCCTGCAGCGTGATGAGCAGATTACTGTGCTGACGGACAGGAATATGGGCGGGGCTGCGGGAATGCGGGCAGGTACAGTATTGGGTTTGGGGAGGGGGGGCCTTCTTGCCTGTCCTGCGCTGCGCTGTTCTGTTCCGTCATGCGGGACACACGTAATGCCTGTTTTTAAGAGCAACCAAAGAATTCCTTCGCCATCAGCGCACGGACTGTACAAGCGTACGTGTACGCGCTTCGACGGAACACACCTCCCGCCTAATATTCCTGATTGTGCGGCAACTCGCAAGGAACACGCGACATTTCTACTTCAAACGTTTGTCTGTGTGTGCGTGTGCGTGCACGCGTGTTTGTGTGCTGGGTTAACTCCTCGGCCCCCCTCGTGTGTCACTCTAAGTCTGTCAGTAAAGTCTTTCTCACTGTGACCCAAATCTCTGTCACGACGTTTGGTGCCGTCAGTGGCGGAGCTCAATATTTACTGTTTGATACTTCAAGCACAGCTCAGGATGTTGGCTGTTCACCGCGGGGGGACTGTAAAAGTGTGGCCCAGTTTGCGCGTGCCGGGATTTGCATGTGCCAGCAATTGTGTGCGCGACATGCATCCATGTGTGTCTGTTTCTTTCCAGTCTCCCACACTGTATGCTTTAAATTTACTTTTCGAAGTGTGACTCCTTGTACCATGGCACATGTTTATTTTTAATTATTATTATTGTTGTTAATGTATACGTAAACATACCTTTCATATCTGTTGAGTAAAGTCACAGTAAAGATTTAGCTCTTTTTATGTTTATCATGTTTGATTTTGTGTGTTAATCTCACTCTGTTCATAAAGGGTCATTATGTCAGACTGCCAGGACCGTATGGTCTTAGTGCAAGTGCCTTTGTAAACCTCTCCAAAAGGCCTTTTGTTTGTTTCGACTTGCGTAGGCGAAACAGCCAATAATCGATCAAGAACTGAGCAGCTCCATTTACACAAATGAACAAGCCTTCAGTACTGTGACATCACAGCTGGGAGGAGCAACATTAGGACACACCTCCAGCAGTGACATCAGCGCTCCCTGCCATGGAGAAAGGAACTCTTAGAATCATATAGTATAATAAACTTTTTTTAAGCCTCACACATCACTGAAATTCAGAGTATGCATTGAGTATGCATTCTATGCATTGTGAAACGTCCCAGAAACACAGCAGATGTTCGTCAAGCTTCATCAACTAGACAACTGATCCTTGTTTCAGGGTGAAGGCAGTGCTGGTTTTTGAGGGAGAACTGGGTTGTTGAAGAGATGTTTCAGGTGGACTTGGCACCAGTAGGGTCAGGCTATGCTTGAGTCAAGCAGTACTCAAGAGACCTCAATGAGCCTCAGCAGGGCACAGCCAACCTGTTTTCTAGACTGACCGCCCAATATCCCGCCATTGTGCCTTTTGAGCCATACCCAGCAGAATCCATCGCCAACATTTGTATTAAATCAAGATGTAAATCACTGCAAGTCCGCCATTCACAACCACCAACATATTGCAACTATAATAGTCAAGCTGTTGCATGAAAACCTCTGCTATTCTTTCAGATCTCCCTGTTTCAACACTTGATGTAACAGACAGACGGGCAGAGATACAGCAATTAACAATGCATTTATGCCTCTGGCCACGTTTCAGCATGTGAATTTGAGCTCATCCATCTTCACTGGGGTGTGGGTGCGGGAAAGGTTTGGCGAGATCTTCACTCGCGATATGTGCACTGTTGAGATGTCTATAGCCGTGGAGAGGTGCCAACACGTTTTATTTACATTATTTGAATACTTTTTATATGTTTTCTGCCGTCGTTAGTGGATTCTGGCACCGTGTGATTGCAGTTTTTTTTTTTTTCTTTTGTCGTGTGTTTATGTGCAAGAGTACCTTCACTACTGTATTCTGTAATAAAAATGTTTTATGAGGGGGATCATGGTTTTTACAGCACAAGACGCATCCCTTTATATAATATTACCTGCTCAGAGGGACCAGAAGTGACCATGGAAATATTTTCTCATGTTGAGTAAAACTCTAGACGGCGCCCCTAATTGATCATTTTACATTACATTTACATTTTAGACATTTGGCAGACGCTCTTATCCAGAGCGACGTACATTAGTGCATTTTCCAACCTGAAACAAGTGCGTTAAAACAACCCTAAAAGGTCAATACGAATTCAAACACCAAGCGCAGTCAGTATGATTTTTATTTTTTAATTTTTTTATTTTTTGGGGGGGGGGGCGGTGGGGGGGGGGATCAGAGGACTGCAGTCTGATATCAGTCTTATTTCAGGGCTGTATGTGCTCAGTGTCCTGTGCCCTTGTGACCCCCCGAGCGCCTCTCTAATCCGTACATGTGTTTCCTTGGTAGTGCAGAGAGTGGTTGAGTTGGGTGTCCCCGTGTGCCCACGCCGTCAAAAGACGAGGATCTGCCGCGATTCAGGTCGGGCATCGGAATCTGCCCGCCGTATACGGCAGCGTGTGATGAACGTGCTCTTTGGGTGAACTTTTGCGGCGCTGGGGAATTCTCAGATCTCAGGTTCCCTCGAACTGAAAGGTTCCAAGCAAAAGGGCCTTTGTCAATATAGACTCTCAGCTTACAGATTTCTGTCACGCCCAACAGTTCTCAAAGGTTTCTGCTGACACGTCTCATGTCAGTCCAGCGATACAAATTAGTTTTCCTTCAGAGCTGTCTTCTTGATCGCAATAAATGGTTGCAAGTTAACAAGGTGTGGGGGTGGTGGGGACAGGCATAAAGGTTTCCGAGCTGCGAGTGATTTATGGAACGCTACACACTTCACTCCCTCCCCACCGCAAGGGAAAGCGATTGCTCCATGACGTAGCTCTGTAGGAAGACGGCGCGAGCTCCCGGCTCGTTGACCTCAGAAGGCCGCCGGACCGCAGCTCCCAGACAAGACCTGGGCTTTTGAGATTACGGCCTTCCTCCTACTCCGGTTTCTTTAATAGGTTTGCTAATAAAGAGCCGGTAGCTTATTTTCATCCTCCTCAATTCAACTGGCGTGCCCTCATGCAACCACAGCAAATTCCTAAAGCTTTTCTAAACGTTCAGGGCTGTCCCCACACATCCTGATAAGGGCCGGTGTCTGTTTTTTAAGGGTTGGGGGTTGGGTGGGGTGGTGCCTGCAAGGCCGGCAGCATGGAGCCAGACGGCGGGCCCTATTCGCTGCCATTGGGTTTGCAGCCAAGTGGAACTGGACAGCAGATGGGGACACAGAAGAACATCACCTCGTCCAAACTGACGGCCTTGGGGAGGAGACCATGGGGGGGGAAGAGTTCAGGTCTTGTCCACACACAGGAAATTTAAGTCTGCTGTCCTATTGTCTGTCCTTAACTGTAGCTCCACCCTCAGCAGTGTCGGGTAAGTGAGGATTAGGTAAAATGTGTATTTTCTGAATCCAGCGGTTCCAACAGTCAATGCCCTTGTTAAAACGTTCAGCACTCTGAATACTGAACACAAGCGATATTGCGTGCTAGAAACCCTCACTTTAATTTAATTATTATTTAAAATTACAATCATCAATTAAATCGCCAAATTCTTTGATAGGTAAGTCGAACAGTAACCTGGTGGATCAACCAACAAGCCAAAACAAAGTCTAAATCTGGTCTTGAGATTAAGTAATTTTATTAAATGAAAACATTCAATTAGAATAATGACTGGGAATCATACATTCACAAAGGAATGTAGGCTGACTACTTATAATTCACAAAAGTGAAGGCATTAAACCAGACATTAATTAGGAAATACCGGTAAAGAGAGATGAGCCAAAAATTGCCAAATTATTTACCCTCCAGCTGAACAGGAACAAAAGGAAACGCACGAGGAACCAAAAAGAATGACTTCACCAACAAACTCCAAACTGACTAAATTATTTTTCTGCGGTGCAACTATAAAATACCTTGACAGGGAGGGGATCCAAGCCCTGATTGGGTTAAGGTGTGGAGGAGGGGGGGGGAGAGGGGTCATTTATTGACAAAGACTGGCTTATCTTTGATGTTGGGGGGGGTGAGAGTGAGAGAGAGACAGAGAGCGACAGAGATAGAGAGAAGGGGGGGAATATTAGATATCCTACATTCCCTCTCTTGTAAGAATAGGTGCATGCACCCGCTAAAAACCTATTCTTACATCACCAAATAGGAATCACATTACACATTTGAACATTGAAGATGCAGTTTCCTGCTAAATGAAATGAAATGCAACCTACTCCCACAGTGTCTCTACCAGTTCTGCACGGCGTGCGGGGGGCTCTGTCTCCTGTGACAGGGAGCTGGACGATCCACAGGTGGCAAAGTGCAGTCAGGGCCTCTCTTCTGACGGGCGGGGAGGCGCCTCTTTCCCTGTTGGAATCCATTTTGGCTCCTTTAGCCTGGATCCAATTGGGTGGACTGCTGACGGCAGTTGCTTAGGCTAGCTTCCCGCGGCAGGGTGTGGGACCGGTTGCACTTGTTTGCACTTGTGTCTGTGGGTGTCCTTTAGGGAATGGCAGGAGAAGACTGTGGGAGTTGAGGGCTTAGGCATTATCACAGCAACATGTGAAGACCGGAACAATTAATGATAGCACTGCATGTTATGACCGCTGTCAGTCCATGCAGGGGAACCTTACGGACAGGGTTTACCGTCCACGGGATTGCCAGTCTAAATAATCACATGAATAGGGCAGACTCGTCCAGAAGTGTCCAGGGACACCTACACTCTATAAAAGGGACTTAAACACAACATGTGCATGGTATTAGGTTAAAAGGTGGTGGTAGGGATGGGGGGGGGGGGACAGAGTGAGGCCGAGAGAGACAGAGAGAGAGAGAAAGAGCAAAAGACATTAGGCAACATCCCGTCAGCAGATTGTGTGTCTGTCTCTCTCTTTAAATTCTCTGAAAACCTGGACTGTTTCTGAAGCCAACTGCCTCTTCAAAAAAGGGATTAACTTTGTTTATCCCCTAGACAATGGTATTAGTGAGGGCAAAACTCACTGTGGGGGGGATATTAGGTTACAGTGTGGTGCGTAAGGTTGCACGTGTCTGTGTGTGGGTGTATGGGTATGTGTGTGTCTCTGTGTGTGTGCATGTGTTTCTCAGAGCAGTGGATCAGTGGAGTGCATTGTGGGAAAAGACACGGGAGCAGCTGCCCAAGTGAGAATGGAACCGGGGGGGGGGGCAGGGAGGGGCCCGGCAACAAACGGATGTGCTGACAGAACATACCGGGCACACCCAAAATGTGGCGCCTGGCCCCCTCCCACCCCCGCCCCGACATTGACAAAACAGCGGCAGTGGATGCCTTAACCCCTGCTCCGTAAATCCCGCCAAACGTCTGTCCCGCTGCAGTGCAGATAATCCCCTCACTCTGGAACCACACTGCTCCCATGAGACTCCGAGGCGTGGTTTCCTGGTGAAAATACTTTTACTGTAGACCAGTGAAGAGTGTATGAGTGTGTGTGTGTGTGTGTGTGAGGCGTGTGTGAGACTGAGAGAGTAAATATCATGGCCATGTAGTCACCTGTTGTTAATTTCTAATGTAATCATAATGGCGCGTGATGACGTGGAATTTGCAGGGAAATATGGCACACATATCTGTGCTGTTCTTACAGGAAGTGAACAAGGAAATGGAAACGCAACAGTGTTCCAACAGTGAAGCGTTCTGGTGGGTCACGAATGGTGTGTGGGGTGCATTTTACTGGAATGGTTTGGGTGTCTTTATCTACATACCCTTAGAAGGCAAGGTTGATGTCAATCATGAAACTGTGGGGTGCTCATATTCACCCCATATTAAAACGTTTCTTACCCGCAGAGAGCGATGATTTTCGGTGATGGTGCACAAGGAGTGGTTCGGGGAGCTTGACGTACGTTATCCATATGCATTGGCCTTCTCCGCGTCCACATTAAGCCAGTCAAGCTTTTATGGGATATTCTGGAACAACGCCTGAGACAGCGTTTTCCACTGCCGTCAGCAAAGTGTCAGTTGATCAACTTTTTCCATGGAAGAATGGAGTTACGTCCTTCCTGTTTAATTCCAGACCCTGGTGAACTCCTGTCTTGACAGGTTCCAGACATGCTGTACTGTCCATGCGTAGGGGTTTAACACCCGATGAAATGGCTTTTTTAATTTTTTTATTACTACCTTTAAATTTGAGACTGCTTGGAGCAAGCATACACAGATGGTATGATGTCACAGTCTGAGGACACAGGAAGTGTCCAGTGATGGGACACAGCTGTATTCCAGAGGTTTAGCAGTCTTTGATTATGTATAGCCCTGGGCGTGGTTGTGCATTTGCGAGAATGCAGGCTAGAGCTGTGCACAGGCTTGGCACATAAAAAAATAAAAAAAATAATTTAATGTTTTGGTGATTTTGCTTATGCCATAAAGGCTGTCGGTCAAACATTGAGAGCTTTTCACAATCACTTACAGTGCGTCGCCTGAGAGAATAAAAAGAAAAAACAAAAAGTTGTATTTGGTATAGAGCTGCTGTCAAAGGAAACTTCAGACGTGGAGCTTCCCAGTGTACATTTAATTGAAATAATGCAAGTTCTAGCTGACATGTACATATATACAGTAACTGGTAAAAGAGAGCTACTGTCACGGCAACACAGTGAATTAGTGAATTAGAATTACTCAAGACAAACTATGTGCATACATCGAGGCAAATAACTAAATAGCTTAAGTTAACACAGCAAACATATGTGTCCACTGACTCATACAAACACCCTAGATGTTAAATGTACGCCAGCATTCTTGCTGTGTAATTTATTGAATCATGCTCATTCTGTTACATGCAGTAACAGAAAACTGGCCGCCAGTAATAAGCAGATCACAAAAAACACGCAAAGCGAGTAATGTAGTTGAGCGAGTTTACTGAGTTCAGTCTGAGGTGTTTGTTTTGTGTTTTTTTTTTTTGGATTGGTGCTGCCGACCCCTCTTATATAACAGACATAGCAGACCCACCCTTTCTGACAAGCAACCACAGAAACCCAGCAACATGCAAATCAGGACCAGGGCGTGACAGGCCTGTACGCAAAATGATTGGGCGATTCTTCTCCGCTTTATTGTGTGTCGCCCCTGTTTTTCGCGTCTCTCTCCAGACGCTCTCTGTCCCCAGGCAACTGATCAAGATCCTGGATCAGCCAGTCCTGCGAATTCCCAGCAAATTTGGGTGAGATGGCGATATTGGGCCTGATCTGGACCCAGTGCTTGGAGGCATGTCTTACTGTACAGCTCCAGGACACGTCACCTCGGCCAAGAAAGCTGCTTCTAAAGGACACATCAAAGAGGATAGAAATGCAGGCTACGCAGCCCCGTCAGAAATGACTGCAGTGCACCTTTGTTCCTCTATACAGGTGTCAGTTGATGATTGCCTTTGAAAGATTGGTAGATCCGTAGATAGCACTTGCTTGATTGACAGTCATTTTGAGGCAGTGAAATGAAATTGGGTCATATTTTATTCCAACCAATGAGAATGCGGTTTTTCTAGTTGTTGTGAAATGTTGAAAAAATAGTTCCCTTTAGTTGAATTTTTTAATTTTTTTATTTTATTCATTAATATTTTTTGTAGACAACGATTGTAATGATTGATCATATACATATCCTTTCCAAAAAATTAGAATATCATGGAAAAGTTTTTTTTTTTCCATAATTCCATTCAAAAAGTGAAACTTTCATAGATTATAGATTCATTACACACAAAGTGAAATATTTCTAGCCTTTATTTGTTTCATTTTTCATAATTTTGGCTTACAGCTCCAGAAAACCCCCAAAACAGTATTTCAAGAAATTTGAATAGTTTGTCGAAAATCAGCATTTACTTCAGTTATTTCAGAGAATGAATGTTTTAGACTGAGTGTCACACTCTGTATGTGGTGGTTTTTGAAGCACTGACTCCAGCCTCAGTCCACTCCCTCTGCATATCCGCCAAATTTTGGAATTTTCTTTGCTTGACAATCCGCTGAAGCCTACGGTCATCTTTTTTGCTTGTGTACCTTCTCCTGCCTCATTTTTCCCTTCCACTAAACTTTCTATTGATATGCTTGGACACTGCACTCTGTGAACAGCCAGCCTCCTTAGCGATGACCTTTTGTGGCTTACCCATCTTCTGGAGGGTGTCAATGATGGTCTTCTGGCCAATTGTCAAGTCTGCAGTCTTCCCCATACTGAACCAAACTGAGATACCTGTCCAATTTAATGACAAACCTGTAGAAAAACTTTGCAGGTGTTTTGAGTAAATTAGATGATTAGAGTGTGACACTCAGTCTAAAACATTAATTCTCTGAAATAACTGAAGTAAATGCTGATTTTCGACACACTATTCTAATTTCTTGAAATACTGTTTTGGGGGTTTTATGGAGCTGTAAGCCAAAATTATGAAAAATGAAACAAAAAAAAAAATTTCACTTTGTGTGTAATGAATCTATAATCTATAATCTATGAAAGTTTCACTTTTTGAATGGAATTATGGAAAAAAAACAACTTTTCCATGATATTCTAATTTTTTGGAAAGGATCTGTATACTGATGACACCTTCATATGCCAATCTATGCTACAACATGAATATTTAATAGACATGTGCTACTGTATGCATGTGGATGGGCCCCACGGTATGGTATCAGGTCTGGACCCGGCCAGTAGCACATGTATATGGAAGCTCTGTATGTGTGTGGATGGGCCCCGCGGTATGGTATCAGATCTGGACCCGGCCAGTAGCACATGTATATGGAACCTCTGCAGGAGCAGTTGCTTGACCTCAGGCGTCTCATAGGCTCGTCTGCACTCTGGGCATGAACACACATGTTGGGTTTTCCAAACCCGATGAAAATAGGGATGAAATTAAAAACAGAGCCTATTAAGATCCTAGTGGATCATAAATGAATCCTCATGAGATCCCATTAGGTTCTTACAAGGATTCTGTCAGAGCGTGAGGCTCCTCTCGAAGATCCCACCAAGATGTGAAACGATCTGAAAGATTTTACAAATATATTCAATTATCCCCCTGAGATCTTACTGATAAGTCCTTACCAGTGTCCTGCTGGATATTTAATGGTCCTGTCAGATCCCGTACAGTCTTTATATATTTTCTACAATCTTTTTTGAGATCTTACAGGCAATAAAAGGCAAACATCTTGAAATAAGATCCTATATGATCCCATCCCAAGATTCCTCCCAGGGTATTGCACACTCGACCAGAATTCTTGAAGCAAAAGTCCACTGGCTGCGGTTAATCTTACATATTCAAAACACGCTGACGTGCAACATGTAAAACAGGAGTGTGTGGTAGCGGTGGGGGGAAGAGACCGAGAAAAAGTGTTAACAGGATGTTTTGTTTCCTAAAATTGAGATTTTTAAATGTTGTTGTAATTACAGTGTTGTTCTCATGTCAACACTGACTTGAGTTCAGCAGTTATATAAACATATGCGTGGATACTGTTTCTTATATTATTTTAAAGCCAGCCAGATCGACAGAAAGGGATGTTCAGATTATTAGGCCTATTATTTCATAATCTTTGCAGGATGAAAGATGTGCAACGGAAGGCTTTTTTTTTCTCTCCATTTGAACAGCTTGACAGGCAACTGTCAACAAGTCATTCAGCAAGTACAAAAGTAATATGTCTTCCTAAAGAAATACATACTTCATGTTTGGGTAAATATGGTAGCTATGGAAACTGTTACAATAGATAGGCACCGGGACGCAATGCCTGTGGGAAAGGGGAAATGATTGCAAACTGTTTTTATGCAGGTGAGTTTTTAATTGTTCATTCGTACGTCATTGTTTTGAAGATGCTGCCAGCTGCCAAATGCATACATAGTTTTCTAAGGTGACAGAAAGAATGAAGATTCATGGTGTCATTATAATTTATTCTATCAATTCTGTACCTTAGAACGATATGTAAAATGCATCTTTCATTATTCTGAAATTCCGAAAAAATTACCACCAGGAAAATGATCCAGTTGATTTGTGAATGGTTCCTATATACATATATGTATATATACGTATATATATACCTATATACTACATATATGTTCAACCAAATACCCTTTCTTCTTTTTACCACTTTGGTTGCCTTTTAAGAATCATTTTTATACCAAACAGAACGGGCTGTATTGCCCTCCCAGGTGGAATTATTATTATTTTTTCCAGATTTTTCCTTTTCTTCTCCCAATTTAGTAGCCAATTGGACCCTATGCAATTAGGTCCAGAATTAGGTCCAACCACTAGAGAATCCAGAATTGTGTCCAGAAAGAGGGCGCCGTGTCCTCTTCAGGGCGCGACTCCTCGAGCTCCTAGCCATGATTCCAGCTCGCCACTCCCTCGGGGCACCGGCCATACCCGGATCTGGCGGGACCGGGGATCGAACCCCCGATCCTCGGGTCGCAATCGCACAGACAGAAATTCTGCGCCTTTGTCCGCTGCACCACCGCGGTGCCCCGGGTGGAATTTTTAATAACAAACTCCGGCGCAAATCCCAGGCCCCCTGGGCGGCCACGCCCGCGCCCCTCCTCTGGATCTCAAGAGCCGCTCAGCCGCGGGACAGACGGGTCTCTCCGGCGCGGCGCGAAGCTCTTCTGAAGGCGTGGCCGTCATTGTTGCGGTGGTGCTGCAGCAGAACGGGGCTGATTGATTGCGCGCCTCGGCTTGCGTCCCAGATTCCCTGCCTGTGCTGCGGTGGAGGGGTGGGGGTGGTGGTGGTGGTGGTGGGGGTGGTGGTGTGGGGGATCTCTCCCATAGCCAGGTGTCGACAATTTCTCCAGGGGCTGGGGTGGAGTTGAGCTGGGGGGGTGGAGCTTTCTCTTATAGTCAAATGAGTTAGTCAGCTGTGCACATATGCCATATGCAAACCCCAAATATGTTCCATGAACAAATTTTTTTGATTTGAAGTTTTTTTTTTGGGTCACATTTTACATTACCTTTTTAACCGATACCTTTTTTGTTCAATTTCCCCCAATTTAGTTTACCTGATTCCTGAGAAGATAAAGCTGGGGGTGAGATAGGTCGGTGGCATCGCTGCTGGGTTTTGTGGTCCCTATGCTAATGGTGCTATTTGGTTTGGAGCTGAGCAGATCGGGTACAGGCAGTATAAGGCTTCTATAATACATGACTTTGTACAGATGGCCACCATTTTAAAGGAAACTTAACTTAACATTTGTGCCCTCATAATTTGCGCCATCTCTCTTATGTGCATAGTTCTAGCTAAACTCATAGATGGCAGTGTAGTATAATGGTTAAGGAACTGGCCTTGTTCCTTAACAAACTGGCAGGTTTGATTCCCAAATAGGACACTGCCGTTGAGCAAGGTACTTAACCTGAATCGCTTCAGTATATATCCAGCTGTATGTAAAAAAAGATGTAAAAAATATGTGTAATTCGCTCTGGATAAGAGCATCTGCTAAATGCCTGTAATGTAATAGACTACTTGAATGAAAAACAAGAAAAGTATTGAGGCAAAGCAGGTAAACACTGCTCGATACCTTGAAAATGCGCACAGTTGAATGTTATTGTTCAGCTTTTCATTGGATTAATATTGAATCATTGAGGATTGTGAATCTCTGCTTTTCCTGATCAATAAGGATTCTTATTGTTGGTCACAGGCTATGGATTTCAGATTTGCAAACCTTTACTGAAAGGACCAGTGCATTACATTTTTTCGTTGGAGTCCCTAGACATTAATAACTCTTTAAAAAATAGTATCAGCCTGAAATATGGGCTTTAACATATTGTAATATAGATATCATCTGTTTTATAAGAGTGCAGAAATATAGCAATGTATTTTATAGCGGGTAAGGAGCTAGGTCCTACATGTATCGCTTATGGAAGTGTAATATACTGCAGTATATTTTATATTGTGAAGATAATTTTCATATATTTACAACATACTGCAGTATATTCTTTTTCCATAAGGGTAATTAAGAAGAAATTAAACAAAGAAAAAAACCTTTCGCAGTCTTCATCTGAACTGGTAACCAGCACACTGTGGTAGAACCAAGATTTGTTTTAGATTTTCCTTACTATATACAGTAAATTAATGAATGTCATTATTGTAATGCTCTGTGTATGTCCTGCTTAAGCCAGCTCCTCCCTCATTCTCCATATCCAGGTCAACAATTTCCTTTTTTTCATACTGTCCTCTGCAAACATGAGATCAGTTGTACATGATGGAAATTATCTTATTCTTCCATGCACTGATCACATAAAATCTTAATTAGCTGGGTTTCCCTGAGATACCATATTCATATTGACAATTAATGAAATGCAGCTGTGTGCATGCTGCAATATTTTATCAGCACAGCACAAGAGTAGTATCTACATGAATTATTTGGAATATTAATAACAGATTTGGACAGGTTAAGAATGATTTTGCCAGAGTGTTATAAATTCTGAATTAATCGTTCATGACAGGGATAGAGGTAGATCCAGAAGAGCCACTTCAATGTTTTTGTAGAAGCACACTTACCCTCTGTATGGTGATGGATTCTTGGACAAATTCCTGGGTGTGAGCCAGGAGCAGTGTCTATGGTGACTACATCCAAAATGAAGTGACATGCTAAATTTAACGTATTGATAGTTTCTTCATTATGTCTCACTTTTAACGTGCCCTTTGTCAGTTTTTAAAGTAAAAGGTGAAAATATAAAAATGCAGGTGTCTTTTCACTTACAGCTTTTGATATTCTTGTTAACAAATAATTTACGTTCCATACTGTTCCAGCGTAATTTACAGCGTAATCAGCCTGATGCAGTCTGTGGACGAAACGTGCCAGCACCGTGTTCTATGGGGCTTGTAGTCCATACCCCGGCACTATATATTTTTGTATGTGCTCATTTAAAAACACAACCTTCTATAGATGCAAAGTTTGCTCTCTTTTGCCTTCTTTTGAAGTTATGTAATAATGCCATTCTGTTCTGGCATATGAACACTGTTCGTGAGTAGTCAGGCAATTGTCATGGCTCTAAAAGAATGCTGAAACAAGTTTGTTCAAACATCTCTCAACAGGCAAAAAATAATAACACAGATAATAATAACACAGATATACATCAAGCAGACTTCCTGCCAGGTTGAAAAAGAACTGACACACACAGCACACTTTCAAACAGATCCTATACATTGTTTTTACACAGATTTGTTTGTAAATTTGTGTAAACACAAATAATTTCCAGTGGAAACTGATGATATAACAGAATGGAGGGACAGTATCAGTGTGTTTGGCTATGGGATCGAGACTGTATATGACAGTTGCAAAACTGCAGAACTTGAATTTACAGTGGCTTGCGCACGCAGTCTAGCCATGCACCCTCTGCATCCAATTCCTACAATTTTTTATTTTTACTTTTTGCGCCATGAAAATAAAGGGATGCTTCTTAACTGCCTTGGTGTCAGGCTGCTCACGAACCAGAATTCCTGGGAGGTTAAAAATCCCACTGAAACCTTTTGCTGTTGTTAATCAGGATGTGTCTTCATTGCACTCATTTTGTTACTTGTGAGCTGGTCGACTCGTTTTCACGATGGATAAGGCCCCAATATTTTGGCCAGGCTGTGTCACGTTGTTACACTTCGGAAAGGCGCTGCAGGGTTCTGTGTACGTTTTGACTTGAGGTGTAACCTACTCAAAAGCTAATTTTGGGGAAAATAAGAATTGTTGTTCTGTGCTGTTCATTCTACTGCTCTGCGGGCCCTTTTCACAATCTACTGTGGTGAAAAGTTGTTACTGCAGGAGCGGCTCATTTTGTTGAAAAGGATAGGAACTGTACCGCAGACTCGCATCATTGGGGAGAGTCAATGAGGGAATGAAGGACGGACATTATGCTTTCTTGATTCCTTTTTCCACTCTTAACCAGAAATAATGGCATTTATAATGTGTCACCCATCATATCGGAAAGGAGGGGTAACAAGTGCTTCAGCCGAATATCCAGAGAGAAATGGGCCTAACAGGACGGAGCATTCTGGTGATCAATGTCAGTGTCTGATAATTTCAATAATCAAGGCCGACTGCACCAATTAAGTGGTTTTCATAAGGTTTAGAGTCCAACGTATGGGCCTAACCCATCTACACCTGAGTGCGGACTTACGCCAAGTGGCACATCACTGTTGCTGGAAAGGACAAACTGTTCAACGTCACGTTATTCTGAGGAGACTGGATAATAGCTTCTCAGGAAACACAGCAGCTCACAGTGTAGATACCATCAGACAGCTCTGTCACAACACATCAGTTATTGACATGAGGTCCTCATGGCAGAAATGATATATTACTTTACCAAGATTCCTTTGCGCTACACAAGCAAGAGCATTTGAGTTTTTTTTTTGATTATTCAGACAGGGAGAATGCAGGGAGGGTAACAGATAGAGAAGGGATCACGGATCGGAAGGTATGCCGTGGCAGGGAATCGAACCTCTCGTCCGTGCGGGAGGTCTCGCGTATGGCTCGAGATCGGCCACCCCTACAGACCGCGCCACACATCTTGCGATCGGTCGCTCCTTCTTGTCGTTCTATCTTTCGTTTCCGTGCATCTGGATTTTGTGTGCGGAACGCGGTATTTGTTTTTGAATGTTTTTTTTGCTTTGCCCCCACTAGCTTCCTGATCCTTTCCAGTGAAGGGTGTGGCACATCGGGTGTGGCACATCGCGTGTGGAACGTGGCGTATGCTATGTGGCATGTGGAACTGTGGCGTAGGATGTGTGGCACGTGGAACACGGCGACACAGAGGACCCTTCTTTGGAACTGGTGTGCACGTTCCAGCTTATTAGGACGGACTTGCGGGTGACCCCGTCGACCTATGAAGATGACGCCGTCATCCCAGCCGACTGAAGCCCTCCCATCTCCGGGTGATGCTAGAGTCAATTGTGCATCACCCTTTGGAGCTGTGATCCATAGCCAGCACTGGCACGGTTGGGATTTAATGGCAGACTTTGGGGCCATTTCCATCCACGGCAGCAGGGTTTTAATAGGATGAGCCACCCAGCAAGGCCCCTCTTGTCTATTATTCATATGCTCCAACTCTTCTATAGTTCCTGTGATGGGATCTGTGATGCCACACATATACAGTATATGAGATATATTGAGATATACGTGGATGTACTGTATATATATGTATATATTAGATACACTATATTATCATTCTATGTAGGTGAATATTTCAGTCAAGCAATTTGGGTGAAATAGCTCTCCACAAAAGCAAGGTAAGGCAAGGCCCCGCCTAAGATGGCCCACTGGTACCTCTTGGGAGTGTGACCGAGTTTACACATTCTCTCCTCTTATGAGCCAAAAAAAAATTATTTATTGAAATGGAAATAAAGAAGCACTTAAAGGCAACACGTTGGTCTGAAAGTAGCGACTCCAGTTCTAGGACATACTTTCTCTACTTTCATTGAGCGTATAAGTCACTGAAGTTCAGCACGAATGCCTGGAGTCTTTGCCTGCTGCGCTCTGCTGCGGGTTGATTGACACTGGAGAGCACTTCTTGAGAACTTCAAACGATGCGTAATTACAGCGTACCATTACGGCTTATTGTGGCCTCTCTCTTCCTAGGAATTTTGGCAGACCCGGTTTAACTAACGTGTTGCCGCACCCATTCAGAGGCACTGGAGGGGTAATGCCGCAACGTGCTGGAATGATTGCAGTAGTTATCTTGTTCTTGACTGATTCTGATTCAGTTGTTCTTCCTGTTTTAAGTGGTTATTTACTGATCCTGGTCCAGTCACTTGACCTATCTTGGCTACTTTATTGAGGTTAAAAGGTGGGGGTAGCATTAATAAGGCTGTTTACACGCTACTGGATGAAAACAACATCAGCTCATAGTTCACAGGCAGCAGTGTGGACCTGTTTGAAGGATTTTAGACCAGATTGACTCCCAATTTGTGCAAGCTACCTTTCCTTTAATAGCCAGCTACCTGCATGTACACAATCAGTAAAATGTTGGTTTTTGGTACATTTCCCTGACTGAGCTGGTCTGCTGAGGACATGGATGAATAACAGTGGATAATAATGAGATCAGGTTCTGGGCGGGTATACTATGAAGCAGGATTACTGAGTTAGCTGGATAACTGCACTGAGTAAAACCCAGAATGGCTCTTTTTACTTCAGTCCATGCTCCAGATTTGGAAGGGTTCCGGGTAGACATGGTGGGTAATTCTACAGAAAACTACAAATCAACAACAATCAAATTGTGCCTTTTAGGCTAGGCAAAGGTGAAAATCCAGGGGACATAAAGTAAAAGTCCTCCCCGGTATTGTGCTCCAATCACCTGGATTTGCTAATTAACATAATTATTCAGCAAGGAGGTACAACTAATTAGTGAAATCAGGTGGCTGAGTGTGTGGGTGGAAGAAAAACATGGTAGGACTTTTAATTTATGTCCCCTGGATTCCCATGTTTTGGCAGCTTATCAAGGAGATATGTGAGGCTCATATATCTATTTACTACTGTTTTTAAAGAGAAACACAAGATGATTGTTTCTTGATGTATAAACAGGTTTATATTTTAGCTTACAACAGTGCACAAACCTTGGCTATTACCTGTCATTTCTCCAGGCTCTCAGTAAAATATCCCATTACCTGTGCATGTGCCAACAACACTGGCTTGTAAAAACTCTATCCTGGTTGTAGCAAAAAATAACAAAAAAAACAACAACATTAAACCATTGACCTTGTACTGAATAACTCAAAAATAATTATGAAACAATTTAGAGAACTTATATTTGTAGACCATTTATTACTAGCTTGCAGATGGTATACACTGCCCGGCCAAAAAAAAAGTCGCCATTGCACCCGTCATGCATAGTGCCCACTGTACAAGCCTCTGGAGGCAGTGTTATGATCTGGGGTTGCTTCAGTTGGTCAGGTCTAGGCTCAGCAACATTATGCAGCAATAAAATGAAGTCAGCGAAGTACCTGAATGTACTGAATGACCAGGTTATCCCATCAATGGGCATATGCCAGGATGACAATGCCAAGATTCATCGGGCTCAAATTGTGAAAGAGTGGTTCAGGGAGCATGAGGACTCATTTTCACACATGAATTAGCCACCAGATTCCTGACCTTAACCCCATTGAAAGTCTTTGGGATGTGCTGGAGAACACTTTACCGAGTGGTTCGACTCTCCCGTCGTCAATACAAGATCTCAGCCAAAAACTTATGCTACTCTGGATGGAAATAAATGTTGTGACATTGCATAAGGTTGTCGAAACAATGCCACAACAAATGCGCGCCGTAATGAAAGCTAAAGGCGGTCCAACGAAATATTAGAGTGTGCGACTTTTTTTTTGGCCGGGCAGTGTAGTTTGTGTTGTTTTATGACACTACAGGGAAACAGGGTGTGGGATACAGGCTGGGCCGAGGCTGTATGCCTCTGGGAATCTGTTAATTGTGCGTTCAGGACCCAACCCATCCTTGGAATGCACTTTACTGTATTTTGCAGAGACAACATGTTTATGCTGGACATGCCATCTTGCACCTATCCCACAATGCAATGGACTCAGACACTCGCCTGGTCCCCTGTTAAATTAACCCTGAAACACATTAAAGCCCTGTTACTCAAAAAAAACTACTGGTTTTCCACTCTCCCTTTACCTGGGGGTCAGGTATGAACACAGGCTGGTCAATCAGTAGCCCTAATTGTTCAGGTAATTACCTGGGAGAAAAGAAAAAACCCGGCTGAATTTGGATTTGTGTATCTATGCATTACAGCCAACACCTCTCTCACTGTCCAGATGACATGACCTCATGGTCACATGACCTCAAAGTCAACCTGCCAACAATTGAGCAGGGGTGTGAGACAAAGTCCTGGTCTTGTCTAAACGTACCACACAGGCTCTAGGTCTAGTCAATGAGTTGATCATTTAAATCGTGGATGGGCAACTCCAGGCCCACGGGCCGGTGTGTATGTAGATTTTTGCTTCCACCAGTTACCAATTTTTTAATTAGCCCAATCATTTACATGATCTGATATTTTAGCTACATTTCACAATATGATCAGCAGCTGATGAATATCGGAGTTGGTGTATATGACTAATTCGCTGATTGAGCCAGGGTAACTGGTGGAAGCAAAAACTTGAATACACACCAGCCAGTGAGGCCTGGAGTTGCCCAGCCCTGATTTAAAGATTATCGTTGTATCAATATTATTCAGCAGGAAATGATGCCAAAGACCACAACAGATTTTGCAGGGCACTCCGCCAATGGAAAGACATTGTGATGATAGTTGGTCTCCTGAGGTTGGTTTTCTTTTTAAGGGCAGATTTTTGATGTTGTCTGCATGTAATGCTATGTTTTTGAGCTCACTCTACCGCTGCATATATAAAAACTTTAACCTGTCGCCTTCACCTGTCTGAATGCGTAACCATGGCGTTGTGAGGCCCCTCTGTCGCACCCAGGACTGCATTCTTTCCCCACCCCTATCACTCCCTTTCACTATCTTTTCATCTTGCTCATTATTCTTCTTCTGTTTATTTTAATATAATTCATGGCAGTGTCATCCAGATACTGTAAGCCTGCAGCAAGTTTGTTCTAAAGACTATCATACTGGCTGCAAGATAGTCTTGCCTCTGTAGTTGGTGTTTTGGCTGCAGTGGGGAATATATGCACATAATGCAAAACGCATTCTCTGCTGTTCAGATAATAACATAATTTTTAACTCCCTGAAATCGTGATGCCTCTCACGAGTGGAAAATGTTTTTTGAATGTTGAGAAGCAACTGAAAAAAACACAGGCCTGAATTCAACCAACATCTGTCCTTAACTTTGGCTTACTAATACATGCAAGTGATACGTCTGCTATAGCACTGCTTGAAAAGCGAATGTAATTGCTTGCTGAACTTGCGAAACTGTGTTTAAGGAGAAAATACTTCAATAAATTGACATTTAATTATGAGATAAAGTTAAGGACAAATGTTACTTCAAACGTGGCCACAATACGTTGAAACTTGCCTCTACAATGTGTGGTTCAGCCCCGAATATAAGAAGTATATAGACAATTATATGATTTGCATGTTAAGGAAAAATGTTACTTGAAACATGGCGACAATACCTTGAAACTTGCCTCTACAATGTGTGGTTCAGCTCCGAATATAAGAAGTATATAGACAATTATATGATTTGCATGTTAAGGAAAAATGTTACTTGAAACGTGGCCACAATACCTTGAAACTTGCCTCTACAATGTGTGGTTCAGCCCCGAATATAAGAAGTATATAGACAATTATATGATTTGCATGTTAAGGAAAAATGTTACTTGAAACATGGCGACAATACCTTGAAACTTGCCTCTACAATGTGTGGTTCAGCTCCGAATATAAGAAGTATATAGACAATTATATGATTTGCATGTTAAGGAAAAATGTTACTTGAAACGTGGCCACAATACCTTGAAACTTGCCTCTACAATGTGTGGTTCAGCCCCGAATATAAGAAGTATATAGACAATTATATGATTTGCATGTTAAGGAAAAATGTTACTTGAAACATGGCGACAATACCTTGAAACTTGCCTCTACAATGTGTGGTTCAGCCCCGAATATAAGAAGTATATAGACAATTATATGATTTGCATGTTAAAGGTTGTATCAGCGATTTTGGGTCGAAACATAAATGATCACATTCATCTGATTTTTCCTCACGATCCGCTAGCTGCCCGCCCCATAAGCAGGCCGTCAAAAAACCGCGTCTCTGTAGGCAGCCTATGCTCCGAGATCGTACACAAAAACAAATGGTACTACCAACCACTCAAAACCAAAATAAACAGTATTCCAACCAATCACCGACAAGGGGTGGGTGATACTAATACGCTAATACTCTTATCTCGCTGAAATCTTGACGGATTTACAAACGGTTTGGTTTCTTACAAACGTTATTAACGTGGTTATAATTCTGGATGCTTGAACACTATTTTTTAAAACATAACATAATTGGCTCTGAGCTGGAGCTGGCTCTGTTTGTTTGGGATTTCGCTTCAGAAGTGACGTCACCCTAAATCGCTGATACAACCTTTAAGGAAAAATGTTACTTGAAACATGGCGACAATACCTTGAAACTTGCCTCTACAATGTGTGGTTCAGCTCCGAATATAAGAAGTATATTGACAATTATATAATTTGCATGTGAAACAGTAGTCTACCACAAAATCTCTAAACTTAAATGGAGTTGCCCAAGGATAATGCAATATCGTCTCCTGGAGTAAAGACATAATTATGAAATAAAGATATCTTTCTCACTCCAGGGATTAAATGAATGTCAAAACATATCACAATAAACATATGAGTGTGGCTCCTGGATGTAGCTCAGCCACTGAAGACCCCTTGCTGCCAAAATCAGTGCCCTGTGAAAGAATATATCCTAAGTGTGTGTTCTCTTCAGCTGCAGAGCTCTGTGAATGGCAACATAGTGCCAACTTCAAAGGGGACAAAAACTGAAAAATAAAAATCAGTGTCAATTGCTCAGGTTATTTCATGCATTGCATTGCAAACCGATTTTAAAAATCCTTTAAAAATCCTGCATGCAAGTACATGAATGAAAGTGGTGATCAAAAATGCACATTTGCTTCAAAAATGTGTTTCTCACATACATGAAATTACTGTCAAAGTGCTCCAATCACATAAAAAAAGTGTAACTTTATGGGAAACATCACCTGCACCTGTAATACACTTCACCTGCTTAGCAGACACATGTTACACATCTTATCTAAACCGCCAGCTGATTCACTCTCCCCCTGGCGCTACCCTACACAGAGGAATCTTGTTGGTTAATGAAACTTGAAGATTTAGTTTCAGTTTTTTGGGGGGGGGGGGGGTGAGAGGAATGTGTGCCTCTTCAGTGCGAGAAAAAGTAGCAAGTGGCAACATGTTAAAAAAGCTATTAATTCACAATCTATATTACATTTTTTATTATTACTATTAACAATAACAATTATGTTATTATTATAGATTGTTTCTACAAGGTGTAATGCACAATAATAATTTATGAATGGTATATATATATATTATGAATGGTCATAATAATATTAATATTATATATTGGGATTGCATTGTTGTTGTCTGTTAGTACATTTTATGGCTGTCATTCTATTTAAAAAAATACTACTATTACTAACTACTAATAAAAAATGTATCTCACAAGAGAAATAACATCACAAATACTGTTTTAATATATCAATATATCAATGGGTCTTGTATGTTTTTACTCACTTTTTTCATTTCATACTGAAATAGCATGTAGTATTTCACTATGAGAATGCTGTGAATGACATGTTGTCATGTTACACATCTAACTCTGAGCATAGGATAACACTACCACTTTACACCACACTGGAGTTATCCTTTATAGCATTGATGTTAAAGTGTAGATGTGGATGTGTAGTCCTTTCTCCCAATTTGTGTGTGTGTGTGTGTGTGTGTGTGCACTGGTGTGTTCTAACTAAGCCCATATTAAGCAGTCCAACCAAACCTGCATTCACATGGGTTGGTATGAAAGCTGGCCTTCATTGTTTTTGCAATCAGACCATAATAACATGTAAAGAGGTTTGATCTAGTGATGTCCAATCAGGAGCCAGAAGCTCTTGAGCTTTAAAGAACAACTCTTAAAGTCACCTCTGTAATCAATGCTTTCCACACATTTAATAATTAAGGCCACTTCCAAGCAGGTTGTTCTCATTCAGCTCTGGGGTGCCGTATGGGGGGGCAACGTGATTCCAAGAGCATTGACTGACAGGGGACATCAAAATATTGCGCTGTAATTGTGCAGGGACGGGATGTCCTAAGGTGGTGGGGCCCAATGTGAGATCTTTCCATGGGGCCCAAAGTCCCTGGTGGCCCAGCAGCCAAACCATCAGCCAGTGGCCATTTTGTTTCCAAGTTCAGTTCCCCGTGTGGGCAGGGCTTCTGCCAGCTGTTGAAAGGATACATCCTAAATAATAATTAATCTATAAAAAAAAAAGAGAATTTAGCTTTGCATGTGCCACAATTCCTCATTGCTTTACTGCTGGAGTTAAGAGGGATTTATGACAATTGTCCACAATTACAGGGACTAAGGAATACTGAGTTTTTTTTCCGCACATGAGTATTTTCCAAACTGAGTAAGCATTAGAAGAAGCATGTGGAAAAACAAACAAATTACTGGTATTTGAGCGGGATATTCAGTTTTGAATGTAAAAATAAGGAGATCAGAAGTTGTCAGAAACTCCTGGGCACCAGTGTTCATTGAGCGAAAACTAAAAGTCTCGACAGAAATGTCCTTACATGGCACCAACTCCATTGAGTGGCTGGCTAATCGAAATCGCCTCAAGAAATGTGTTCTTACAACTGATCTTACACAGTTGTGTTCTTACACATTAAATCTCTTTCCAGCCTGGTTTTTGACACCATATAGGCTCATATGTCAGGGAAGGGCTTCACATATGACAGAAGTCACTGAATTGCCAGTATACTGATGATCAGCTACGATAAGATTAGCTGAGAAAACAGTGATACCACACAGGCCCGATTCACAGGAATTGTCTCTTCTCGCTGAACACAATCGGGCGGGGCCTGAAGCGACCTACAGCGAGGGGGGGGGGACAGTCTGGCTGTGTTCGAGACCCGTGACCAGAGAGAGGGCTGTGTGTTCAAGGCCTTGGAAAGGGTTGCACTGTGGAGCATGGGTGCTCAACTCAGTAAGGAGCAGATTGTGGATCTGAGTGCCAGATAACAGGAGCTCCTTTGAAGAGAACATCACAGGGGATTAAAGGGTGCAGGAAAAATAAGCTGTAAATGACTGGGGGAACAGTCCTTGTTGAGTATGCCTCAGTTAAAGCACACATTATGTCTTTAAGATCTGTGAATTCATCTTCATGCAGCTGTCATATGTCTTTGTGTTTGAGAAGGGCAGCAGTTTAACATCAACAAAAACAAAAAACAATCAAGTTAAATTACTATTGCATTGTTTTTTATTTTTTATTTTCCAGATGGAAAATAGTTTTTTTTTGGGGGGGGGGGGGGGGGGGGGGGCGGACACAGCCGCATCAGTAACGCTCTCATTAGGTGCAGACCTGACATCGGCGTTGTCAAAATAAGCAAAGTAGAATAACTGTCTGTTAGTTCAGGATTTGAGTGAAAGCCAGCCGTGTGAAGCCAGCCCGGGGCGCAAACAGTCAGAGGAGCCCCGGTGACCACAGGTTCTGTAGACGGTAGGTTCCAGTAGATTGGTTGATTTGGCTCCGGGGCCCTGCATCACAGAGCTCGTCACGTACCGCCGGGTCTCTCCTGGACTGTGACCGAATGTGATCCCCGTTCCCTGCCCCCTGTCCACTCAGACCCCTGTCTACTATGTGCCCTCTCCCCTCACTTTGCAAGCAGTGTGTGAAAGAAATCAAAACTCCAAACTACTGAGGAAGTATTTTGTAATATATTTTTTAATTTTATTGTTTTTTTATTGAGAATATCAACCAGTTTACATATGACAATGGTTACAAAGTGTAGATTATGAATGAAGATAGAATTAACAAAAATAAAAAGAGAGCAGTTCATAATATGTCCCCCTCTGTAGTTTGTAGTTTTGACTTCCTGTTTACTTCCTGAAATTGTTGGATGACTGTGCTCCTGAATGTCCTCAGCAAAACTCTGGAAATAAGGGATTCATCCGGGGATTTTAAGTGCCCCCATTTGTGAGAAGATTTTGCCCACTCAAAAGCTTTTTGATGAAGTTGACTCAAATATGCGCCCTCAATGGGGTGAAGGGATCATATTCGGTCACGGCCCTGATTTTTTTGTTGATTGCATTTGTAAACAGACACCGTGTTACCTGCTGTGTCACAACACCGCCCACACGCTGACATATATAGTGTGCGAGTCTGTCGCTCGGATACTCCACATGTGGTGTGACCTGGAAAAAAAATCAACAAGGAAGTGCTGGTCAGAATTTTCCGGTATGTAATAAAAAAATTTCTATGGGCAATTCAAGAACAATGAACCTGAGTGGTAAATGTCCTGGAACTCGGTCATATGTTGTGGAGATCAGCCTGCAAACAAATTTAGGCCTAGATAGCCTACTCTGGAATGGATGCAAAACTAAAATTGATTATGAATTAACATAATATTGTAAGTATAATAAGATTAACTAAAAACATTTCTGGTAAAATAAAGGATAGATATAAGTAAAACTTTATATAAAACAACAGCAAAACCCAGAATGAAAAGGCTGTATGTGCACAATGACAAATAGCTACTAAAATGCAATTAAGTTGTGAATGAATAGGTTCACAAAATAAACATGAAAAAGAACTTGCTGGACTTGCTCTATGTACAAAGATCCTAATACATTTTTTTATAAGCAAACACACATTGAGGAAAGGTGGCCGAGAACCTCTATGTTCTCAATGCAGTGACAAAGCACACTGTAGTCTCAAGTCAATGGGTCACCAATGAAAATGATCTGAGTAAAATTCGAGCATCATGCTGGCATATTGGTCAAACTAGCCCACTACGTGAATAACTATCAATATCTCAAACTCCCCTGACTGGCAAATGGCCAAGGTGAAGATAGATTAAAGTATTCTAACAGCGTCATAAATGTCTACACTGTCGTACTCTCCTCTCGACTGCGCCCAGGGACTTTGGTGAAATAACACATAACCCCACCCCTCCCTCCTCCGCCCATTTTACCACTCTTTCTGCTTCCGATCCCCTCTTCGGCCATGAACCGACTGCGTCTCCACCCTCTGGGCCATCACTCCGCCCTAAGAGTACAACCCGAAACTATCATGTGACGCATATACGATCTACTCTGGACCTTTTAAAGAAAAGTGAGCAGGAATACTCACAACATCGGAAAGTTTTGTGTAGTGAAGCCAACCAGTTAACTCAATAGCCTTCCGTATTTTACGCGTTTCTTTACATGGGCTACAGTCACCGATGTCAGTGACTTAACGGGGTCTAGTTCTCTGCGTCACTTTTTTCTCCCAAGCGGATTCCCAAAACTCAGCCAACATAAAAACAAGCACCTTTTCAATTTCCAGGCTGCTCTTGACACTGGACTGTAAGCCGAAGCCGAAACCATCGATACAGTTTCATCTGTGAAGTAGGTTTGTGCGATCCCTTGCTTTAAATTGTAGTAGGCTATGTGTTTTATGTAAGTTATGTCGCCAGTATAATCACATCTACATATCCTAAATAGAGTTGGGCTTATTTTATCCTCTTCTTCGTAAGGCTGTCACAGCTACCGGAACGCTTGCTTATAGCCTACTATATTACTATATTACCTATGCCTATATTTA